>SJYQ01004370.1:515456-605051 GCA_006410935.1 Redunca redunca | reverse complement strand
AAAAAAAAAAAAAAAAACAACCCTGATCCAGATTTTAAATTAACTATCTTACTAAGCATGTTCTTCACTGTAGTTGACTTTTTTTTTTTTTAATATAGTAAGTCTTTTCTTGAGAAGGAAATGGTGCACAGACTTACAATCTGGTGCAAGTTCCTTATCTTGCAGCAGACTGGTGCTCTGCATAGCACAGTTCTAGCCATACTGGCCTCCTCTCTGTTCCTCAAACGATGCCAAGTTCCCTCTCATCGCATTCCCATTTGTACTAACCTTCTGCCAGGGGAACTGTCATCTCAGTCTCCAAATGCCCCCTCCTCAGGCCTTCCCTGCACACCCTCTCCAAAGCAGCCTGCCACCCACCCCGCAGTATTCTCTGTCGCATCACTTTATTTATTCCCTTCACAGCATTTATCACTAGAATCATCCATTCTGTTTATTTGTACCCTCATTGACTGCTCTCCTTATTCGCTGCTCTGCCCAAAGCCTTTAGCGCAAGCCTGGCACTACAGTAGGAACTCCACATTTGCTGAATAAATGAATGAAGCGTAGAAAGGAGCACAGCCCAGTAAGGCTTAGGCCACATATCTGTGAATGCGATGAATGCCAAGGAAAAACAGCAGCATCTTCAGTGACTCACTGTCAAACATGAAAAAGATGTCATCTTTCTGGGAGGGCTGACGAGCTTCCGCCCCCAGTGCAGACATGCTGAGAAGCGCTTTGGAGCTCAGCTCCCCCTCCGCAGCCTCTTGTCAGAGCTTTGTTACTGTCAGGTTCGTCGTGGTGTTTTACCATCTTGTGCCAAGGCCATGTGATGGGAAGGATTTAAAGTCATCTGGCATGTGTCACAGCAGCAGAGCTTCAGATGACTTTTTGCATCACCCAAACACAGCCCAGCCCCTGCCAAACTGGTGCTCAAAAATGAGCCATCTTTCTGACTAAACAAAAATCCTGCTGGGGGAACAGTAACGCAATAGAGAGCCTACATGTCTACATTTATAATGGCTGCAACTCTTTCTACCCTGAGGGGGCCAACCTGTAGCTGGAATCGAAATTCTCCTTTAGCTTCACAAGAGTCAAAAATCCAATGCTACAGGGCTTGGTACAAGGCATTATAGAGTAGTAGGGACTGTGGAAAACTTGACAGCAGGTGCCCCAACCAAAACCACTCTGGTTTGCTAGCTCTAACAAAATATTAAAAGGCAAGAATGCAGGCCCAGAAACTGTAAGCTCTTCTGGCATTTCAAGAGACCTTGGAAACCTCTATGAGGGGATTAAGGTGGCGCATGGATGTAGATGAATATGGATATACATCAAATTCATCTCAAATGCAATTTAATTCATACTGTGTCCAAGTCACTATCCTAGGCATCTATATCTAGGTATGTCCTAGATACAGCGACACAGCAAAAGTAAGGAGGAGTAAGAGCTGGGACTCATGGGCTCCAGAATCTTATCAGAAAACCAAGACATGCCTATAAATAGAACATAAGACAATATGGGAAATGTTATATAATAAATAAATATATATGAATAAAGCACAACACAGTCCTGACACAATAAATCCTACATGTTTTGGCTACCATTGCTGATTGTATTACTACATTATCATTACAATCATGATCTCAGGATTACTCTTGACCCAGTGAACTAGGCCTAGATGAGAGTCTTCACGTATTTTAGGTACTTAACAAATTGAATGAATGAATGCTTGGTGAAAGAGCAGCATTTGCGTTGGGATTTGAAAACTAAGAGATTTTAATGTTGTGAAGAAAACAGGCCTAGGCAAAATGAACAAAGAAGCTAGAAGGATTAAGGCATCCAGAAGCATGAACAAAGTTTGTTCTGGTCAGAACTTGAGCAGAAGGACCAGGAGGCAAGGATGGAAAGAGCTACTAAGGAGAACCTGGCATGCTACTCAAGACTCCATGTGGGTCACAGTGGGCGCTTGAACTCCATATAAGGCCCGCTCTGTATAGCCTTCGAGATTGCAACAACTCCTCAGCCAAAAGTAAAACTAGTTTTACAAACTAGTCCCAAATTTTAGGTATTGGAAACAGACTAGCATTCTATGAGCTTACACGCATTTATGGAGCTTATATCCTGCTGTACTAGTTATATGACCTTGAGCATTATGCTTAACCTTTATATTTCCCTGGTGGCTGAAACGGTAAAGCGTCTTCCTACAGTGCAGGAGACCGGGGTTCGATCCCTGGGTCGGGAAGATCCCCTCGAGAAGGAAATGGCACCCCACTCCAGTACTCTTGCCTAGAAAATCCCATGGATGGAGGAGCCTGGTAGGCTACAGTCCAAAGGGTTACAAAGAGTCAGACACGACTGAGCGACTTCACTTTCACTTTATATTTCTTCATCAGGAAAGTAGGGGTGATGGTTTTATCAACCACAAATGGTAGAAAGGAGATCATCCACATAAAACACTTCAAAAAAGTCTCTGGTACAAAGTAAAATGCTCCATAAATGTTACCAACATGTTATGATTTGCGGTGTTGTTAGTATGTATGGAGAGGTAAAACAGAGGAAAATGTCTTATGGTTTGTGAGCAGAGGTGCTGATGTGAGACCTGTGACACAGTCTTTCACGCTCCAGGATGCTACCTGCTGCTTCACGCTCAAATTTGTAACCCAGTCAGCCCCCAGTGCCCACCAAGGTCTCAGGGCTCCAGCAGTCCCCCTCGCTCCCACCTTGCTTAGAACCAATAGGCCTCCATTCCCAGCACAGACACCAAAAGGGAGCATCCTGCTAGAAACCCTGTTCAGTCCTCACCACACAGCCCCACCCTTGTCCAAAGTTAGCCACTAACTCCTTCTCTAAGGAAGGAAGGTTCCCTCTTGACACAATAGTCTCCAATCTCATTCTTGTTTCTGCAAATCCACTTCCTCTGCTCCACGAGAAAAGAGAAGTGTTTTTTCTGTTGTTGTTGTTCACAGAAGCGTAAAATGTGTGGGCATCCAGGGTGAAGAGTGAAGGCTGACTCATGGGAAACTTGTACCCAGATACGATTTTTATAAGCTGGGCCCACAATTGTACCAAGTTAAAATAAAAAGATTTTTATTACCAGGTGATTTAACCACTTCTGGATCATCCAAAACAGTACTAAAGTTCACAGCTTACTAAGTCATAAATGAGAACGAACTCCCTGCAAAAACCAAATCAGATATTCAAGTGGAGGGCTGCCGCTTCTGTGTACACGTTGGGCAGGGGTCCAAACCAGGAGGAACGGATGAGGGACGATGCTACATTAAGGATCTGGGATCACAGTCCAGAGTCAGGGCCACAGACCTGCGTGATCCCATGAGGACCCTGGGAGGCTCCTGAAAGCAATAACCCAGAGGCCAAGCTGAGTTGGCAACCAAGCAGTCAGGATAGAAAGTGAGTTTGGAAACCAGATTCAGGATTGTTGTCTACTGCCTTGCCTGTCGCCTGACCCTATCTTCAAATGTGGCATCTATCACTCCAGGGGCAATTTAAAGGCACCCTGTGCCTCAGACACAAGTCCCTTGCAAAGTACAAAGAACCTCAACACTGGTTGTTTTTAATGGTATTGCTAATGAACGGTGAACGGTGGCTGATTCATCAGAAATCATTCAGAGCCTATTTGCTTTTTGCAAATGTCTGCTCTACTATCTTGACCAAGGAAGGAGGCAGTCTTAATTTCAAGGCATTGTTGCTTTTATTTCTTTGCTACTGTGTAGCTAATAGGAACTAGCAAGAGCAAAAGGCTCCAAAGACTTAATTTCTCTAGCTTTCCAGGCACTATAAGTTTTCCTTGTTTTTGTCTGTTGTTTTTTTTTTTTTTTTAAGTGATAAAATGTAAGTAGTAGTTAAAGGGAACTTATCCTATTATCATAAAATTCTCCTGCACAGCAAAGGAAACCATCAAGTGAAAAGACAGCCCAAGGATTAGGAGAAAATATTTGCAAATCATATACCTGATAAGTGGTTAATATCCAAAATACACAAAAAAATCATAATTCAATAGCAAAAAAAAACAACAACAAACAATCCAACTTTTAAATGGGCTAAAGATTTATGTAGACATTTTTCCAAAGACAATATACAAATGACTGATGAGTACATGAAAATGTGGTCAACATCACTACTGATCAAGGAAATGCAAGTCAAAGCCACAATGAGATATCACCTCAACACCTATCAGAATGGCTACTTAACAGAAAGACAAGAGATAGCAAGCGCTGTTGAGGGTGTGGAGAAAAGGAAACCCTCATGCACTGTTAGAGGGAATGTAAATCGGTACAGCCACTACAGACATCAGTACAGGGGTTCCTCAGAAAATTAAAAATAGAATTACCACATGACCCAGCAATTCCACTTCTGGGCAAGTATCTGAAAAACAGTGAAAACACTAACTCAAAAAGATATCTGTACCTATGTTCAATGCAGCACTGTTTGCAATAGCCAAGATATGGAACTAACCCAGGTGTCCATTGACGGATGAATGGATAAAGAAAATCCATACACACACAATGGAATATTATTCAGCTATAAAAAAAGAAAACAATCCTGCCATTTTGACAACACTGATGGACCCTGACAGCATTATGCTAAGTGAAATAAGTCAGTTGGAGAAAGATAAATACAATATGATTTCAATTATATCTGAAATCTAAAAAAAGGGGGAAAAATCAAGCTCATAAATAGAGAGAATAGACTGGTGGTTGGCAGAGGTCAAGTGGGAGCTGGGGGAACACAGGTGAAGTCTGTCAAAAAGTACAAATTTCCAGTTATAAAGTAAGTCCAGGGGATATAGAATACATGATGGAGACTATAGTAACCACTACTGTATGTATATTTGAAAGTTGCTACAAGAATAGATCTTAAAAAGTTCTGGAAAAAAAAGAAAAAAAATTGTACCTATGTATGGTGATGGCTGGGCTTCCTAGGTGGCGTTAGTGGTAAAGAACCTGCCTGCTAATGCAGCAGACATAAGAGATGCAGGTTCTATCTCTGAGCCAGGAAGATCCCCTGGAGGAGGACACAGCAACCCACTCCAGCATTCCTGCCTGGAGAATCCCACAGACAGAGGAGCCTGGCGGGCTATCGTCTAGAGAGTCAGACACAACTGAAGCAACTTGCCACGCATGCATGGTGACGGATGTCTTCTTGTTACTGTTGCTTGCTAAGTCATGTCCAACTCTTTCTTGTGACCCCATGGACTTAGCCCACAAGGCTCCTCTATCCATGGGATTTCCCAGGCAAGGATACTGGAGTAGGTTGCCATCTCCTTCTCCAGGGGATCTTCCCAACCCAGGGATCTAACTCACATCTCCTGCTTAGCAGGCAGATTCTTTACCACTGTACCACCCTGGAACCCCGATGGATGTCTACTAGACATTTTTTTTTTTAACTTGACTTATTGTGGTGACCACTTTGCAATAAATACAAATATTAAATCACTATACTGTATACCTGAAACTAAATAATCCTTTCTGTTAATCATATCTCAAAAAAGAAAAAAATTCTCCTGAAGACATCAGGCAAGTAGTGGCAGTATGGAAAAGTGAAACGGGCACAGGCTTCTCAGTGTGAAAGACCTGGGTTCACATTCTGACTCTCTGTGACCTTGGGCAAATTATCTTTCCATATGTAGAAGGGACACTAACTCCTCCTGGCAAGGGTGTTTGAGGATTTAAGATCACATATGTTTAAGTCCTTGTCCAATAATGGTAGCTATTATTATTTTATCACAGCAAAATGTTGATCAGTAATTAAAGTTACCAGGGCACTAATAATCTGGTTGAATGCTGTGCAGACACAGTGAGTGAGTCATTGTAAAGGTTCTTTGTGCTGTGGCAGGAATGAGGCAAACTTGGGTAGGAACAAAGAAAGCAGTACATGAGGGGTAGGGAGCAACTAGATTGTGAGTCAGAAACATTCTTTATCCTAAAATGTGTCTCATTATAACTGTTCTGAAAATTATTTGTACTAAACACGTTTCACATTGTTTATGGAGAAAATGAATTGTTTAAAAAAGAGAGAGGGGGAGAGATCTTTCCTGTCTTGACAGAATTGAAAACATCTACCTTTGCTTTGTCCCTGCAAAGAGGGAGGGAAGGAGAGAGAGAAATTTGCTTTTGTCTTAGAAAATCCATAATGAGTAAGATATATTATTAAGTACATTTTCTTGACTTCTAAAATGAGTTCTGCAGGCTGGTATTAAATCAGAAGTATGCTTATTGCCCATACTATAGGAGAAAGAAATGATTTTAAGTACATTTGCATCCCTTTATTTGTCTAAAATCCTAAGCATCCTGTTGTCATGGAAATACATTCCCTGATGATCAAATACTAGGTGTTTGTATTCTATGTAAAGAGATTTCCAGTATTTTTCACACTTGCCAATCCCATACAGAAGAAAGCTGATTATTCAGGATTCAGATATAACACAAGCATCTGGCATGATTAATCCATTAGCTTGAACTGAAATGGAGCTGAAAGGAGGTATTGATAGACACAGAATGACAAGAAGAAGAATCTTAAAAAGAAAGAATAAAATAGTGAGGAGGAGTTAGGCAAGATACTTCTTGCCTAGTGATGCAAGATAGTTGCATCACAAGACTGCATATTCCTCTGTACTTTTCTATGCTGATAAGGAGAGGTTACCAGTCAGGGTTCTTGGTTGAAAACAAAAGAAATCCACCTTGCTAACCTGAGTAAGAAGGAGTTAACTGAAAGAATGTCAAATAGCTCATGAAATTCAGGGAAAGGTTGGAGGTTTGGAAAATAAGCACACATCAAGGGAAGCTGGGAGGCTGGAACAAGAGAAGTCTGGGTAGGGAGACCCTGCAACTTGCCAGGGACACTCAAAGCCACCACTGATGGCAGTGGCATGCCTGTCCTTGCTTCTTCGTGACACTCACTCCAGACACGAAGTTCTGGATGGGATGGTCAGTTAGGCTGAGCTCAGGAGGTCTTGAGACAGGAGGTAGATGAACCCCAGCCCACCCATCCCCAGTGTGATCAACTGAGGTTTGTTTCCCATGGACAGAAACTCCAAAATATCAATAGCAAGACATCTGAGAGAACAAGACAATTGTCTGGACCCTGCACACACATAAGAGATAAGAGAGCACATATTTCTCATTCTCAAAGTCAAGGAGACCTTCCTGACTAGAAAGCTCCTTGGAGGTCAAAATGGAATGATGCGAAGCTACCCATAGGCCTCTTCACTGGAATCTATCTTGGCTGAGAGATGAGCATGCAGACACAGGAGGATCCTGAGAAGTACCAGATACAGACTCAGAGGCAAGCCAGTGAGAATGATTGGCCAGAGAAAACCTGGAAGAAATGCTCCATGTAAATGATTTAAACTACCACAAGGGCACACCTCTGAGTCCCCCCATGTGTCTATCACATGTACTGTACTCTTTATTCTCCTAATAAACTCTTAACTTGTTTCACTACTTTCCATCTTTGTGAGAATTCTTTTCTGCAAAGCCGAGGGGCCAGGGCCTTGTCACTGACCACTGGTCTACTGGCTAGGATTTGGCCTTCTCATTGCCACAACCCGACCTCAATCTCTAGCCAAGAATCAAAACCCTGCTTCAAGCTGCTGTGGGCCAAGACCACCAGAGATCAGTCCTAGGGTCCAGGAGTCAAAAGGATATGACTTTTCCAATTTCCACAACTGGTGTTTTCCACCTTCTACCAGGCTCAACAAACAGAAGGAGGCTGGGATATGGGGCAGTGCCCCTAAAACATAAAGGTTCCCCACAGAAAGTGTTCTTTTTGTGTTTAAGTTCATATACTCCTCCCTCAGAGAATGCTTAGAAACACGAACAACTAAAGGCAGAGAGTCAACGGACGTGTGGAGAAGAAAAAGACAAAAAAGGACAAGAGTTTAGAAGCTATGGAAGAAGATCAGAAAGACTTTAGGAGATTGGGGCGGAGAGGTGCTAGAAGGAGAAAGAAAAAAAAATGGTTTCTATTATTTTTTGTTACTCTTTTCCCTCACATTCTTCCTGTGTTTTTCTATCTCCCTCCTCCCATGCAATTTCATTCATTCTCAGTAGTGTGGAAAGAGGTACAAAAAGCTTCTCCCAATCCACAGGATTTCTGTAACTTGTTCTTCAGTTGTCCTGAATTTGTTGAGATTTCTATGTTCAAGACGACTAGCATACAATGTTGAAATCTTGACATGTTACTGGCCAAGGTTTTAAAAGAAAAATACTCCAAATCTCTCCAAGAAATGAGGAGTGATTCAGTTCAAGTGCTGTAATAAGTTGAGCCTTAGGCTGAGTCATTTAAAAAGAAGATCCATATTCCAGTCTAAGGTTTTGCCTCTAAGAGGTGAGACGGCCACAGGAAACCCACCTAACTTGCATCTCAGTGCTCAGTGCGACCGCAAAGACAAGAGACTTTACACATGAAGACTGAGGTGCTTCTGGACAACCCTATGGATTTGTCCCTCCATTCACCCATCTATTCATCCGTTGAAAACTTACTATGTGCTAAGCATAGTGAACAAGACACAAAGTTACTACCCTAAAGTTTATGTGAAAGAAAAAGTGAAAGTCACTCAGTCGTGCCTGACTCTTTGTGACCCCCATAGCCTGCCAGGCTCCTCTGTCCATGGAATTCTCCAGGCCAGAATACTGGAGTGGGTAGCCTATCACTTCTCCAGGGGATCTTCCCAACATAGGGATTGAACCCAGGTCTCCCACACTGCAGGCAAATTCTTTATCATCTGAGCCACCAGGGAAGCCCTGAAGCTTATATACTAAAAGTTTATTTAAGCTTTGGAGAGAAACTCCAAAGTGGATAGGAAGGAGCAGAAACTGTGAATCAGCCAATTGCATACCATTGCTGTGTGGTGAAGACTGGCTCAGTTCAGGTCCTGCCCAAAGGCATTTGGTCAGGTTTTTTTTTTTTTTTTAAGCATGTATGTAAATAAATAAGATAGAGACACTGAATTATATAAAGTATGTACAGATTAATACAAAAAGGAAAGTGATTTGTTCTGCCAAGAGTAGGGTGCTAAGAGTGTTACAGAAAACCTCCAAGAGAACATGATGCCTGAAGAGGGTTCTGAAAGACCAATAGGAGATTCCCAGGCAGATAAGTTGGAAGACAAGTATCTCAGGCAAAGTTAATATCATGTGCAAAAGCATGCAGAATTGAAACAATCAGTACACTATGGGATCCACAAGCTGCATGTAGTGATGGAAATTCAGAGAGAATCAAGGAAGAAATGTGCTAAGAGCCAGGCACTAAGGACAATGAATGGAGGGCCTCTTCTGACCATCTACGGGTAAGTGGGAAATAACAGAGGCAGTTCAAACAAGGACCTAGGAGGATCTGGAAGCAGTCAGGTGGAGAGACTGAAGAAGCATAAAAAACTGCAAGCAAAGAGAGCTAGCAGAAAAGATGGCAGGGACTTCCCTGGTGGGGTAATGGATAAGAATTCACCTGTGAATGCAGAGGACAAGGGTCCAATCCCTGGTCCGGGAAGATTTCACGTGCCATGGAGCAACTGGGCCCCTGCACCACAACTACTGAGCCCGAGCTCTGGAAGTCGGGAGCTACAGCTACTGAAACCCGAACCCCTAGAGCTTGTCCTCCCCAACAAGAGAAGCCACTGCCACGTGCACCAAACTAGAGCGTAGCCCCCGCTTGCTACTATAGAAAGTCTGCAGAAAACAAGGAAGATCCAGGGCTAAATACAACAAATTAGAAGACAAAGGATGGCAGCATCACAGATGAGTGAGGACGAGGCCCTAACTGAAGGGCTGTGGAGACAGAGATGCTGGACCGAAGGGCGGCCCAGGAATCAGAGCTGAGAAATGTTACTAGTTACCTATTATGCTGCTACTGAAAGATCTCTGAGGATCAGGGACGCAGAAAGAGAATGGGGAGGCCATCGTGTTGTACAAGTCAACAGAGGAGACAATTTTAAATGGAAATGGATGTCAATAGCATAAAATGTTATGAAAAGGTCAAGTGAGTCAGGACTGAAACACGTTTGTTAAGGTTTGATATTTATAAGGCTTTTAGACATTTTGGTAAATGCCCCACTCTGGCTGGTAGATGCAGGAAGGAAGAGGTGAAAAGACCCATTTGATGGCTCCTGTTTTCTCAACCAAATACTCCTCCTTCTCCCTCGAGTGTCAGCATCTTGATTTGTCTTTGAAAACTAATCTTCCATCTCTCAGAACCTACTTGGCTGAGGATGGACATTCCCTAACCTCTATGAACACGTGACCCTAGTCTAGTCCATCAGAGGATTCCATTCCCTTGGCTACAACATTGACTCAGAGATTAGCCCATATCACTAATCAGACCATGGAGACACAATGCTTTGTTGTTTGTGTGTGTGTGTTGCCTTGTTTTTACATTTTTGGTTTGGTGTTTCTTTGATTGTTTTACAGCATTGGGAAACCTTTCTTCGGAACTACTAGCCAGGCCTGTGGGATATATGCCTAGAGATGCTGGGGATCAGCAGATGCAGAAGACCTGCCTGGGAACAAGGCCATCACAGAGGAAAGCAGAGCTGAAAACTAGGGGAAGGGGGAGCAGGGGAGGAGAGACAAAGAAAGAGACTAGATTCTAATGTCATCGTTTGATCACTGGAAGCCAACTATGCTGCTGCTGCTGCTAAGTCACTTCAGTCATGTCTGACTCTGTGCAACTCCATAGACGGAAGCCCACCAGGCTCCCCCATCCCTGGGATTCTCCAGGCAAGAACACTGGAGTGGGTTGCCATTTCCTTCTCCAATGTACGAAAGTGAAAAGTGAAAGTGAAGTCGCTCAGTCGTATCCAACTCTTTGAGACCACATGGACTGCAGCCTACCAGGTTCCTCTGTCCATGGGATTTTCCAGCCAATTATATTCATATGCTTTTCAGTAAAATGAGCCACCAGATCGTCTTTATTTTCATTTAAACTATGTAAGTCAGTTTTCTGTCTTTTCTAAGCTAAACAGCCCCATCTGAAACAACAGGTAGAGAAATGTTGGAAGCAAACCAGTCCCAGTGCAGCCTTGCCTGGAGCCAGCTCAGATCACAGATCTCCAAGTCAGCTTCATCCCCCGACCAATGTCTACTCCATCAACTCACAGTTTAGGGGCCTTATCATTCAACTCCTGCAGGGATCATGGAGGAGAAGTTGTGAGGAAACCTGCAGCATCTCAGCAGCTTCGTCCTGAGTCTGGACCATACTATTACTGATGGAACCCAGCCCTGAAGATGGAGACATAGTACATTTCCTAGAATTCTTACAGCAAGGACTCCTGACTGCTGCTGTTCAGCAGGAACTCTTCAGCAGAAAAGACCAGACCATCCTTTTCTGCCAAATAAGCCGAGGCTGGAAATGCAATTACCATAAGAAAGGGAATTCCAAACCCCTGCCACTCTGCAACTGAAGCAGGTATCAGGGCTCTTTTATCATAGTTGTACAAGTCATGCAGAGCTCAACTCCAGGGGCAGTAAACACTGTTCAACCTATTCAACCTTCAGAGCCATATGCAAAGATCCTGGCAGATACTCACTAAAGAGCTAATTGACATTGGCATCCTGGACTCTTGAGTACAGAAAGACTTTGCACCTGTGTCAACTACAGAGCAGGCTGAGAATGAAAGATAGTCATTTGCAACAGCTCAAACAGCAAAAGCCCTTAGCATTTCAGTTTTTCAGAAATGAACTGACTTGCCTGTGTGAAACCATCTTGGTCCTGGTGAAACCTGGTCCTCTGAAATGAGCGTAGGGCAGGGTTCACGGTCAAGGTTAATGCAACAGTCCAGCTTGGTCTAAGCCCCTATACTATTCTCCTTCCCAAGGGGACAAAGTTAAGCAAACACACGATGAAACAGCCGTTTCTCAAGAAGGCATCTAGATTTTTGGCAATAGTGTTAATGAGCCAGTTTATGTTAAAACAAACAAACAAAAAGGTAGACCTAATTTAAATGTGCAACAGAGTCAAGAGTTTGGACTCTTACTTAAGCCCTCAGATTCCATGGTGCTCCTTTCTATTCTAGATACAGGACACAGTAAAAACAGGTTCACACAGCTTGCTCATATGCAAGTTCAGATAAGAAATACTCAAAATCTTTTCAAGGCCTGATGTTGAACCTGCTCTTCAAAGTATGAACAATGTGTCAGTGGGGCCTAGACATAGTTTTTGCTATAATCAACCTCATGAGACAAGTAAAGAGAGATTGTCTCTACCTCCCCAAAGCAGAGGACACTCGGAAGGACCAACTAATCAACGCTAAACCTCAATTAGAATTACACAGTGCTAAGAGTATTATGAGGGTTTCCCCCCAACTGAGGAAAACGAAATATCCATCTTTCTTATGTCTTCTGTTAAAGCTGCAAAATTTTAAGAAATAACCTTCTCCCTAAATGTATAACCACCACAGGCAATCAATTTACACTCATAGGTAAACAATCTGATTGGAGTTTTGTTTTAAACAAGTGAGAATTTCTACTTGTAGCTAATGATCCCCTCACCTTACCTGTATTTTTTCGAAATAACAGAAGCTTTCACCTTGGATGATCTAGCCTTTAGAAGTCTGTACTGTGCATCTCCAAGGAGGCACCGTTCCAAAATGACAACTGCATTTGCACTTGGCACCAGCCCTTGTCTTCTTTCTGTCTCACCTACCATGAGGGGCTCTCCCAGGACATCAAATATTCTGCTAGTTTACATTTGTGCACATAAAATCTTTAGTTCCCTTCAGTTTTTCAAAGGCATGGATTATGGCTCAGTCAGTTCAGTTCAGCTGCTCAGTTGTGTCTGACTCTTTGCGACCCTATCAATTGCAGCACGCCAGGCCTCCTGTCCATCACCAACTCCTGGAGTTCACTCAGACTCACGTCCATCGAGTCAGTGATGCCATCCAGCCATCTCATCCTGGGTCATCCCCTTCTCCTCCTGCCCCCAATCCCTCCCAGCATCAGAGTCTTTTCCAATGAGTCAACTCTTCATATCAGGTGGCCAAAGTACTGGAGTTTCAGCTTNTATGCTATCTAGGTTAGTCATAACTTTTCTTCCAAGGAGTAAGCGTCTTTTAACTTCATGGCTGCAGTCACCATCTGCAGTGATTTTGGAGCCCAGAAAAATAAAGTCTGACACTGTTTCCACTGTTTCCCCATGAATGTTGAGCTTTAAGCCAACTTTTTCACTCTCCTCTTTCACTTTCATCAAGAGGCTTTTTAGTTCCTCTTCACTTTCTGCCATAAGGGTAGCGTCATCTGCATATCTGAGGTTATTGATATTTCTCCCGGCAATCTTGATTCCAGCTTGTGCTTCTTCCAGCCCAGTGTTTCTCATGATGTACTCTGCATATAAGTTAAATAAGCAGGGTGACAATATACAGCCTTGACATACTCCTTTTCCTATTTGGAACCAGTCTGTTGTTCCATATCCAGTTCTAACTATTGCTTCCTGTTTATTCCAAACAGCACCTTCCAGCTAAAAAACTAGAAGTTGTTGCCAAGGAAGAAGGGAAGAAGAGATATTAGGAGATAAACTGCAGTCTCTGTCAAAGAGCCAGAGTGTTGACTCACAAATGGTTCAACAACAAATAAAGCATGGTACATTCACACAAGGGATTATTTATCTGTTTATCTCATACTTATCTAGTCATATATGTTTTTGGTGTGAAAGTGCTTTTGGTTTCTAAAATATTAGAATATTTAAATTACCTTATTTTTTTTTTAGCTTCTGACCATATTGCCTTGTGATATGAATGTGCTCTGTGTAAAATGAATCCTTTGGTATTTGTGTGACTGGACTGTGGTCACTCTCTGCTAATTACCTGTTTTCTTTCATTATTGGGAGCAGGATTCTGTATATGTCCATTGTAACAAGCATATTGTGTTGTTCAAAACATTTTATACTTCCCAATTATTAGTGGGCTCTATATCAGTTTCTGAGATGTGTGTTAAAAAATACCCACTGTGATGGTGGAATTTAACAGTTCTTTTAACATGTAATGTTATTTGTCTTTACATATTTTTGAGGCTAGGGTTTGGGGTGCATGCAGGTTCAGGATTATATTCTCTTGGTAATTGCTTTGGATTATGTTATTATGTTATTATTATGGATTATTATTATTGTTTGGATTATGGCTAGAAGGTCATAAAAAGAACCGCTACCATTTATTAAGTAACCAACATGTGCTTTACAGATAACTATCCCTAATCCTAGAATAACTCAGTAAGAGAGGTAGTGTGTACTTAATACAGAACTATTTGGTGTTACAGCTAAGATTTAAACTCAAATCTACTTAAGCCAAAGCTCAGGATCTTAGGACATGGAATTTTATTCACTAAGTCAGCTCAACTACAGAAAAAGATAGGCATCCTTAGCTTACAGAACACTGGATGTTAAACAACTTGACATCACAAAAAACACAGTTCCCATGGTGACTGGTTTGGAGATCCTGACTGCACCAAAGGAATGGTGACCAACAGATTTACTGAGGCAGGAGAGAGATGGGCCTGCCCTGTGGACAGAAACTCCACAAGAGCAGGACGATGAGGGAGGCTAGGCCTTGCCCAGACAAGAGATAAAAGACCGCATATTCCTCATTCTCAAAGTTAAGGAGAACTCCCTGACTACACATGCACAGAAAGGCTCCTTGGAGGTCAAGAGAGACGGGGCATCACCTCATAGGAAGTGACGCACCTACCTATAAGCCTCTTCATCAGAACCCATCTTGGCTTAGAGATGCACATGCACACATGGGAGAACCCTGAGATAAACCAAATGTGAACTGACAACAGGCAAAGCAAGAGGACTGGATAAAGGAAGCCTGGAAGAAATGCCATATAACAGTGACTCAAACTATCATAAGGGCACAACTCTGAGTCCACCCACGTGTCTAACCACACATACTGTGCTCTTTTCCCTCCTAATAAACACTTTACTTGTTTTACTACTTTCCCTTTCTGTGGGAATTCTTTTCTGCAAAGCTGAAGGGACAGGGTAGGCCTTGTCACTGACCAATGGTCTAGTGTCTATGATCTGGTGCTCTCACTGCCACGATGTGACCCCAATCTCTGGCCAGGAACCAAAGTCCTGCTTCAAGCTGCTGCAGGCAAAGCCCACCCAAGATCATTACAATCATGCACTAAGGGATGAGGTCTCTCTGGCTTTCTCACCAAACACTGATAACGATATCCTTAGCAAGGACAGAGAAAAAGGTGATGGCCTACAACAGATCAACATAGCAATAGCAAAGAACCGATGCCAATCTCCATGATGGAATCTAGAGTCTTGTATATGAAAAAAGCAGTCATGTATATGATAAAAAAATTAAGCTGAAGAATGAAGCACCTAGGTGGGAAAATATTTCCTGCCTGGTAACGAGAAGACAAACTTAGCCAGCCATAACTGCTTGCTAATGACAAAGCATCTTCTAGAAGCCATACTGATGATTCTATAAATGTCAACAAAAGTATGCAGAAGAGTGACAGGTGGCAAGGAATCCTTCACAGCTTCAGTTCAACAAGCTAGCAGCGATATAGCAAAAATATCTGAACAGTTACAGTTCTTATGAAACTTTTAATATATTTTTAGAAAATAATCAAGATAATCAGGTGAATAGGATAACTGGCATTAGTTCAAATTTAAGTTGGAGAAAAACTAAACTAATGCAGGAATTTCCTGGATTTTAGTAAAAAAAAAATCATAGATTTAAGAAAATGAAAAAGCTGTGTCTGACTCTGTGTTAAAATATTAAGAATCCAGAAATAAAGTTATAAATGAAGTGAAATTAAAATTGAATCTTATTTTTAAAAATCTTAGCTGGATGGGGATCAAGATGGTAGATGATGGGGAGCTCACCTTCTCCCACAGAAGCATTAAAAACATATCTGCAAGTGGAACAATTCACACAGAACTCCAGCAGAAGATTTAGACTTCCAAAATGGCCAGAAAATCTCCAAGTGGAATTCCCTGGCAATCCAATGGTTAGGACTCGATACATTCAGTGCCATGGTGGCCCAGGTTCAATCCCTCTTCAAGGAACTAAGAGCCAACAAGCAATGCAGCATGGCCAAAAAAAGAAAAAGAAAATCTCCACATAACCAGATGGGACAAGAAGAAGAGAAAGAAAGGAAATGGAATGGGACCTGCACCCCAGAGAGGGAGTTGTGAAGAAAGGAAGGTTCCCACAACCTGGGAAGTCCCCTCACCAGTAGGGAGATCAGCCTGGATAGAGGGGGCATTTTAGAGTCTAGGAGGAGAGCACAGTAACCTGATTTGCAGAAGGCAAAATAAAGAGCAACGTGCACACAAGTTTGGCACCACTGCCCTGCACTCCCCAGCTTGAGATCCTTGTCTGCTGTTGTGGGTGAGGGCTGGGTACTCAAGCGCAGGCTTCAGAGGTCAGACCCAGGGTTGGTTGTGTGGAGGGAGCCTGAAGAGGCTGAACTATGGCAGCTGAGGGTATATTCCGAAGAACCGAGGGCTTGCCCGAGAGGCAAGGTGCTAGGAGCCAGCATGAGGAATCCCGCCCGTGACAAGGTCATGCAGAAGGAAGCCTGACAAAACGCAAGGACATGATCAGACTTCAAGGGTTCCCCCTGGAATTTCCTGAGCATCCACCCCCCAAAAAATAAGAATCTGCCTGCTTTTCCACTCTTCTAATATTCTCTGGAAAAAGTCAAATCAGGGCTTTAGTCTTCTGCATTTGAAAGGGATATTTCAGTTAAACCCCTCTGATAGCTCTCTAGCTTGCCTAACAGGTTCCCCAGACCTCTTACAGCTTGTGAATTGCTTACAGCCCCCCAACTGCGAGAGGCACAAAGCTTAATAGCATCTTAAAGATACAGAGCCTTTTCTAAAGAGCTAGAAATCATATTGGTGACAGGTTTTCACTGTTGACTCAATGATTGCCACCAGGCCTCCATATTCTTTATCTTTTAGGCACCTGGGAGGATGTTAATCAATGTAAACAGGATATGGAAAAAGATATATAGTAGTGTTGATGTTAGCAACACTAGACTTTTGAGTTAATTACTTTTCTTTTGTTATAAAATCACTGTACTCCTTTTACTTGTTATAAGTTGCTGTATCTTTGCTATGTAAGAATGGAACTTTATTTAGTGCTTTCTGAGAGTGGCACCAGACTTTGGGAAGATCAACACAAATAAGTCTTCTGGTTAACAAACCCTTATCAGAAAAAAGGCTGTAAAATGTTAATTGGCCCTTTTTGGCCAGAATATGATGTAAATCACATAAGACTTGCGTATACAATTAGGTATGCAGAGAGAAAAGCCTGGTTTTGATAAGAGTCTGGGCTGCTAATGCTGCATAACTTTGTGTTACCCATTGATCTCCATGTTTTATCAAAAGTATAAAAGGCCTTCTGAACAATAGAGGATGGGGACAGTCGCTAGACTGGTTTCCCTTGTGTCTCCTCTTCACTCTAATTTCAGGCTGAATTCCCATCTGGAGCGGGGCAGCTCACCAAGTCTACTTACTTGTCCCGGCTTTTAAGACCCGTGCGAAAGGGAGCCCAAGGCAGGGCACCCTTTGATATTCAAGTGGGTGCCAGTGGCCCAACGTAGATGGTGCAAGCTCCTTGTCTGGAACTTTATTGGTTTTCCACGTAAACCAAGTTAATCAGCCTCTTTTCTCCACTAAATTTTCCTACTACACTATTCCTTCCTAACCTAATCTTATATTTCTATATTAATAAATAAATAAGTTTTCCTCGCCAACGCTGTCCACGCTTCAAATTCCCTGGATCCACCAGGGCTGGACCCTGGCAGCAAGGTGCTGTCACTGCAGTGGCATACAAGGAAAGAGGTGAGGCCAAACAAGAACTTCTTTCTCTGTGAGCACTCCACCAGGACACCTCCTGTAGGATCCAGAGGCGGGCACAGGCTGCTGCTACAGGACTTGTGAACAAGCACCAAACACTGCCCCAGCTGTCCTAGGAGCACGGGAAGAGAGGCTCCCCTAGGAGACATGCAAGCAGGTGCCGGGTGCTCCCATGCTGTCCTGAGAGTGCCTAAGGGCTGCTGTGCCCACACAGCCCATATCAAGGGGCCAAACAGCCAGCACACACTGAGGAAAAAGAAAGCATCCAAACTGAAAGCAAGCACTTAGCTCTGGAAAAGATGGTGAAGTAGAAGGACTTAAGCACACCTCGTCTCACAAAAACACCAAAATCACAACTTAACTGCTGAACAACCATTGACAAAAAAAGCCTGGAACTTACCAAAAGAAGATATTCTACACTCAAGTCAAAGAAGTGGCAACAAGATGACAAGATAAACGTTTCTGTCACATCAACTCCCATACCCACCAAGTGGGTGACCCACAAACTGGAAAATAATTATATCACAGAGGTTCTCCAATAAAAGTGAAAGTTTTGAGCCCCAATTCAGGCTTCCCAGCCTGAGAGTCTGGCTTCAGGAGGAGGAACCCCCAAAACATTTTGCTTTGGAGGCCAGTGGACCAGGAACGCAGGAGCTCCACAGGACTGTGAAACAGAAACACTTTTCTTGGAGGGAATATACAAGGTTCCATGTACACAGATCCCAGCACAAAGCAGTAATTCCATATGAGCTTGGGCTGGGACTAGCAACAAGTCTTGGAGGGTTTCCTGGGGAGGCGAGGGTCAGCTGTGGCTCACTGTAGAGACAAGAATACTGACAGCAGAGGCCCTAGAGAGTATTGATCTGGAGGAGCTCTCCCAGAGTTTGCCATTTTCACACCAAGACCTGCTCCTACCCAATAACATATAGACTCCGGTGCTGGAATGCCTCAGGGCAAACAACAAGCAGGAGAGTAACACGGGGCTACTCATCAGCAGACAGCCTGCATAAAGTCATAATGAGCTCACAGCCACCTCTAAAAACAAACCTTGACACAGCTTTACCCACCAGAGGGACAATACACAGCTCCACCCACCAGCTGACAAGCACAAGTCTCTTCCATCAGGAAGCCTGCACAAGCCCCAGGACCAAACACACCCACCAGGGAGCAGACACCAGAGGCACGAGGAGCTACAGCCCTACAGCCAGCAAAAAGGAGACCACAAACACAAAGTTCGACAAAATGAGACAGCAGAGAAATACGCACCAGACAAAGGAACGTAGTTTTAAAAAAAATATCAACAACAACTAAATGAAGATAGTCAACCTTCCCTGAAAAAGAATTTAGAGAAATTATAATAAATATGATCCAAGATCTCAGAAAAAGAATAGGGCACAGATAGAAAAAGATACAAAAGATGTTTGAAAAAGAGGATTTCAAGATAAAGCAGAGATGAACAATAGAGCAACTGAAATGAAAACACGCGAGGACTTCCCTGTTGGTCCAGTTGGTTCAGAATCCACCGTCTAATGCAGAGGACATGGGTTCAATATCTGGTCCAGGAATATTCCACATGCTGCAGGGCAACTAAGCCTGTATGCTCTAACTACTGAGCTCACTCTCTGGGGTAAACAAGCCACAGCTACTGAGCCTGTGTGCCCTGGAGCCCATGCTCTGCAACTAGAGAAGCCACTGCAAGGAGAAGCCTGTGAACTGCAACCAGAGAGTAGCCCTGGCTTGCTGCAACTAGAAAAAGCCCCCCGACAGTAACAAAAACCCAGTTCAGCCAAAAACGATAAACAAATAAAATTTTAAAAACACATACACTAGAAGGAATCACTAGGAGAATAAGTGAGGCAGAAGAACGAATAAGTGAGCTGGAAGACAGAAGGGTAGAAATGACAACCTTGGAACAGAATAAAGAAAGAGAAATGAAAAGAAATGGGGACAATCTAAGAGATCACTGGTACAACATTAAGGGCACCAACATTTACATTATAAACATCCCAGAAGGAGAAGAGAGAGAGAAAGGGCCCAAGAAAATATTTAGAGATTATAGGTGAAAATTTCCCTAACATGAGAAAGAAAACATTCACTAAAGTCAAGGAAGCACAGAGATCCATTCAAGATAAACTCAAGGAGGAATACAAGACACATATTAATCAAGTTGACAAAAATTAAAGACAAAACATATTAAAAGCAACAAGGGAAAACAGCAAATAACATACACAAGAATCCTCATGAAGTCATCAGCTGACTTTTCAGCAGAAACTCTGCAGCCAGAAGGCAGTGATACAATACATTCAAAGTGATGAAAGGGAAAACCTATAAGGAAGAATACCCAGAAAGTTTCTCATTCAGAATCAACAAAGAAACCAAAAGCTTTATAGACACACAAAAGCTCAGAGAATCAGTATCACCAAACCATATTTACAACAAATTCTAAAGGAACTTCTCTAGGTGGAAAAGGCCACAACTAGACTCAAGAAAATTATGAATGGGAAAGCTCACCAGTAAAGGCATGCATAAAGCAAAGATAGAAAATCATCCATAAAGAAACATGATATCAGCACCAACGGTCATGAGACAAGGAAAAGACAAATGCAGAATACTGGAAATGCATTAGAAATGAACAGAACAACAACTTAAAATTATCTAGTACATATATAGATTGCTATATCTAAACCTCATGGTAACTGCAAAGCAAAAATCTACAATAGATGCACACACACACACACAGAATAAGCAATCAAAACCCAACAGTAAAGTTAATCATTAAATCACAAGAGAACAAAAAGGGGTAAAAAGGACCTTAAAAAATCCAAAACAATTAACAAAATGGCAATAAGACAATAACACATATCAATAATTATCTTAAATGTAAACAAATCAAATGCTCCAATCAAAAGACACAGACTGGCTAAATGGAAACAAAAACAAGACCCCTATATATGCTGTCTTCAAGAGACCCCGGAGAAGGCAATGGCACCCCACTCCAGTACTCTAGCCTGGAAAATCCCATGGACGGAGGAGCCTGGTGGGCTGCAGTCCATGGGGTCACTAAGAGTCAGAGATGACTGAAGCAACTTAGCGGTAGTAGTAGCAAGAGACCCACTTCAGATCTGGGAACACATACAACATAAAGGGAAAAAAGAAGATATTCCACAGATGGAAATGAAAAGAAAGTTGGAGTGACAGTGCTCATATCAGAAAAGATAGACTTTAAAATAAAGACTGTTATAAGAATCAAAGAAGGGCACTACATAATGATCAAGGAATCAATCCAAGAAGAAGGCAGAACAAGTGTAAATATGCATGCACCCAAAAGAGGAGGACCTCAACATACAAGGAAAATACTAACAGGCATACAAGGAGGAATTGACAGTGACACAATAATAATAGGGGATGTTAATAGCCCAATCCATCAATGGACAGATGATTCAGACAGAAAACAGAAACACAGGCCTTAAATGATACATTAGACTGGAAAGACTTAATTGATATTTATAGAACATTCATCCAAAAGCAGAATACACTTTTTCATCAAGTGCACGGGGAAGATTTTCTAGGATAAATCAAATCTTGAGCTACAAATGAGCCTTGGTAAATTTAAGAAAACTGAAATCATATCAAGCATCCTTTCAGACCATAATGCTAGGAGATGAGAATTACAATTCAATTACAGGGGGAAAAATGAAAAAACACAAATGTGTGGAAGATAAATAATATCTTACTAGACAACCAATGGATCACTGAAGAAATCAAAGAGGAAATAAAAAAAAAATACCTACAGGCAAATGACAACAAAACATGACAATCCAAAACCTATGAGATGTAGCAAAAGCACTTCTAAGAGGGAAGTTTATAGCAATACAATCTTACCTTAGGAAATAGAACAGATCTCAAACAAAGAACCTAATCATACACCTAAAGCAACTAATGAAACAAGAACAAATAAAAACCAACATTAGTAGCAGGAAAGAAATCAAAGATCAGAGCAGAAACTAATGCAAGAGACAAAGAAAACATTAGAAAAGTTCAATAAAACTAAAAACTGGTTCTTTGAAAAGGTAGATAAAATTGAGAAATCTTTAACCAGACTCATCAAGAAAGGGAGAGGGCTCAAATCAATAAAATTAGAAAGGAAAAAGAGGAGGTTACAGTGGACACCACAGAAATACAACGAATCATAAGAAACTTCTACAAGCAACTATACGCCAACAAAACAGGCAATCTAAAAGAAAAGGACAAATTCTTAGAAAGGTACGGCCATCCAAGACTGAATCAGGAAGAAACATGAAAATATGAACAGACCAATCACAAGTACTGCAATTGAAACTGTAATTTTAAAATTTCCAATAGGGATTATTACCCTGGTGATCCAGTGGTTAAGAATCCACCTGCCAATGCAGGGAACACTGGTTAGATCCCTGGTCCAGGAAGATCCCACATGCCACAGGGCAACTAAGCCCCTTATACCACAACTACTGAGCCTGCACTCTAGAGCCCATAAGACACAACTACTTAAGCCCTCAAGCCTAGAGCTTGTGCTCTGCAATAACAGAAACCACCACAATGAGAGGCCCACATACGACAATGAAGAGTAGCCCTTCCTCGCTGCAACCACAGAAAGCCTGCAGGCAGCAACAAAGACCCAGCACGGTCAAAAATAAATGAAATAAAATTTTAAAAAAACAAAATAAAACCTTCCAAAAAAAGAAAGAAGTCCAGGACCAGAAGGCTTCACAAGCTAATTCTACCAAACATTTAGAGAAGAGTTAACACATATCCTTTTGAAACTCTTCTAAAAACGGGAGAGGAAGGAACACTCCCAGGCTCAATTCTATATGCCATGATGACCATGATACCAAAACCAGGCAAAAACACCACACAAAAAAAGAAAACCTCAGGCCAGTATCACTGACAAACAAATACAAAACTCCCCAACAAAATACTAATAAAACAAATCCAAACACGTTAAAAGAATCATACGGCATGATCAAGTGGGATTTATCCCAGGGATGCAAGGATTTTTCAATATCTGCAAATCAATCATATTTACACACATTCATAAACTGAAAAATTAAAAAAAATGATCATCTCAACAGATGCAGAAAAAGCTTTTGATAAAATTCAACACATATTTATGATAAAATATCTCCAGGAACTGGGCACACAGGGAATTTACCCTCTACATAATAAAATCCATATATGACAAACTCAAAGCTGACATTCTCAATGGTAAAAAGCTGAAAGCATTCCTGAGAAGATCAGGAATAAGACAAGGATGTCCACTGTCACCACCTTTATTCTACAGTCCTGAAGTTCTAGCCATGGCCATCAGAGAAGAAAAAGAAAAGGAATCCAAACTGGAAAAGAAGAAGAAAACAGTCACTGTTTGCAGATAATATTGATATTATACATAGAAAATTCTCTAGATGCTACCACAAAACTACCAGGCCCACATACAAAAAACAACAGTCAGAATAGGGCATGAAACAATGGACTGGTTCAAAATTGGGAAAGGAGTACACCAAGCCTGTATATTTTCACCCTGCTTATTTAACTTCTATGAAGAGTACATCATGAGAAATGCCCAACTGGATGAAGCACAAGCTGGAATCAAGATTGCCAGGATAAATATCAATAGCCTCAGATATGCAGATGACACCACCCTTATGGCAGAAAGCGAAGGGGAACTAAAGAGCTTCTTGATGAAGGTGAAAGAGCAGAGTGAAAAAGCTGGCTTAAAACTCAACATTCAAAAAATGAAGATCAAGAGAAAAAAAAAGATCATGGCAACCAGTCCTATCACTTTATGGCAAATAGATGGGGAAACAATGGAAACAGTGACAGATTTTATTTTCTTGGACTCCAAAGTCAATGCAGATGGCAACTTCAGCTGTGAAATTAAAAGACGCTTGCTCCTTGGAAGAAAATCTATGACAAACCTAGACAGTGTATTGAAAAGCAGAGATATCACTTTGCGGACAGAGGCCCGCATAGTCAAAGCTGTGGTTTTTCCAGTAGTCATGTATGCATGTGAGAGCTGGGCCATAAAGAAGGCTGAGCACTGAAGAACTGATGCTCTTGAACTGTGGTGTTGGAGAAGACTCTTGAGAGTTCCCTGGACTGTAAGATCAAACCAGTCAATTCTATGGGAAAGAAAGTGAAAGTGAAGTTGCTCAGTCATGTCCAACTCTTTGTGACCCGTGGACTGTAGCCCACCAGGCTCCTCCGTCCATGAGACTCTCCATGCAAGAATACTGGAGTGGGTTGCCATTTCCATCTCCAAATCCTATAGGAGATCAACCCTAAACATTCATTGGAAGGACTGATATTGAAGCTGAAGTTTCCAATACTTTGGCCACCTGATGCAAAGAGCCAACTTATTAGAAAAGACCCTGATCCTGGGAAAGACAGAAGGCAGGAGGAGAAGGGGATGATAGAGGATGAGATGGTTGGATGACATCATCAACTGGACAGACATGAGTGTGAGCAAGCTCCAGGAGATGGTGAAGGACAGAGACGCCTGGTGTGCTGCAGTCCATGCAAAGAGCTGGACATGACTGAGTGATTGAACAACAGCAGCAATGGAGGCAAAAGACCTGTACTCAGAAAACTGTAAGATACTGTTGAAAGAAATCAAAGATGACAAATGAAAAACTACACTACATTCTCGGTAGAATATGGCTTGGAAGAGTCAATACTGTCAAAATGACTATATTACCCAAAGCAATCTACAGATTCAATATGATCTCTATCAAATTATCAATAACATTTTTCACAGAATTAGAAAAAAATTATGATTTCTATGGTAACATAAAAGACCCCAAATAGTGAAAGCAACCCTGAGAAAGAAAAAGGGAACTGGAGGAATCAGGCTCCCTGACTTCACATTATACTACAAAGCTATAGTTATCAGAACGGTATGGTACTTACACAAAAACAGAAATATAGGTCAATGGAACAAGACAGAAAGCCCAAAGATAAACCTGAACCCGTGCATCTATGGCACTTAATCTATGACAAAGGAGGCAAGAATATACAATGGAGAAAAGAGAGTCTCTTCAATAAGTGGCACATGGAAAATTAGACACCTGCATGTAAACAAATGAAATTAGAACATTCTTGAACAGCACATATAAAAATAAATTCAAAATTCATCAAGGACCTATAAAGCCCTTAGAGAAACACATAGGAAAATCACTCTTGGACAGAAATTGCAGCAATATCTTTTTGGATCCATCTCCCAGAGTAATAAAAATAAAAACAATAATAAACAAATGAGAACCTGATTAAAATTAAAAGCATCTGCACAACAAAGGAAACCATAAAATCAAAAGGCAGTCCACAGAATGAGAGAAAATATTCCCAAACACAATCATCAAAAAATATATAAACAGCACAAGCAATTCAATATCAACAAAACAAATAACCAATTAAAAATGGGCAGAAGGGAATTTCTTTGTGGTCCAGTGGTTAAGACTCCATGCTTTCACTGGAGAGGGCAGGGGTTTGATCCCTGTTTGAAGAACTAAGATCCTGTATGCTAAAAAAGCATGGCCAAAAAAGTAAAATAAAGAATAAACGTTCTTTAAAAAATTTTTTAATGGACAGAAGATCTAAATAGACATTTCCCCAAAGAAGACATACAAATGGCCAAAATGAACATGAAAAGATGCTCAGTATCACTAATTATCAGAAAAATGCAAATCAAAACTATAGTGATATATCACCTCACACCAGTTAGAATGGCCATCATCAAAAAGTTTACAATTAACACTACAGAGGGTGTGTAGAAAAGGGAACCCCTCCTACACTGCTGGCAGGAACGTAAACTGGTACAGCCACTGTGGAGACCAGTAAGGAGGTTTCTTAAAAAAACAGAACTACATGTGATCTAGCAATCCCACTTCTATGCATATATCCAGAGGCAATCACAATTCAGAAAGATACATGCACACTAATATTCACCACAGCACTATTTACTATAGCCAAGACACAGAAGCACCCTAAATGTCCATTGACAGAGGAGTGAACAAAGAAGATGTGGTACATGTATATATGGAATATTACTAAGCTATAAAAATGAAATAATGCCATTTGCAGCAACATGGATGGACAGAGAGACTATTATACTAAGTGAAGTAAGTCAGACAAAGACAAATACATGATATCGCTCATAGGTGGAATCTAATCTTTTAAAATGCTACAAATGAACTTATTTACAAAATAGAGACAAAATTTGCTTATGGTTTAACAAAGTAGAAATGTGGTGTGGGAAGGACTAAATCAGGAATTTGCAATTAACATACACACACTACTATATATAAGATAGNCAAAGACAAGGTCACGGCGAAGTAATGAATTTTCTATTTCAAAATAAAAATAAATTATAATATCATCAAACATATGCTTTTGAAAACCACAGAGAAATCATAATCTATAAAGCGAGATTCACAGAACTTTAAAGAGTTGAAGAGTTAGGTAGTCGGAGGTTCATAAGCACTCCAAAGTCATTTTTTGTGTGTTCATGCACAAATGCAGTTGGTGGAAGGAGAGGAAAGGGGGTTTATAACATTAGGTTCTCAAAGGAGAATGTGATCCAAACAGGGGTTAAGATTAACTGTAGTGAAGCATGATAAAAATTTTAAACCCTGTCAATTATTGGAAGCTCTGACTATATCTGATTGGAGTCCAAAACAAGTACTAGCAAAAATATAGGTACAGAATCTCTCAGCTACAACACTCAGCAGAAAGGATCTTTGTGGAGCAATAGAAGAGCTGACTCTGTCTGTGGCTCTTGGTAACATACAGAGAGCCAACAGTCCACAGGTTATTGTTCCCCTTTATCCCCCAACAAAGGACCAAGTCCAAAATGTGTAAGGGATTTGCTTTGTTTTTCTGACTACAGGACTATAGCCGTGCACAGCAGCTGGAGTCAGTCCAAGCAGCATGCTGGAAGGGGATGGGCTGTGTATTTCATTTTTATGGACCAAATGGCTTCTCAATAATTTGTTATCTGTATGATGGAGAAAAGTACCAATAAAATGTGACTGTAAATCTCCACCTTCTTCCAGGATCAAGGAAACAACTAAAGAAAGTGAAAATGGAGATGACAACACAGTTTTGTGAGCTAAAAACATACGTTTTTCAAAATCAACTGCTGCCCCCATTACTTGAACCAAATGTCCTTGAAGATGCCTAATTTGAAAAGCAGAGGAAATCAGATTTGGGGGTGGGAAAGAGAGAGAAGAAATGAACATATCTGCGAAGTCTATTCAGTGAGATCTTCCTGAAGTACAGTCTTTGATATGAGTTTCCTGTGAAATATTTTATCTGCTATATCCTGTTAACATGCAGAACTATATCACTATAATATCATCCCAAGAAGAGTTCTCACAGATAAAGAAATCATGCACACGAGGAGAAATAGGAAGCTCATAATACTAAGGATTACAAGAAATAAAACTCAAATAAAAAAGAGTTTTTAAAAAGAAAACTGAGACTTCCTAGGTGGCTCAGTGGTAAAGAATCTGCCTGTGAAACAGGAGACACAGGTTCAATTCCTGGGTTGGGAAGATCTTCTGGAGAAGGAAACAGCAACCCACTCTTGTATTCTTTCCTGGAGAATCCCATGGACAGAGGACCCTGGTGGGCTACACTGCTTGGGGTCACCAAAGAGTCAGACATGACTTAACAACTAAACAGCAGTAGCGAAACCTATCACTGAATGGATTTTTACCACCATCTATTTCTGCATTTGCTCCCATTTACTCATGTATGGCATTTTGCCCATAAGAAGATATTTTTATTACTTTTTCCCCCTTTTCAGCAAAACTTTGTGGCACTGGGTTCTCTGAGATGCATCCTCAGCAGTTTTAAAAGGTTAGCACAGCTTTGGCCTCTGAGCAGGCTCCATATTGCTCCCTGCAAATACAGGAACCCATAAGAATACCAGCCTGCAATGGACAACCATTTCTATCTTGCCAATGTCCCAACCAAGGTTAATGCGCACTGGAGGCTATTAATATTCATAGAACAGCCACAAAAGCTACTATTTATAGGGTTTACTGTGGTGCCAGGCACTACTGTAAGCATATTAATTCTCAAAAACCCTATATGCTGCTGCTGCTAAGTCACTTCAGTCGTGTCCAACTCTGTGCAACCCTATAGACGGCAGCCCACCAGGCTCCCCCATCCCTGGGATTCTCCAAGCAAGAATACTGGAGTGGGTTACCATTTCCTTCTCCAAGGCAGGAAAGTGAAAAGTGAAAGTGAAGTCTCTCAGTCGTGTCCGACTCTTAGCGACCCCATGGACTGCAGCCCACCAGGCTCCTCCATCCATGGGATTTTCCAGGCAAGAGTACTGGAGTGAGGTGCCATTGCCTTCTCCAAAAACCCTATATAGCAGGTACTATTTACTATCCCATTTTACAGATGAAGAAAGTGAGACACAAAAAGTTTTAGTAACTTGATTAAGGCCATACAGTTAGTAAGCAGTGTAATTATGACTGAATTCTAATAGCAATGCAATGGGGTACAAAGAATTTTCCCTACTTTTTGGACAAGGAATATAAGTCTCAAAGAGGTCATGTGACTACCCAAATTTACATAACTTTAAGCAGAGTTGGACTGTGAAGAAGGCTGATTGGAGAAGACTCTTGAGAGTCCCTTGGACTGCAAGGAGATCCAACCAGTCCATTCTGAAGGAGATCAGCGCTGGGATTTCTTTGGAAGGAATGATGCTAAAGCTGAAACTCTAGTACTTTGGCCATCTCATGTGAAGAGCTGACTCATTGAAAAAGACTCTGATGCTGGGAGGGATTGGGGGCAGGAGGAGAAGAGGACGACAGAGGATGAGATGGCTGGATGGCATCACTGACTCGATGGACGAGAGTCTGAGTGAACTCTGGGAGTTGGTGATGGACAGGGAGGCCTGGCGTGGTGTGATTCATGGGGTCACAAAGAGTTGGACACGACTGAGCGACTGAACTGAACTGAAGCAGCAAAGTTCAGAATCAAACACAGGCCAGTCGGTGCTATTTCCTCTTCTTTTGCAGGTCAACAATACAGCTTTAGTAGCATTTAAATCCTTTACCAATCTTATTGCTTTGGTTCTTTTTGACACAGAGAAAATCAAAGACCATTCATTCAGACAGAACAAAGGGAATCTAGAAATAATGCTCTCAGGAAATAAAAATGTTCCCTAGATATCTTGCTCTCCCCATACACGGAAGATTAAGAGAGAAGACTAATGTGCTTGCTTAATTCAGGTTTCACTGGCAAGAGTAAACAAGTTTGAAGAGTTGCACACACTCAAACTATTAACAGCTTAGAAAAGCAGTCAAAAGTACATATCAATGTCCTGGCAAGAATAAAGGAATTTCACCTTACTTCACATAAAGTTAAGGGTGAGACATATTGGCTCTTTATTTCAAATAAATGAACTATTTACTCTGGCAAACACTGCTGTAGAACTTGCTTTCCAAATAACAGTGTAATTTGTTAAAAAAAAAAAAAAAAAAAAGCACTCATCCCTGAATAATAAGGACATTTGCACTGACTTCAAATGTCTCTATAATCTTAGAGAGAAAACAATGTTTTTGGCAGACTAGTTTTTAGGCCTAAACTTAGTTAAAGCAGCACTGAAACAAAGAACTTACCCTTGGCAGTTTACTGTGAAGCAGTCAGATGTTGCTGGCAGCACCTCTCCAGTTTACCTACCTCCCCTGCCTCCAGGTGTTTTGCTAGGACTGATGTACTGTTCCAAGGATGTTCACCACCAAAACTACCCCACAGCTGCCAACACTGCCTCCCTGCAGACACTAGTGTGGTGCTCTTTTTTGGTTCAACAAAGACTCACTTTTTTTCCTTAAGTAGAGAGAATGCTAAGACATGTTTTTGAGAGGGGAGAGGTGTAAACTGGATGAGTGGAAGCTATTGCTAAATATCCCCCCAGTAACCATTTGTTCTCTCTGTATCTTAAAGAACCTGCCTGCCAGTGAAAGAGACATAAGAGACACGGGTTTGATCCATGGGTCTGGAAGATCCCCTGGAGGAGAGCATGGCAACCCTTTACTTTATCCAGTATACTTGCCTGGAGAATCCCATGGAGAGAGGAACCTGGCCAGCTATAGTCCAGAGAGTCACAAACAGTTGGACACAAATGAAGCAACTTAGCATGCATGCGTACCCAGCTATATTACAGAGCAGAGTGTCCCTTTCACTTCGCCACGATCATATCACTGAGCAAAGTACTGGCGGATAGGATAGATATGAGCAAGAGTGATGTATGCAACTTCTTAAAACATCTTCACTTCTTAAAATAAGTCACTTGGTCTCCATTCCATTTTCCCCTTCCGTGGGTGGCAATTTCAAATACATGGATGAGGGTAAAATACCAGGGAATGGAGGAACAATAAAATAGCAGGAACTTGGGTCTCTGGGTGTCCTCCATGAACAACTGCCTACAAACTTGGGACCATAAGTCTATCATTGCATCACTGAGAAAGAAAAAGAAACATTCATTCTGATCAAGCACCTGTCATTTTGACTCTACAGTCAAACCAATAGTCTAAGCAGTATGGGCAAAAAGAGAAAGTAAAAGGCCTCTTCAGAAGTGACAAACTACATGGAGAAAACTCCTCTGCCCATTTTTTTAATCTATAAAAATGAATAATAATACTTCTCTTTCAATATGATAGGATTAAATAATGTATTCAATGTATTAAGTACACATCTTAAAGGTTTCAACCAATGAGAGTTTAAAAAAGTAGAATCTTCTCATTTGAAATATTCAATGTGCTTTCCTTCCCATATACATAAGTGCAAAATATCTTTATCAGAGAATTCCAGGAAGATAGCAGAGTAGGAAGCATCGGAAATGTCTCCCCACCTAGACAACAATTGTGCTGGTAGAATTTGTCTGGTGTAACAATTTTGGAACTCGAGAGCCTATTGAAGGTTTGTAATTTCTAGGGGAAGGCTTAATCTGCAAATTGTGGTTAATTTTGGTCAATTTCAGCTGATAGCACAGGAGCAGCTACCCATGCCCCATCCCCATGGCAGGGAGCCATGCACATGTTCCCAGAATGGTTGCACGCAGCTTTCAGGAGTCAGGGTGGACATAAAGGACCCCATTCTCCAACTATCAGGGATCTGTGCACTAAACACTGACGTCTGTTTCAGATCACAGAAAGGCAGACAAAGAGGCAAGTGAGCATTGTTGTACCTCTCTCCATTGTTGCAAGACTTTCCTCATCAAGAGGAAGGAACTGCCAGAGAATTTAAAGGGCTGGCACACTTTTTCCTCTTTTTTTTCTCTCTTTTGGGAGGCAGAGATTAAAAACAAGGACATTCAAAAGCACCTCCATATGTGGGGAAAATTAAAAGTGACTGCATGTGCCCAGCAAAAGGTACAAGCTCAGAAAGACCGTAAGAAAACTTAAGTTTATACTATAGACTGATCCTTGGCACAAATACAGTCTACAGCAAACAACAAGAGAAACAATAACAAAAACAGCAAGCTCTGGGGAAGAAGGAGAATCTGCTTTCCAAAGTCACCACATCACTAGATTCCAATGTCCAGCTTGCCACCAAAAATAAAAAAATCACAAGGCATAAAAAAAAAAGGAAGTATGGCCCAATTGGAGTATGGCCCAAGTATGGAGAAGGCAATGGCACCCTACTCCAGTACTCTTGCCTGGAAAATCCCATGGACAGAGGAGCCTGGTGGGCTACAGTCCCTGGGGTCGCCAAGAGTCAGACACGAATGAAGCGACTTAGCAGCAGCAGCATGGCCCAATTAAAAGAAAAACAAAAATCAACAGAAACTCCCCCTGTATAAGACTTGACAACTGATCTACTTGACACAAATTTTTAAAGCACGGTCTTAAGGGCTTCCCTGGTAACATAGCTGGTAAAGAATCCAGGAGACCTCCCCCTGCATTCCGGGAGACCTGGGTTCAACCACTGGGTTGGGAAGATCCCCTGGGGGAGGGCATGGCAACCCACTCCATTATTCTTGCCTGGAAAAGCCCCATGGACAGAGGAGCCTGGGCCACAGTCCCCAGGGTCACAAACAGTCAGACACAGCTGAACAACTAAGCAAAGCAACGATGCTTAAACAGCTAAAGGAAGATATGGAGAAAGTCAAGAAAATGATGTATATGCATGATGTAAATGATTAAAAAGAATAAAATGGAAATATTAATAAAGAGAAAACCTAAGAAGAACTGAAAAAGAAATTCTGCAGTTCAAAAGCATAATAACTAAAATTAAAAAAAAAATTTAACAGAGGAATTCAAAGGTAGATCTGAACAGGCAGAAGAAAGAATCAGTAAATTTAAAGATATATAATGGTAGAAGGGATCATAGAAACAAAAAGGTATGAAGAAAAGCAAACAGAGCCCAAGCGACATTTTGGACATCACCAACAAAACACCATATATATTGTATGAGAGCCAGAAGACACAGGAAAAAGCAGAAAGAATATTTGAAAAAATAACATCTGAAAGTTTCCCAAATTTGATTAAATGAATAAATATAAATATCCAAGAAGCTTAATTAACCCAAACTAAGATAAACTCAAAGAGAGTCTCACTGATACACGTTATAATCAAATTTTAGAGAGTCTCACTGATACACGTTATAATCAAATTTTAGAGAAACAGGGAGAATCTTTAAATTAGCAAGAGAAGCAACACATCACATACAAGGGATCCTCTATACAACTATGAGCAGATTTATTATTACAAACTTTGAGGCCAGGAAACGGTGAGCTGACACATTCAAAGTACTTTAAAAAAGATGTCAGCCAAGAATCCTGTATCTGGAAAAACTACCCTTTAGAAAGTGAAGGAGGAATTAATACTTTCACAAATAAACAAAAACTGAGGGTGTTTGTTATCACCAGACCTCCCCAATAAGATATGCTCAAGGGATTCCTACAAAGTAAAATGAAGGGATACTAGATAGTAACCTGAAACAGTATGAAAAAATAAAGATCTCCAAAAGAGTAAATACACAGGCCAACTATAAAACCTAGTATTATCATAACTTTGGTTTGTAATCCACATTTTACTTTCTACATCATTTAAGAGACTGATGCATTTAAAAGAATTAACAGTTTCTTTTCAGGCACACATGTATTAAGCTGTAATTTTGTGACATCAACAACTAAATGAGATCAGGGCATGTGCTATGAAAGAATAGAGGTTTTATATGTCATTAGAGTTAAGCTGGTATAAATTCATTGGATTGTTATAACATTAGGATGTTGAATGGAATCTCAGGGTAACCAGAGAGAGATTAACTAGAAAAATGGGAAAGAAATTTCACTACAAATAAGCTAACAGTAACCACAAAGAAAATAACTAGAGAAATGGGAAAGGAATTTAACTACAGAACCAAACAAAAATAAAAAAGGATGACAGTAATGAAGGAAATAACAGACAAAAGCTATATAAAAATGAAAACGACAGAAATCCTTCTTTATAATTACATTAAATGTAAACATTTTAAACTCTCTATGCAAGGACAGATTGGCAGAATGAATAAAAACACATAATTTGACTATATACTGTCTAACAAATTCATTTTATAGCTGAAGACTCAAATACATTAAAAGTGAAAAGATAATCCATGTAAATAGTAGATGGAAGGAGTCACTACACTAATATCTGACAAAACAGACTTTAAATCAGAAAAGGTTACATGAGACAAAGCAGGACACTATATATTATTAAAAGGTTCAATACAGCAAGAAGACATAACAATTATAAATATTTAACACCTAACAACAGACCATCAAATTACATGAAGCAAAAACTGACAGAACTAAAGGGGCACACTGTTCTACAATATAAATAATAGACTTCAACACTCCAATCTGAGTAATAAACACAATCAAACAGAAGAAAATAGGTAACACAAAAACCAACGTGATCTGACAGACAATTAAAGATTCTGCACATTGCAACTAGAGTCCAAGGAACACAATCAAGACCTGGTGAGGCCAAAGACATAAATATTTTTTTAAAGTACAAAAAGAAAAATCTAACTTAAGAAACCAGAAAGAGAGGCTTCCCTGGTGGCTTAGCGGTAAAGAATCCGCCTGCCAGTGGAGGAGATAAGGGTTCAATCCCAGGGCCAGAATATCCCACATGCCGCGGAGCAACTAAGGCCGCACACCACAACCACTGAGCCTGTGCTCTAGAGCCCGGGAGCCACAACCACAGAAACCCATGTACCCTAAAGCCTGCGCTCTGCAACAAGAGAAGCTACTGATATGAGAAGACTGTGCACTTCAGCCAGAGAGAAGCCTGACTCCCTGCAACTGAAGAAAAGCCCATGCAGCAATGAAGACCCAGCACAGACAAAAATAAAATAAATAAAACATTAAAGTAAGGAAGAAACTAAAGCCAAAGGTAGTCAGTTCAGTTCAGTCACTCAGTCATGTCCAACTCTTTGCAACCCCATGGACTACAGCATGCCAGGTTTCTCTGTCCATCACAAACTTCTCAGCTTGCTCAAACTCATGTCCATCCAGCCAGAGATACCATCCAACCATCTCATCCTCCATCACCTCTCCTCCTGCCTTCAATCTTTCCCAGCATCGGGGTCTTTTCCAATAAGTCAGTTCTTCACATCAAGTGGCCAAAGTATTGGAACTTCAGCTTCAGCATCAGTCCTTCCAATGAATATTCAAGACTGATTTCTTTTAGAACGGACTTGTTTGAACTCCTTGTAGTCCAAGGGACTCTCAAGCATCTTCTCGAAGACCACAGTTCAGAAGCATCAATTCTTCAGTGCTCAGCTTTCTTTATGGTCCAACTCTCACATCCATAACATGACTACTGGAAAAAACATAGCTTTGACTAGACAGACTTTGTCAGCAAAGTAATGTCTCTGTTTTTCAATATGCTGTCTAGGTTGGTCATAGATTTTCTTTCAAGGAGCAAGTACCTTTTAATTTCATGGCTACAGTCGCCACCTGCAGTGATTCTGGAGCCCAAAATTATAAAGACTGTCACTGTCTCCATTGTTTCCTATCTATTTGCCATGAAGTGATAGGACCAGATGCCATGATCTTCATTTTTTAAATGTTGAGTTTTAAAGCAGCTTTTTCACTCTCCTCTTTCACTTTTATCAAGAGGCTCTTTAGTTCCTCTTCATTTTCTGCCGTTTAAGTGTTGTACCATCTGCATATCTAAGGTTATTGATATTTCTCCCGGCAATCTTGATTCCAGCTTCTGCTTCATCCAGCGTGGCATTTTGCATGATGTACCCTGCATAGATGGAGAAGGAAATGGCAACCCACTGCAGTATTCTTGCCTGGAAAATTCCATGGACAGAGAAGCCTGGCAGGCTATAGTCCATGGGGTCGCAAAGAGCTGGACATGACTGAGCACACGTGCACATACACACACACTCTGCATAGAAGTTAAATAAGCAGGGTGACAATATACAGCCTTGACATACTCCTTTCCCAATTTGGAACCAGTCCATTGTTCCACATCCAGTTCTAACTGTTGCTTTTGACCTGCATACAGATTTCTCAGGAGGCAGGTAAGGTGGTCTGGCATTCCCATCTCTCTAAGAATTTTCCAGTTTGCTGTGATCCACACAATCAAAGACTTTGGCATAGTCAATAAAGCAGAAGTAGATATTTTTCTGGAACTGTCTTGTTTTCGCTGTGACCCAATGGATGTTGGCAATTTGATCTCTGGTTCCTCTGTCTTTTCCAAATCCAGCTTGAACATCCGGAAGTACTTGAAGAATTTTGAGCATTACTTTGCTAGCATGTGAGATGACTGCAATTGTGCAATAGTTTGAACATTCTTTGGCATTGCCTTTCTTTGGGATTGGAATGAAAAGGAAATAAAGATTAGAGCAGAGATAAATGAAATACAGAAGGAAATATACAGAAAATCATTGAGAATCAAAAGTATGTTCTTTGAAAAGACCAACAAAATTGATAAACTTGTAACCATATGGAATAAGAAAGAGAGAAGACTCAAATGTTTATAATCAGAAACAAAAGTGAGGAAATTATCATCAATTCTACAGAAATAAAGAGGATAATATAATAAAGTACTCTGAACAACTGTATGCCAACAAATTAGATAACACAGAAGAAATGGACAAATTCCTGGATATACAAACCTATCAAGAATAAACGACAAGGAAACAGAAAATCTGAACTGACCTATAACTAGTAAGGTGATTGAGTCAGTATTCAAAAATCTCCCAACAACAACAAAATACCCTGAACCTGACTGGCTTCACCAGTGAAACCTAACATTTACAGAAGAACTAATATCAAGCCTTCTCAAACTTTCCAAAATAAAAAAGAAAGAACATTCCCCAACTCATTCTATGAGACCAGCATTACTTTGATACCAAAGCCAGACAAAGACAGTATAAAAATGACAACAATAAATATAAATATATATACTAATATCCCTTATGAACAGTGAGGTAAAAATGCTCAGTAAAATACTGGCAAATAAAATTCAGCAGCATGTTTAGGGCTTAAATACCATGATCAGGACTTCCCTGGTGGCTCAGTGGTAAAGAATCTGCCTGCCAATGCAGGAGATGCCAGTTTGATTTCGAGATAGGGAAGATCTCCTGGAGAGGAAATGGCAACTCACTTAGGTATTCTTGCCTGCAAAACACTATGGATAAAGAAGCCCGGGAGTCTACAGTCCATAAAGGTTGCAACTGAACGACTAAACAACAATACACCATGATTTAGTGAGATGTATTCCTGGAATGCAAAAGTGCTTCAGCAAATAAAACTCAATGTAATATACCACATTAACAGAGTAGATGAAAAAACTACATGATTACCTCCAATGATGTCGAAAAAGCATTTGATAAAATTAAAAACACTAAAAACTTATGGAGGATACAAGATGGTGGAGTAGAAAAACTTGAGATCATTTCCTCTCATGAAAATATTAACAACTAACTGATGAACAATCATTGAAAAAAGTGACTGGAAATACAAAAAAAAAAAAAAGATACTCTACATCTGAAGACATAGAAGCCACAACAAGATGATAGGAGAGGCACTCTTGGAATATAATCAAATCCCATGCCCTCTGGGTGAGCAACTCATAAATTAAAAAATAACTGTATCACAGACATTCTCTTATAGGAGATTTCTGAGCGCCCTGTGAGGCTCCCCACCCTGGGTGTCTGGCATGAGAAGGAGGAACCCCCAAAGCATTTGGTTTTGAAGGCCACTGGGGCTCGAGTGCAGGAACTCTGCAGGACTGGGGAAACAAAGACTCCATTCGTGGAGGGTACAGACAAGCTTTCGTGTGTACTGGGAACCAGGGTAAAGGAGTGACCTCATAGGAGGCTGAGCCAGACCTGTGAATCTCCTGGGGAAGGGGGAGTTATCTGTGGCTCACTGAGGGAGCAGGGACACGAGTGGCAGAGGCCACAGGGAAAATCCACCAATATGAGCTCTCCTGGAGGTCACCATTTTGGCATCAGAGACCTGGCCCCACCCAAGAGCCTACAAGTTTCAGTGTTGAAATGCCTCAGGCCAAACAACCAATATGGTAGGAACACAGCCCCACCCATCAGCAGAGAGGCTGCCTAAAATTGTCCTGAGACCACAGCTCTCCAAGCACACTCCTTGATAGGCCCTGCCCACCAGAGAGACAAGATACAGCTCCACCCACCAGCGAGCAAGCACCAGTCCCTCCCATCAGCAGGTGTGTACAAGCCCCTGGGCCAACTTCACCCAAGAAGGGGCAGACATCAGAAGCAACAGGAACTACAACCCTGCAGACTATGGAACAGAGACCACAAACACAGAAAGTTAGACAAAATGAAACAGCAGAGAAATATGTTCCAGACAAAGGAACAAGATAAAACCCCAAAGAACAATTAAGTGAAATGGAGATAGGCAATCTGCATGAAAAAGAATTCAGAGTAATGATAGTAAAGATGATCCAAGATCTCAGAAAAAGAACAGAGGCACAGACCAAAAGATTCAAGAAATGTTAAACAAACAGCTAGAAGATGTAAATAACAAAAGAACAATACAATAGCTGAGGTGAAAAACACAGTAGAGGGAATCAACAGTAGAATAAATGAGACAGAACCAAAAAAAGTGAACTGGAAGACAGATTGATGGAGCTCACTGCCATGAACAGAATAAAGAAAAAACAACGTAAAGAAATGAGGACATTCTAACAGACATCTTGGACAACATACAACACAACAATATTTGCATTATAAAGACCCAAGAAGGAGAAGAGAGAGAAAGGGCAGGAGAAAATATCTGAAGAGATGATAACTGAAAATATCCCGAAATGGGAAAGGAAAGTCATCAAAGTTCAGCAAGTGCAGAGTCACACAGGATAAATCCAAGGAGGAACAGGCCAAGACAAATTTTAATCAGATTGACAAAAATTAAAGACAAAGAGAAATTATTAAAAGCAACAAGGGAAAAACTGCAAATAGTATACAAGGGACTCCCAATAAGCTGATATCTCAACAGAAACTCTGCAAGCCAGAAGGGAGTGGCACAATATATTTAAAGCGATAAAAGGGAAGAACCTAGAACCAAGAATACTCTACCCAGCAAGACTCTCATTCAGATTTGATGGAGAAATCAAAAACTTTACAAACAAGCAAACGTTAGGAGAATTTAGCACGATCAAATCAGCTTTACAACAAATGCTAAAGAAACTTCTCTAGGCAGGAAACACATGAGAAGGAAAAGACTTACAAGAATAAACCCTCCCCCCAGCCCCGAAAGTAAGAAAATGATAATAGGATCATACACATTGATAATTACCTTAAATATAAATGTATTAAATGCACCAAGCAAAACACATAGACTAGTGGGATGGATACAAAACAAGACCTGTATATTTGCCGTCTACAAGAGATCCATCTCAGACCGAGGGACACTTATAGACTGAAAGTAAGGAATGGAATACCCATGCAGGTATTCCACACAGAAGGAAATCAAAAGAAAGCTACAAAACAATGACGGTATCAGATGAAAGAGACTTTAAAACAAAGACTGTTTAAGAGACAAAGAAGGATACTAAAGGAATCAATCTAAGAAGGAGATATAAAAATTATAAATACATATGCACCTGACATAGGAGGACCTCAATATGTAAGGCAAATACTAACAACAATAAAGAGAGAAAGCGACAGTACCACAATAATAGTGAGGGATTTTAATACACCACTTTCATCAATGGACAGATCATCCAGACAGAAAATTAATAAGGAAACACATTAGAGTGACACATTAGACTAGATGCACTTAACTGACATTGTTGGAACATTCCATTCAAAAGCAGCAGGCAACAAATTCTTCAAGTGCACACAAAAACATTCTCCAGGATTGACTACCTGCTGATTCACAAAACAAGACTTGGTAAATTTATGAAAACTGAAATCATATCAAGCATCTTTTCTGATCACAATGCTATGAAATTAGAAATAAATTACAAAGAAAAAAATGATAAAAAACACAAACATGTGAGGTTAAACAGCATGCTACTAAACCACCAATGGATCAAAGAAGAAACCAAAGAGGAAATAAAAAATACCTAGACAAATGAAAATGAAAGCACAGCAGTCCAAAACCTAGGAGATGCAGCAAAAGCAGTTCTAAGAGGGAAGTTTATAGCAATACAATCTTAACTCAAGAAACCAAAAAAATCTCAAACAACCTAATCTTACATCTAAAACAACTAGAGAAAGTAGAACAAATACAACCTAAAATTAGTAAAAAGATCATAATGATCAGAGCATATATAAATGAAATAGAAACAAATAAAACAACTGCAAAGATCAATGAAGCTAAAAGCTGGTTCCCTGAAAAGAAAGACAAAACTGATAAACCTTTAGCCAGATTCATCAAAAAAAAAAAAAAAAAAAGGACGGGACTCAAATTAATAAAATTTGAAATGCATTTCTCCAGAGAAATACAAAGATCATAAGAGACTACTTTAAGCCACTATCTGCAAATAAAGTTGACAACCTGGAAGAAAAGGACAAATTCTTAGAAAGGTACAATCTCCAAAGATTGAACCAGGAAGAAATAGAAAACATGAACAGAACAATCACAAGCACTAAAATGGAAACTGTGATTTAGAAACACACAGAAAGAGGGCCAGGCTTCACAGGTGAATTCTATCAAACATTTAGAGAAGACTTAACACCTATTCTTTTGAAACTGCAAAAATACTGCAGAGGAAGGAAAACTTCCAAACTCATTGTATGAAGCCACCATCACCTTATACCAAAATCAAAGATACCACACAAGAAAGAAAATTACAGGCAAATATCACTGATGAACATAGATGCAAATGTTCTATGTACCAGCACCAAAACCAACAATACATTTAACAGATCATACACCATGATCAAATAGGATTCATCCTAGGGATGCAAAGATTTCAATATCTGCAAATCGATCAATGTGATATACCACAACAGCAAACTGAAAATTAACAACCAGGCAATCATCTCAATAGATGAAGAAAAAGCTTCTGACAAAATTTAGCACCCATTTATCATAAAAACTCTCCAGAAAGTGGGCACACAGGAGACATATCTAAACATAATAAAGGCCATATATATCTTCATGACCCAGATAATCACGATGGCGTGATCACTCACCTAGAGCCAGACATCCTGCAACGTGAAGTCAAGTGAGCCTCAGGAAGTATCACCACAAACAAAGCTAGTGGAGGTTATGGAATTCCAGTTGAGCTGTTTCAAATCCTGAAAGATGATGCTATGAACGTGTTGCACTCAATATGCCAGCAAATTTGGAAAACTCAGCAGTGGCCACAGGACTGGAAAAGGTCAGTTTTCATTCCAATCCCAAAGAAAGGCAATGCCAAACAATGTTCAAACTACTGCACATGCAACCAAATAATGGATGAGAATACTCTTTATATAATATCATAGGTAATAAGTAAAGAGGTTTATAAACACACACACATTCTCCATATATATGCATACATATAATCAATATAATAGAATATTGATTCTATTCAATATAATGGAAAAATACCATCCTGCAATCTCCAAAAAAAAACTAGTTGAACCAGATATTCAGTATGGATGGCTGGTAAAATTAGAGAGAGTCATAATCATACTATACGTCTTATGGCATAAGGAAGACAATAACACCTATTTTATTTTTTTTTAATTTTTATTTTAACTTTAGTTTACTTTACATTACTGTATTGGTTTTGCCAAACATTGACATGAATTCACCACGAGCGTACATGCGTTACCAAACATGAATCCCCTCCCACCTCCCACCCCATACCATCTCTCTGGGTCCTCTCCTTGCACCAGTCCCAAGCATCCTGCATCCTGCATCGGACATCGACTGGCGATTCGTTTCTTACTTGATAGTATACATGTTTCAATGCCATTCTCCCATCTCATCCCACCCTCTCCCTCTCTCTCTCCCCCAGAGTCCAAAAGTTCACTCTATAGATCTGAGTCTCTTTTGTTGTCTCGCATACAGGGTCATCATCCCCATCTTTCTAAATTCCATATATATGCGTTAGTATACTGTATTGGTGTTTTTCTTTCTGGCTTACTTCACTCTGTATAATCGGCTCCAGTTCCATCCATCTCCTTAGAACTGATTCAAATGTATTCTTTTTAATGGCTGAGTAATACTCCATTGTGTATATGTACCACAGCTTTCTTATCCATTCATCTGCTGATGGACATCTAGGTTGTTTCCATGTTCTGGCTATTATAAACAGTGCTGCGATGAACATTGGGGTACATGTGTCTCTTTCTATTCTGGTTTCCTCGGTGTGTATGCCCAGCAGTGGGATTGCTGGGTCATAAGGCAATTCTATTTGCAGTTTTTTAAGGAATCTCCACACTGTTCTCCATAGTGGCTGTACTAGTTTGCATTCCCACCAACAATGTAAAAGGGTTCCCTTTTCTCCACACCCTCTCCAGCATTTATTGCTTGCAGACTTCTGGATCGCAGCCATTCTGACTGGTGTGAAGTGGTACCTCATTGTGGTTTTGATTTGCATTTCTCTGATAATGAGTGATGTTGAGCATCTTTTCATGAATAACACCTATTTTAGTAGGTCTGCCCAAAACTTTGAGCTCAAGCTTCTATATCTGACTACTGATTTACAGAAAATAAAGAAGAAAGATGAAATTATTAAAAGATATTTCAGGAGTGTAATCAGCAAATGCAGACTCTGGATTTATAGGACAAACATTCCAGGTTCTTTCACAAGTAAATTGCAAGAAGAAAATGAAAAATAGCCATGGAGAAATATCTCCTAACACTCAACAGCACTGAGATAAAGTACAGACTTTAAGTATCAGAGAAACATATAGTCGAGCTTAGGTTTCCTCACCTGAAAAACAGTAATTTATCTCATAGGGTTGTTGTGATTATTTAGATAATGAACATAAAACACTTACTAGCTCATTGCCTAACTTATGGTACCTGCACAATAAACATTTTTATTATCTTCATCATTAGAAAGTATGCATGGCATGGACAATTAAATGACTGGAATATATCTAATAAAAATGCTAAATGTAAAGCATTCTTAGATCATGTTGGTCATGTCATTTACAAAATATTTATTGTGCCCTGGAGCTGGTGCAGGAGGTATGAGAATGAATCGAATGTGACCACCAGTCTTGCAATTTTGCCTTTTCAAAAAGAAATCATCCCTGCTTACAGTGTGTCAAGGCTCACTAACATTCTGATGGGAAGAATTTCTAGTAAGAATGTCCATCAAATGGTTGATCTTTCATATAGAACCTGACTGAGGGGTGGATAATGCTCACTGTCATGATAATTTACTCTGCATCACTGAATCATTTCAGAATTACTAACATTCTTACAGACACTGGTACTCTTGCCTGGCTCTTTTCTACCTTTGCTACTCCCACCTGTTCCTCTTTTCTATCCACAAGGTTTCCTTTCACTCCATATACTTCCTGAGGAGCAAAAGCCTAGGACATATTCATCTGTATGTCTTGGAAGAGAAAGAGGAAAATAAACAAGCCTGCCAGAATGTTAAGAGAACAAATACTTCCTCATTGGAGAAGAGACAACTGACCTACTTGAAGGTGAGATACAAATGACTCATGCAGTACAGACAGTTCCCATCTTATAAACACTCTGCTTACAAATGACCCAGACACATACTACTTCCCTTCCCCAATCCCAACGCAGCAATCTGCTATTGCCATGGAAACCTCTGGGGCAGGAAGGAGGAAGAAAACTGAAGGTTTCAGAAAATCAGGGGGTTCAAAATAAAAGGGAAGAAATTGAGAAAAGAATAGCTTGTCTTCCTAAGCATGAACTCTGTATTATTGCCTGATTTTGTAACTATGGAGGGCCACGATTAGCAGGCAGGAATTCTAAAAAAGACAACCACTTCTAATGGGAGTTTTGGCAATAATAGTCTATTACTTTGAGGCTAACTTTTCACTAATAATACGATTCTTAATACCAGTATTTTAATCAGGGACAGAAAGGTGCTCTGACTTTGTCAACCATAATCGTAGTCAGCATCCTAAGCATGCTCACCACTTGTACGAAACCCTAGCCATCATTTGCATGTGTAAAACAACAGAAAAAGGAGCCCCCCTTATTCTCATTCTTCGGCAAAGATAGATGATATATACCTGGGACAGTCAGTAGCAAAGCCTGACTGCTGAGGAAGGCCAACAGAAGTAGGAGGGAGAGAGGCCAGCATACAAAGAAGGAGCTGATCTGAAAGATGGACAATGAAATAGAGACAGAGAGAGAGAAAGGGGCATGGGGGATTCTGATGAAGTCATTTTAGATCCTAGAAGTTATTACTTCTTAGTTACATAAGACAGTCTCCTTGTGTGTAATACACTTTGAATTGTGTTTTTTGTCCCTTATAAACAAGATCCCTGACTAACACAGCTTCAGTTTCAGACCCACTCACTGGTTTATTTGCTGCTTGTCTTCTCCCTGGTCAATCAGCATGTCTTCACCTGGTTTCCTTGAGTTTTGACCTCTCTGCCTCAGTGTTTTGTCCCAAGGGCAACTCCAGGAGTGATACTGGCCAGTGTCCCTAGATTAACTTCTCTCTCTGGAGTTAGCCTATGAGGGGTAAATGCTATTCTTCTAGGTGCAGCACCCCTTACTAGTTGTGTAATCTGGGCCTTATTTTCCTTCCATGTTGTTAGATATATCTTGAACAGTACCAAACATAATTTCAAATATTTAATAATTTTTGAAAAAAGTACAGATAAACTGTAAGAGTAAAAAAAAAAAAACTGGGTTCTAAATATATGCATTGGAAGAACAGGTTGAACAACAGAATATTTTGTGTAACCAGTGTGCACTTGTTTCATTCCACTTCTTTAGGTAAAGTTTTTGCCAATTTTCTTTCACTGTGTAGTCATTTCCTAGAAATCACATGACCTAAAATCTTTTTTAAAAAAATTTTTTTTGTTTTATTACAAGGAAGAGGGAAAACACTAAAAAAAAATTTTTATTTAATTCCACCTTCCTAAGACAAGTATTTCCTTCCAAATTGTATCTAATGTATTCATATTTTTCCATAGGTGAAATCACAGTGATATAACTTTGTCTTTTTGCTTCCTCACTTATATCAATAAAGTCTTTCTACATGCCTGATCTTCATCAGTAAGTATATAAGTAATATAACTGTATATATATCTAATTTAATAATTCTAGCTATTCCTTCCAGTAGATATAACTGATATGACATATCTAATTTATATTCTCCAGCTGTTGGACATCTTTATTTTTTCCCAAACAGATTACGAATGCTGGAATGAAAAGTGGGATTGCTGGGTCAAAACTCTACAAGCAACTCTTGCCATTTTATGTAAAATTACCCAAAGAATTTTCCTGAGTTACCCCAACACCAGTAAGTGTGGGGATATGTGTTTGGATGCTTCATTTCTAATACAGGAGATTCTGTCTTTGGTATTGTATTATTTTTCTTTTCTTATGGAACATGTTACTACTTAAAGGACACCATATAAATTAAAATCTGAATTTCAGAAAGACAATAATTAAGACCAAAGAAAGGAAACAAAAATAAAGCTTGCAAGTATGTAAAATTTCTATTTCTAAATCTCTTTTAAATTAACAGTATTAACCTATACTGTTTATTATTTCTTTCCATCTTTTAACCTCATCACTTGTTGAATTATGAACCATTGCAAACACTGTTGAAGTCTGAGACTCACTCATTCTTTTTATTTTTTTAACTATTTCATATTGGATTATAGCCTGACTGGGGCTTCCCTGATAGCTCAGCTGGTGAAGAATCCTCCTGGCATGTAAGAGACCCTAGTTCTATTCTTGGGTCAGGAAGGTCCCTGAAGAAGGGATAGGCTACCCACTCCAGTATTCTTGAGTTTCCCTGATGGCTCAGCTGGTAAAGAATCTGCCTGCCATGCAGGAGGCCTGGGTTCAACACCTGGGTTGGGAAGATCCCCTGGAGAAGGGCATGGCAACCCACTCCAGTATTCTTGCCTGGAGAATTCCATGGACAGAGGAGCCTGGAAGACTACAGTCCACGGGGTCACAAAGAGCAATTGAGCAACTAAGCACAGCACAGCACATAGCTTGGTTAACAAAGTTGTGATAGTTTCAGGTGGACAGCAAAGAAACTTAGTCATACATATACATGTATCCATTCTCCCCCCAAATCTCCTCCCATCCAGGCTGCACATAACATTGACCAGAGGTCCCTGTGCTATACAGCATGACCTTGGTTATCCATTTTAAATATAACAGTGTACATATCAATCCCAAACTCTCCAACTATGCCCTCTCCCCTCCTTTGCCATTGGCAAGATAAATACCTTTCCCTCTTTTAGACATCATAACTTATAAAGAAGAAGGTAATTTTGCACATACATATTATCCTTCCAATAAGGACTCTTGTTTCATGGAGTATTAAAATAAGGACGCAAATTTGTCATTTTATGAAAGTGTGAATGTGTTAGCTGCTCAGTTGTGCCCAATTCTTTGTGACCCCATGGACTGTAGCCCACCAGGCTCCTCTGTCCATGGAATTCTCCAGGCAAGAACACTGTAGTGAGTTTCCATTTCCTTCTCCAGGGGATCTTCCCACCCAGGTATGGAACCCAGGTCTCCTGCACTGCAGGCGGATTCTTTACTGCCTGAGCCACCAGGGAAGCCCACTCTTCCCAAGAAGGAGGTATACTTTACAAAAGACAAAACTGTAAGTAACAAAAAAGAAAAGGTAAAAGTCACAGAAGGGAAAACCTAGAGGTTTCCTTTGAGAGGTTTTAGAGAGTCACAAAGAAGAGGGATTCAAATTTATGAACCAATATAATCCAAAAATATCCCATGTTTTTCTGACACTTTACACATCTACCTTCTCTTTTCCAAATTTGAACCTCGTACCCAACCTGTAAAGCTCTAGACTGCTTTACTGAGGAAGCAGTAACAGGCTGAGGTGGGTTATACGGTCCTTGGATGTGGGCTCTGGAACAATCTTTAACGTTGGAATTCTGCCAAGAATGAGGAGCAGCTCTGGGCTAGACTTAGGACAATGAGGAGTGAAATGACAGACACATTAAACAGTTGTGGTCAGACTGCAAAGACTAGAAGTCCCAAAATAGACTGGATGCAAACTTGAGAGACAGTTTTCAACTCTTTGCTCATTTATCAGAGAAATGTATGTAGACGTCATAAGAGTAATAAGGTGCCACATATCTACTGATATAAGGATTATATTCCAAATGCCATCCTCTAAACTTTTGTATTTAAACTATTCACCAACAGGTTTTTGTAAAAAAAAAAAAAAAAGGCAAAATAAAGATTTAAAAAGACTTTCTAGTTTAAACTATTCTACACTGCAGGTTATTGAGAGGTAATATATGTGAAGGATTGAGTGCACTCAACCCATCATTCATTCAGCATTCATTTTTATTGAGCACCTATTAGAAGTGAGAAATTCAGTAATGAATAAGTAAGGTCCTTTCCCTCTGGGAACATACACTTTCAGAGGTAAAACAAGATGGGGCAGATTAACACATACAATTAAATGAAACTAGTATATATAACAAATGTAATAATAGAAAATTACATTAAGTCCCTGAAGAAACACGCAAGAAACTGAGACAGAGAATGACACACTTGAGGAAGTGAGGAGACTCTGAACAAGAAACGACTCTTTGAACTTATGGTTACCAAGGGGGAAAGTGGGGAAGGATAAATTGGGAGATTGGGACTGACATATACAACTACTATCGATAAAATGGATAACTAATATGGACTTACTGTGTAGCACAGGGATCTCTACTCAATACCCTAATGATCAAAATGAAAAGAAATCTAAAAGAACAGATATATGTATAAGTGATTCACTTTGCTGTATACCTGAAACTAACACAACACTGTAAATCAACTATATTCCAATAAAAATTAATTTTAAAAAAAAGAAAAGAAATGGCTCTTTGCACTTTGTAGTGTCTATCATTTTAAAGATCTGTGCCAATCCTTCCCTTCTTCTTCTAGACTCGACCAAACAAGAGGTGCCACAATGTCCTGCTGGGGGTCAGGGCAGGGTGCCCCCCAAAAATGCCACAATGATAGAGAGATTACTTTTAATTAAAGTTACTTAGGAAATGGCCAATGCCAGAGAGACACTCTGACCCCCATTTCTGTCTCCCTGAAAGCAGGAAATAAATCTGTCATGTGGAAGGGACACTCCCCGCATCTGGAGGTAGAAGGACACGCTTACTGCCAGAGAGAGGGAATGCAGGTTAAGAAGCCTGTAGAAAGGAACCTTGTTCTTTAACTGATTAGCCCAACCCCCAAAGGTTCAGATTCTTTACTAACTGAGCACTCAAAGCCTAAATTTCTTTGATCAATTCTTGATAAATTTCTTTTATCAATTATTGAATTTCATCAATTCCTCACAAATTTATTGTTTGTCTAAAAAATAAAAAGCTGCCTGCTTTGGCCACTTTCTGAGTCCTATTTCTATGAGGTCTCCATGCACACAAATTAAAATGTGTTTCTTTTTCTCCTGGTAATCTGTCCTGTGTCAGTCTTCGAATCCAGTTTACTAGTTCAGCCAGGAGAACTGGAGCAGAGTAGAGGGGAATAGTTCCCCTCCTTACATATACACACACAGTCACACATACTCACTCTTTTCTGATGACCCCAAGGTAAATCCAAGACCTGGCTTAGGATTATGAGTTTAGAAACCCCTGCTTTCAAGAAACTGCGTGCCACAGGTATTCCTAGCAGCCCCAAATGAGACTTGGTTATTGGAACTGCAGCTTGACACTTTTTTCCAATCACCAGGTTCATCTCTCATGTCCTCGTAACCAAAAAGGCTAAGGCCCAACCAGCATTTGAAAGAAAGAACAGCTGACTTTAGACACAGTGAAAGAAAAACTTATGGGTAGGAAAGCAGCATCAGCATTCATGTGTGTTGAAGCCAAAACACTTTCTGCAGCACTGCTGTCTACACTGACTTTCCCCCAGGGAAAGTCAGTATCTATGATCGCTATCAACATGGACAGTGCAGAAGTGGCTCTCCTGAGGTTAGAAACAGTCTAACTCTAGTTCTCAACACAGTCTTCACTAACTCAAAAGAAATTAGATAAATCCTATCTTGGAATTTGCACCTTGAAGCAGCTTTCTGCTTCCCTGGTGGCTCAGATGGCAAAATCATCTGCTTGCAATGCTGGAGACCTGGATTCAATCCCTGGGTCAGAAAAGATCCCCTGGAGAAGGAAATGGCAACCCACTCCAGTACTCTTGCCTGGAAAATTCCATGGATGGAGGAACCTTGTAGGCTGTATATAGTCCATGGGGTCGTAAAGAGTCAGACACAACTGAGTGACTTCACTTTCTTATCTTGGAATTTGCACCTCGAGGCAGCTTTCTGCAAGTCTCTGAAGAGAGGCGTAGGAATCCTAGCAGTGGGGAATCACATCAGCAAAACATGTCTCACCTGGGATCGCAGGGGGAGGAGGAGGTGGAGCAAGTTCCACCTGCGCTGCCCATGCACTCCCACCCATGAGCTTAACTACTGTGTGAGGGCAGGCATACATCGATTTCCAGAACGGCCTTCTTGTCTTAAATGAAAACATGGAACATGTTTAAATGGAGCGTGAGTCATGCTCCAGTTCTAGAGTTCTGCTCCAAGGTACAGGCCTTAATTTTTCATTTTGGCAAAACTTCAGATACAATGAAGTCAGGGAAACGAGCTCAAAAATGCCAAAGCACTTTGTTGGATCTTTCTGACCACTGCTTCAAGAAATACACGTGAATTCTCCATAACTAGACTCATTTGAGATCATTTAACTGTAAAGAGAAAGCAAATGAATAAAGTTTTGTTTTTAAACAATGCACAGTCATCAAGAAAGAATTGTAGCTGAAGTTGATCATATTAACTTCCTGAAGTGCTGGCTAAAAGTAGGAATCACCTCTTGAGTTCCTATATGGCCTGATAAATCCATTGAATACAAAATCCATGTCTTAATTCAAACAAATAAATGCCAAAGTGTGATGTTTGAGGCCTTAGCACATAGTTAGTAGAGGTCTTAGTGGCAGCTTCTGCCCTCACACCTAGACAAGTTTTTTAACTCAATCTATGTAAGGTTAGCACTGCTGGTTGAGAGTGTTAATTACGCCTCTGCCACTGACATAACCTTCATGGTCATTTGTAGGCTATGTGTAGAATGGACAATCAGAGAGAGATTCTGGGTCAGTTAATAGACAATGGAAAGAAAAGAAATTTAATTTTGTATCTGGGGAATAAAAACGCAATTAAGAAGAAATTTTTTAATGTGTTATTCCCAAGCAAAGCAGCCAGCCCAGTGGTGCCTGGCCCACAGTTGCCAGAGTATCTGCTGCTTTTGTCTTGGACCGTGTGGGTGGTGCTGAAGAGCCCATATGGTAAGATGCCCATTGCCTGCATGGTAGGCAAACGGCACGTGGACTGTCTTCCGACTGCCTTTTAACTGCTCCAAACTCCTGAATCTGGTGGGCAATGTAATCCACGAGAAAGGCAGAGGGGCACTGAGGAAGAACTAAGCACTTCCTCCATGCTGAGCATAATAATGACAATACACTGCTATGAATCAACACCTGAGATTAAATGAATGTATCTGTATTCATAGCTAACTCTAGTTCCTAACTGTCTTGTTGCCCTCATATTAAGAGCCATGTAGTTTTGTTCTCACGCAGAGACTTTTCCTCTCTGTCATTAAAGTTGAGCAATGAGGCTTAGTGGTATAAGCAAAGCCCTATAGACAAGAAGATGAAGGAGAAAGTCTGCTCCAATCAGCACCTGGAGATCATGGTGAGGCATGGTTGGGGAGGGGAGGGGAAGTAAGCTATCTGACCCATAAACTGATTTTGACAACAGAGCATAAGATTATTACACAGCTTTGAATAAAAGGCCAAAATCAGAGTAGTTTTTGACCCACTGCCCATTTGGAATCCTGGAATGAGGCATCTATTCAGGAAATTCTGTCAATCTCTGGTGAGGGGCTGGGCAAAGGAGGACAGGCACTGTTCTTTGCTCCCTATGGTCTGGCACATGGTGTGTTCAGAAAGTTCCCCTGTGCCCCGGTGAGGGTCTGGAGAGAAACTGGGAGGCTCACGGGACTGGCCAAGGCCTGGAGTTGGGAAAAGACCCTCAGTGACAGGTGGCACAGCAGCAGCGGATCCCCTTGTTCCCCAAAAGATCAAATGAGACTAGTTTTCCTGTAATGAATGCCATTCAGATCAAACCATCCGTCCCATGGCAAGACAAGTTAAGACAGAGAACATGTAAACGTCCCCTTATCACCAGGAAACCTCATAAGCTTTTCCCCTACACAGAGAAACCATCTATGCGATAATAGAAAATTTATATATTGCCGGTTTCTGGCACAGGGCTCCCCAAACCCTTGTAATCTCCTAAATGCTAAGAGTATTAGGAGTGTCTTTTCTTCTAATATTTGATCTCTGACCCCAGCTACTTGACACGGGGCTCCTAAACCCCCTGGGAACTTTCTGGGTGATAGCAGTGTTTTTTGTTCTACTGAGGTGACTTTAAGCAGGTCCTTGAATAGAGGCCAGTCACCGGAAAGGCCAAGCTATGATAGAAGCTTGGAATTTTCAGTCCCAATCCCCATTCTCCAGAGGAGAGAAGGGCTGGAAATGAAGTTAATGATCGATCACACCTACTCGATGAAGCCTCCATAAAAATCTCAAAAGCATGGAGTTTGGAGAGCTACCAAGTTGTTGAACACTAGAAAGTGCTGGGAGAGCGGCAGGACAGAAGGGTGTGGAAGCTCCGTGTCCTTCCCATACACCTTGGCCTGTGTGCATCTCTCCCATCTGAATGTTCGCCTGTAGCCTTCATCACACCCCTTTATAATAAACTGGTAAACACTGCTGCTGCTGCTAAGTCACTTCAGTCGTGTCCGACTCTGTGCGACCCCAAAGACGGCAGCCCACTAGGCTTCCACGTCCTTGGAATTCTCTAGGCAAGGAGTGGGTTGCCATTTCCTTCTCACTAACTAAACTCTTTTCCTGGTTCCTGTGAGCCACTTCTGCAAATTAATGAAACCCAAACAGGGAGTCATAGTAACCTCTGATTTATAGTAGATGGATCAGAAATACAGGGGATAACCTGGACTCGCGATTGGCATCTAAAGTAAGGTAGGAGCAGTCTAGTGGGGCCAAGCCCTTAACCTGGAGGATGTGATGCTGTCTCCAGGTAGATGATGATAGAACTAAATTGTGTGACACCCAGATGATACTGCAGAGAACTGCTTGTGTGGGGGGAAATAGGTGTGTGTGGGGGATGTCCACACACAACTTTTGTCAGAAGTGATGTGAGAGTAAAAGAGATACTTCCTCAAAGAGAAGACTGAGGTTTTCTTTACACCATCTTTGGAAAAAATAAGGGCAGGGGCCAAGTGCCCCCATTGCTAAGATGGACCTCTGACTATTTCCTGGGAAGCCTTTTAAAACCAAAAGGTAACGTAGTTTCTTCCACCCACCTAGAACAGCCCTCTGCTGCCTAGCAAGTGGTTATGAAAGATCTCTTATAGGAAGTAAAGAAGGTACACTTTCTTGGACATCTGGTAGAATGTGTAAATTTGCTACTCTGGTATCACAGCTAACATTTATTAAGTTATTAAGTGTTATCACATGCCTGGTACCACACAAAGTGTTTCACAAACCTTATTTTAATCTTCACTGTGAATAAGTCCTAGTATTATCCCCTTTTACAGCTGAATAAATAGAGGCATAAAAAGATTAAGTAACTTTCTCAAAGTCTGTGGTGGGGTAACGATTTGAATTCAAGTGCTCAGATGGAGAACCCATACACTTAATCCTTTTTTTTTTTTTGTATGTTCTTAAAAAACCTTCCTTTTATATATCATCTATGTCAAAGAGCTTCCTATGTAGGTCTCTGTTTACTTGACTAAGAACAATTCTGAAATTATATTATTTGATGACAAAAGGAGGCTACCAGGAAATCTGGAGAGTGTGACCTTATATACATGAATTTTGTGTACATTCTTATATTCAAGATAATTAGCTGGAATGATATTAACTGAAATATTTAAACTGTTGACCCTGGATTGTAGGATTTGTAGTGATTTTTAAATTCTTCTTTATATTTCCTGATTAATTAAAATTTATAAGATTATGGCTTCACTTTTAAGTAGAAGGCTTCATTTTTAAGCAGAAAAATACTCTGAAGTTTGTATTAATCAAGAGAGAACTGGCTTCACTACGATAACAAATCCTCAACGCTCAGTTGCTTATTCAGTTCAGTTCAGTCGCTCAGTTGTGTCCAACTCTTTGCGACCCCATGAATCGCAGCACGCCAGGCCTCCCTGTCCATCACCATCTCCCAGAGTTCACTCAGACTCACGTCCATCAAGTCAGTGATGCAATCCAGCCATCTCATCCTCTGTCGTCCCCTTCTCCTCCTGCCCCCAATCCCTCCCAGCATCAGAGTCTTTTCCAATGAATCTACTCTTTGCATGAGGTGGCCAAAGTACTGGAGTTTCAGCTTTAGCATCATTCCTTCCAAAGAAATCCCAGGGCTGATCTCCTTCAGAATGGACTGGTTGGATCTCCTTGCAGTCCAAGGGACTCTCAAGAGTCTTCTCCAACACCACAGTTCAAACACATCAGTTCTTCAGTGCTCAGCCTTCTTCACAGTCCAACTCTCACATCCATACATGACCACAGGAAAAACCATAGCCTTGACTAGACAGACCTTAGTCGGCAAAGTAACCTCTCTGCTTTTGAATAAGCTATCTAGGTTGGTCATAACTTTTCTTCCAAGGAGTACTGCTACTGCCTAAGTCACTTCAGTCGTGTCCAACTCTGTAATAGCAAGTAATCTCTATCATTTCCATTTTAAATACCATAAAAAAAGAGTATGGCCTCTAGAACTCAGGTTGCCTGGGTTCATATCCCAACTTAGACACTTAATTACTATATGACTTTGAGCAAGCTGTTCAACTTCATTGTGCCTCAGAGTGTTATCCAGTGAGGATAACAAGGTTGTTGTTCATATCAGATGAGGTTATACACTGATAGGCACAAAAATTGTTCACAAAAATGACCAGGATAACCTATCCCAGGGAACATGCCCACCTGCAATGTGATTTTTCCACTTCTCTCATAAAAACATAGTTTATCTCCCTGCCCTTGGATTTGGGTTGCACCTGTAACTTGCTTTGACCAGTAGAATGTGGTGGTAGTGATGCTGGGATGTCTAAGCCTAGAACTTAACCAGTCTTAAAGCTTTTGCTCTCACCTCTTGGAATTCTTCCCTGAAATTCCCATGTGAAGAAGCCCAGTCTAGTCTACTAGAGGATGAAAGATCAACAGAGGAGACACAAGCCGTCCCAGTTGAGGCCCCCTTAGACCACCCAGCTAACAGCTACCACCAAATGCCAGACATCTGAGAGGGGACAATCAGGCCATTAGCGTGGACAGATAATTTGTAGCCACATGCACAACCACAGGCAAGAAAGGCAGAAAAACCATCAGAATGACCCAAACCCAAACTGCTGACTCAGAGAATGATGAGTATAAATAAAATGTTTGTTATTTTAAACCACTAAGTGTAGCACAGCATCTGTCTTAGCTTCATCACACTGCTTAGCACAGTGCCTGGCGCACAGTAAGTATTTAATAAATAGCAAGTGGTGTTATCATTATCTTCATCTAATTTAAAGCTCATAATAGTTATATAAGGAAGCCAGAACAGACAATTTCTAATCTCATTGCATAGATGAGGAAATGAAGGATAAGACATGGCAAGTGGTTTGTCCAATATGCAGAGTCCTGAGGAAGTCAACTGAGCATTTAAGACTTGATCCTGTGAACACTTCTCCAGAACATGCCTATTCTCCACAAATAAGCCCCTTCATGAACAGGAGCAAGCGACAGTGGAATATTTTCTCCTACAGTTTTCCGATTACTAACTTCCCACCAAAGTGCACAATGGGCCTCCCAGTGCCGAAGTCTTTCCTGCTGATAATCTTCAGTAACTAAAGAATCAAGATGAACTTGTCAACTTGATAAAAAGTAATTTTTTTTTTAATGGCAAAGAAAATTGTTTCCTTGGAGGAGACTTGGAAAAGATAACCTTCTCTGTGAAATCAGAAATGATTTCAAGGGGGCTTCCTTGGTGGTCCAGTGGTTCAGCACCCACTTTGCAGTGCAAGGGACACTGATTCGATCCCTGGTCTGGGAAAATTCCACATACCATGGCACAACTAAGTCCATGCACCACAACTACTGAGCCCGCGCTCTGAAGCCTGTGGGCCACAAGGAGTCCACTGCAGTGAGAAGCCTGGGCACGGCAAGTACAGAGTAGCCCCGACCTGCACAACTAGAAAAATTTTGCATAGCAATGAAGACCCGCCAAGCCAAATAAATAAATAAATCTTCCAAAAAAAAAAAAAAAGAGAGAGAGTGGTGGGGTATCCACGTGCCTGATTCAGCAGTGACCAAAATTTTCTCAGAATGATTCCCACCACCTTTTAGTGACAGACCCCACCGACCTGTCAATCACAGATATTTACAAGTTCCTAAACCTGACAGTTCCCCACCAACTCCTGCAGAAATTTTTTTGGTCATGAATGTATCTCAGTTATTTTTTAAAGTTTCTTGCTCTTTCACAGGTAAATGATGAGTTCTATACCATCGAGCCGACAGAGACTTATTTCTTCTCTATGTAAACATTTCTAATCCTTCCACCTCCCCAAAGGAGAACTGCAAACATAACTAACTCATCTCTTTCCTTTCTTCCCTCCTGAAAAATTCATCAGCAAGTCATGTGTGTCCCCACCTTCACATTCTACCCTAAATACATCTGCTTCTCACCATCCCTACTATGACAGCCGCTCATCTCTCACTTGAACCAGAACAACAGCCTTCTAACCGGTCTCCCTGCTTTCACTCTGTATAATAATAGTGTCCAACAGAACTTTCTGCAGTGCTGAAAAAATTCTGTATCTACATTGTCCAATATGGTTGCTATTAGCCACGTGTAGCTATTTAAATCTGTCTGGTTCAACAGCAGAATTAAAATTTTAATTTAAACTTGAACAGCCACTTAAGGTTAGTGGCAACAATACTGGACAGCACAGATAAATGACACTCATCAAATCACACAATTTACCTGCTTAATATCTTTCACTGCAATTAAAATAAAATATAAAGTCCCTGCCTGGCCCACAAGGTCCCTCATGGTCTGGCCTCTGCCTACCGTCTCCCCCTAGCTCAACACTCCAGGCACAAGTCAAGTTAAGCCAGTCTCTCAAATAGACCACGTTCACTCTCTCTGGCATTTGCTGCTCCTCCTTCCATGGATCCTCACATAATCAACTCCTCCTTCTCATTCAAATTCCTGCTCAAATGTTACCTCTTCAGAGAGCCTTCTCTGGCAGCACCCCTAGTCTGTCCTAAATCCTATCACATTTAACACATTGCAAGAAACACTTACAACATTTATCATAAACTGAAACAATTTGTTTCCGTGTATCTGTTTTTAAGTTTGATTGTGTCCTCTATAAGATAATTTTTTTAAAAAGGCTACTACACTCAGGGACTTGGTTTATTTATCACTCTCCTAGTGTCTTGAATGAATCAGGGACCCATTAGGTGACAGTCCAGTAGTCAGTGATTCTTAGAAAAGGAGAGAATTACATATTGTTTTTTCTATGTCTGAACAATTATTGACCACAGGCAACATGTCCTAAAAGAGAATGAACCAGGCCCTAACTGATGGGCTCAGAATTACTCGGAGAGGTGTGAGAGCTGTGGAAATCATTTAGCCTTTCTTTCTCTTTCTCCATAAGATTCTATTTCTTCTCACTGATGAGAAAAACAATCTCTAGTGAGAATGAAATGATGGAGGCTATTTGAAATACTCCCACTGTGTTCAGACACAGTGAATGTGAATGAACCATCTCAGGAAGTCTTCACAAAGCTAGTTGCTCACTGACCACCCTTTGGGAAGAATTATGGATTGACCACTGAATTAAGGGGTAAGGTCCATAGAAACTAATGAAGCTTTCAAGGTAAGCCCATGCTATTGGAATGACGAACTGCTGAGACTCAAATCTGCATCTCAGCACTAATTCACCTGCAAGCTCTTTGATTTCCTGAAAGATCTTTCATGAAGATACGCATGCTTACTAAACCTTTCCTGACCTAGTCCAGGCTGAGGATAAAACCAAGAAGCCTAGGGATTTAGCATTTTAATCATGTACTTTCACGTGTCAGTACCTTTAAGGTAGGCTCACACAGAGTGATCATGAAGTAGTTAAACAGCAAAACCCCCAGCTTCTGTAGTCAGGGAGGAGTGTCTGAGATAGAATCTCATAGGGTCAGGACTTCTGTGAGAAGAGGGGACATTTCAAGGCAAAGACTCATCATTCATTCATTTCCTTCAATCAACATTCAGGAAGCTCCTGCTGTGTGCCAGTAACTTAGGAGAGGGATGGGGTAACAGAGACAAATACAATGTAGCCTATGGTTTTTGACCTGGGACAATGCCCCATCACTTTTCTGATATCAGATAAGCCCTCCCCTAGAGCCACAGGGCTGGCCGACAACCGGGCACCACGCCCCTGTCCTCAGTCAGAGGAATTTTTATCGGGGACAAATAGAAAAGACTGCCATTTGTCTCTGGGGACACCCTTCTGGAAACCCAGTACCATCATGGCTAAATAGTCCATTATGTGGAAGAACACTCTCTGCAGCAGGAAGCAAGGAAGCCGTTACAGAGACTGAAGTAAAGGGAGGGAGAAGGAGTGGAAGGAGGGTCAGAGGGAGGCCACTGGGAACTGTTTGCCACTTGGATCCAGTCATGTCACATACCAGCACCACCCCTCCCTTTTTAAAAATCACATTCATGATCTTGAGCCATAAATCCTGCCCTCCCCCGGCATGCACAGTTTTCTTTTCCCTTATACTGATTTCAGCCACCTGCAGCTGAGAGAATGTAGATAAAGTCAGAGAATATGAGGAGGTCAATTTAGTAGCTGAGCAACCATATATACAAATAATTGCAAAATTATAATTACATAAATTATATATAAATTAGGTAGGCAAAAATACAATATACAGTCACCACACAGAAGACAGAATGATCAACTCTACTTGGATGGTTCCCAGTCCATCAGCTAGGGCTTGGTTTATTCTTTTTTTAGGGAATTCAGTAAATGCTAAGTCACAGATAAACAGCACACAGTTGCACTCTTACTCAAGACAGGCTTTGTGACACCATATTTAAGCCTGGAAGAGCATAAATCTGCCAAGCTGAGGAACTGTAGAAGATGCAAATGGAATAGTATTAGAAAAATACATACCTATGGTTCAACAGATTTGGTCTACTTGGTGTAGCAGATTAGAGACACACACATTCTTTCCTACTCATCCTAGTGAGAGGTGGGATCTAATTCCCCTCTTCTGGATGGGCCTTCCTGACTTGCCTAACCAATAAAATGCGGGAGAAATGATGTTCTAGAGATCTTAGGTCATAAATGGTTGTTGTTTTATGCCACTAAGTTTTGAGATGATTTGTTATGTAGCAATAGATAACCAAAACACCTCCCATAGGAGGAGAGTGGACGTTATGTTGGAGATAAAACTAGAAAAACTGGCAGATCCTGGAGGGTTTGGATTTTATCTAACAAATCTTGAAGGACCATGAAACACTTGCCTTCTTGAACAATCATTTCAGACAGGATTATGGAGATGGGATTGGAGAGAAACCAATCCAGAATGAGGGACACCAGTTACAGATAAGTACAGTCATCTAGGCAAGAGGTGAGGAGGACCTGGCCTGAAACACTAACAATGGGAACTGATAGGAAAGAGCAGTAACAGGACATTATGTGTAGGCAGAAACCAGGTGCCTACTTATCGATTAGATGAGAAGCTTAAAGGAGTAAGGCAAACATCAAGGTTTGGATGACTGAAGTTGCCATTAACCATGTTAAAAACTATAGAAGGATGACATGATTAAGAGTTCAGTTTTTGACATAATTAACTTGAGGGAATCTGAATGGAGATACTTACTAGACACTGAGGTCACAACAGCAATTAAATACTCACACAATGTTTTGTTCATTGTCTATCTTTCCCAGCTAAATTTTGAGCAGAGATTATTTTCCTTACTGATCACTAAATACCCAGCACCTGACTGCCAGTGTGTCTAGGATATAACCAGCTTTCAAATAATATTTGTTGAACTAATGAATCGATGAAATGAAGTCCAGCAGGGGACTCTAATCACCATGATTGTCAACTTTAAACATAGAACTTATCTGGATACCTTTCAAAGTCACTGATGCTGGGTTACACCTCTCCACACCCCAGAGGTTCTGATTAAATTGGTTTTGGCTGCGGCCTTGGATTAGCACTTTTGAGACTACCCAACCGATTTTGATGAACAGTCAATACTGGATGCACAGATCTAGGCATAATCTGCATACCAACAGCTATGCCTTTAAAGTTGTTCCTGTCCCAGCAAAAAGCTAAGGTGGACTATAAAACTCTTTCTAATATAAAATTACTTCCCACAGTTTCTGTCCACCAAACAGAGTAGAGGAGCAAAAAAGAAAAAATCAGAGCTCTTAGCAGGAATCCAGGAGGCAGTAGTAGCAAGCATTTTGCCATGTGATGGTTAAAGGAACTAAAACCTCCTTAAACTTCAAAATTACACAGAATTATGCAGTAGATAATAGAAACAGCATTAGCCAGACACATAGAAACCACAGAAATATGGTTCTGGGCTTCAAACAATACCATGAAAGAAAATGAAAGAAAATTCACACAGTGGAAGAAACAAAACTATCTGGTAAGGGGCTTGTATCCTGAAAACAAACCTTACAACTCAATATTGAGAAGAAAAGTAACCTAATTTTAAAACTAAGCAAATAGTTTCACCTACCTTCTGTATGATAATGACTCCTTTCTTCCATATCTCCGGCCCAGATCACTCCTTGGAGCCTTTCAGGTCCTTGCAGGACACCTCCAGTAGGATAGTCTGTGAGACAAATAAAAACTTACAGACTCCAAAATGAATTAACTATGGGTCCCCACCAAGCTGCCCGTCTCATAATCTTGAGTCATCTTCTGTCCCCTCTCTTCTCTCATCTCCTCTATCCATCAATCACTGAGTCTTACTCACTTATGCTCAGAATGACCCACAATGCCACTCCTCCATTGGCTTCTATGCAGAAATTCACCTTTTGTTCTCCCTTTTCCCCTAGTCAACTCCTACTGGCTGACCTTAAAGGTTCAGTCATCGTACTTCAGGAAAGCCTTCCTTGAGGTCCCCGTGGCTGTCCCACACAGCTGAGGAGGTGTCCCTGTGCTGCGTTTCTTGATTCAGTATGTTATGCTTTATAGCATTCTTCATATCCTTTTTAAAGCTTGGGCTTTTTTTTTTTCAATTGATTTCCCTCCCTGGACTAAAAACTCCCTAAAGACTGAATCTGTTTCATTCATCGTGGGCCTCCATTACACATAGCTCCACAAGCCCAGCATATAGTCATTCTTGAACTCAGTTTCAAGGAAGACTGGAAATAAAGTCCATATTAGTTATATGTGAGAGCTCGTATATAAAAGTCTTCCCAAAGTATGCTCCATGAAATGGTACTTCTTTGGAGGTGGGAGGAAATATGATCAAATAAGTTTGAGAAACAAAAGACACTGTTTTCTTCCTCTTGAAGAATCACAGTGTTTTCTAGCATATCAAATACTATGAGAAATCCTTCAATACAGAAGTCCTTTTAAATTTTTCATCTGGCTTCCCAAGCATATTGAACATGGGGTCATTTGTTAATATTCTATAGAGCTGTTGGCCTGCCACTTCCCTTAGAATGCCAGACCGGTTCATTTCATCCTTCTTTTGGAGAAAATTCTCCCCTCCCCCTAGATCGGGATGTGTAACATTTTTCTGTCAAGGATCAGAGAATATTTTAGACCTGGCCACATATGTCTGTCTCGCATATTCTTCTTTGTTCACTTGTTTCCCCTCCAATTCTTTCAAAGTGAAAAAAAAAGAAAAAACATCCTTTGCTCAATGGCCTGTGTGCTAGAAGGTCATAGTTGCCCACAAATGTCCCAGAGTCACATGGGTATCATTTGGATTACCACTCTTTTGGCCACAGTTATTTATTTGGTCTTGAGATGGGTACATAATCCCAGTTGTGACAATTAGAATCTTTTCCATGGAAAAATTAGACTATGACTAAGAAACATCTGATTGCTCTTTTAAAATGAAGAGAGGCAACTTAAGAATAATTAGCAATAACTGTGTTCTGCCATGTGGCCTGAAAATGGAAGACCAGACCTTGATAAGTGATAAGAATGAGGCAACTGAGAAGGAGATATAAACAGACGATAGAGAATTTCCAGTGTTTGTGTTCAGTCTTTCCTGTGCTTCACAAGTGGTTTCTGTCATATGCAACCAAGAGATCTAATAAAGTCACTTTGAGAAATTAGAAAAAGAAAACAAGGAAAACATTTCAACAGACATTTCTCCAAAGAAGAACATGCACATAGTCAATAATCATAAAAAGAAGCTCAACATCATTAGTCATCATGTAAACACAAATCAAAACTGCAATGAGATACCATTTCACAAATGTTAGGATTGCTAAAACAAAATAATAACAAAATAACAAGTTGGGCAAAACTGCTGAGAAATTAGAGCCATTATGTATTGCTAGCAGCAATATAAAATGATATCAGCCACTTTTGAAAACAGTTTCACAAAACATTAAACACAGAGTTTCTATATGACTCAGCAGTTCCATTCCCAGGTATCAACACAAGAGAAATTAATGTTTCATGCAAAAACTAGTAGTTAAATTTGTTCACAGCAGCAAATTCATAACAGCCAAAAAGTGAAAACAATCTAACTGTCTTCCAGCGAGTCAATGGATAAATAAAATGTAGTATACATCTATAATGAAACAACATTCAGCAATTAAAAAGGAAAAAGCAGATTTTTAGGGCAATGAAAATTCTCTGTATGATTTTATACTGATGGGTATATGCCAATATGTTGTTGTTGTTGTTCAGTTAAGTCATGTCCAACTCTTTGCGACCCCTTGGACTGCAGCATGCCAGGCTTCCCTGTCCTCCACTATCTCCCAGAGTTTGCTCAAGTTCATGTCTATTAAGTGGGTGATGCTATCTAACCATCCGTCAGTACACATGTGTCCAAACCCAGAGAATGTACAGCAGCAAGAGTGAACCTATAAATGATGGATAACTCTGGGTGATTATGTGTCAATGTAGGTCCATCCCTGGTAACACTGTACAATCTACAAAAGTACAGTGGTACAATACACCAAATTACCATTCTGGTGAGTAACGCTGATAATGTAGGGACACTATACATGTATGGGAGCAGGAGATATATGAGAAAACTATCTTCCTCTCAATTATGTTGTGAAACTAAAACTTCTCTAAAAAGTAAAATCTTTAAAAAAATACAGAGTTGATGAATTAGATATTTGGGATTACTAAACTGACAATTTTGGGGCTCCAAAATCACTGCAGATGGTTTGCAGCCATGAAATTAAAAGACGCTTACTCCTTGGAAGGAAAGTTATGACCAACCTAGATAGCATATTCAAAAGCAGAGACATTACTTTGCCAACAAAGGTCCGTCTAGTCAAGGCTATGGTTTTTCCAGTGGTCATGTATGGATGTGAGAGTTGGACTGTGAAGAAAGCTGAGCACTGAGGAATTGATGCTTTTGAACTGTGGTGTTGGAGAAGACTCTTGAGAGTCCCTTGGACTGCAAGGAGATCCAACCAGTCCATTCTAGAGGAGATCAGTCCTGGGTGTTCTTTGGAAGGAATGATGCTAAAGCTGAAACTCCAGTACTTTGGCCACCTCATGTGAAGAGTTGACTCATTGGAAAAGACTCTGATGCTGGGGGGGATTGGGGCCAGGAGGAGAAGGGGATGACAGAGGATGAGATGGCTGGATGGCATCACGGACACGATGGACGTGAGTTTGAGTGAACCCTGGGAGTTGGTGATGGACAGGGAGGCCTGGCGTGCTGCAGTTCATGGGGTCGCAAAGAGTCAGACATGACTCAGCGACTGAAAACTGTAAAAACTGGTTTTTTTAAGCGACTTTAAAAACTGTACACTTTAAATAGCAAAGTTTATTAATTATAATCTCAATATACAGATGAAATGGACAAATTCGTTGAAAAAGACAACTTACCAAATCTAATACATGAAATTGTTACTATATGCAGATAGCATGACTATACATAGAAAAACCTAAGGACTCCACACAAAACTACTAGATCTAATAAATGAACTCAACAAAGTAGCAGGATACAAGATTAACATTCAAAAATCAATTGCATTTCTTTACACTAATAATGAAATATCAGAAAAGGAATGTAAAAAATACCTTTTAAATTAGCAACAACCCCCCGCCAAAAAAAAAATTCCCAGGATGGCATATACCTGCAGAAAACTATAATTCAAAAAGATACGTGCACTTCTATGTGTATAGCAGCACTATTCTCAATAGCCAAGATATGGACACAACCTAAATGTCCTCTGAGAGATAAATGCATAAACATGTGGTACATATATACAGTGTAATTCTACTGAATCATAACATGTGGAATCTAAAATATGGCACAGATGAAACTATCTACAAAACATAAACAGACTCACAGACACACAGAACAGCCTTGTGGTTGCCAAGGGGGAGTGGGTAGAACAGGGATGGACTGGGAGTTTGGGATTAGCAGATGTTTACATATAGGATGAATGAACAACAGGTCTTACTGTACAGCACAGGCAACTATATTCAGTAATCCTGTGATAAACAATAATGCAAAAAATGTCTACATATACATAACTGAATCACTTTGTTGTACAGCAGAGATTAGTACAACATTGTAAATCAACTATCCTTCAATAAGATAAATAAAATTTCTTTAAAAAGAAATAGAAAGTCTGAATGAAATTAAAGGTCAATGACACACATCCTTAAGCAAAAACCTTCCCACAAAGAAAATTTCAAGTCAAGACAGCTTGCAGTAAATTCTTCTAAACACTTAAAAAATAAAACCAATATTACAAACAAAAAACTCGCTCAGAGACTAGAGAAGAGGAATATTTCCCAACTCATTTTATAAGATTAGCATAACCTTGGAGTTTCCTTCTATCATTAGATTACTGAGCATTTGTTAAATTTTATATCAAATTTTTTCTGCCTCTGTTGAGATGATTATATGGAGTTTTCTCCTTTATGTAAAAATGATAATATGACAAAAAGCCTTCCCAGGTGGCTCAATAGGAAAGAATTCACCTGCCAGCGCAGGAGGTACAGGAAATACAGGTTCAGTCTCAGTTGCGAAGATCCCCTGGAGAAGGGAATGGCAACCTGCTCTAGTATTCTTGCCTGGCGCATCCCAAAGACAGAGGAGCCTGGCAGGCTACAATCCCCGTGATCACAAAGAGTCGGACACACCGGTGAGTACACGCATACACGTTACAACCAAGTAGAATTTATGCCAAGAATGTAATCTTAGAATAAGAATAAAAATCACAAGTTATAAAAGACTATTAAATTAGACTTTACTAAATTTAAAGGATTTCTGTCCAAAAAAGAAATAACAATTGTTGGCAAGGATATAGGGAAAAGGGAACCCTTGTGCATGGTTGGTGAGAATGTAAACTGGTGCAGCCACTATAGAAAACAGTACAGAGGTTTCTCAAAATTTTTTAAATAGTTAGGATATGAATCCACATGATCCAATCTCTCAGCATTTATGCAGAGAAAATGAAAATATTAACTAGAAAAGATATATGAAGTCTCATGTTCATTGCAGCATTATTTACAAAGCCAAGATATGGAAACAATCCAGGGATCCATCAGTGGATGAATGGATAGAGAAATTCTTGCCGTTTGTGACAACATGGTATTATGCTAAGTGAAATAAGTCAGAGAAAGACAAATATCGTATGATCTCATTTGTATGAGGAACTGAAATTTTAAAAAATAATTAAAAAAAAAAACAAACACCAAGCTTATAGATACAGAGAAAAGATTCATAGCTGCCAGAAGTGGTAGTTAGGGAGGGTGGGCAAAATGGGTGAAAGGGGTCAGTTCAGTTCAGTTCAGTCGCTCAGTCGTGTCCGACTCTTTGTGACTCCATGAATCACAGCACACCAGGCCTCCCTGTCCATCACCATCTCCTGAAGTTCACTCAAACTCACGTCCATCGTGTCCGTGATGCCATCCAGCCATCTCATCCTCTGTCATCCCCTTCTCCTCCTGGCCCCAATCCCCCCCAGCATCAGAGTCTTTTCCAATGAGTCAACTCTTCACATGAGGTGGCCAAAGTACTGGAGTTTCAGCTTCAGCTTCATTCCTTCCAAAGAAATCCCAGGATTGATCTCCTTCAGAATGGACTGGTTGGATCTCCTTGCAGTCCAAGGGACTCTCAAGAGTCTTTTCCAACACCACATTTCAAACGCATCAATTCTTCGGCGCTCAGCCTTCATCACAGTCCAACTCTCAGATCCATACATGACCACAGGAAAAACCATAGCCTTGACTAGATGGACCTTAGTCGGCAAGGTAATGTCTCTGCTTTTGAATATGCTATCTAGGTTGGTCATAACTTTTCTTCCAAGGAGTAAGCGTCTTTTAATTTCATGGCTGCAGTCACCATCTGCAGTGATTTTGGAACCCCCAAAATAAAGTCTGACACTGTTTCTACCGTTTTCCTATCTATTTCCCATGAAGTGATGGGACCGGATGCCATGATCTTTGTTTTCTGAATGTTGAACTTCAAGCCAACTTTTTCACTCTCCTCTTTCACTTTCATCAAGAGGCTTTTTAGCTCCTCTTCACTTTCTGCCATAAGGGTGGTATCATCTGCATATCTGAGGTTATTGATATTTCTCCCGGCAATCTTGATTTTAGCTTGTGTTTCTTCCAGTCCAGCGTTTCTCATGATGTACTCTGCATGTAAGTTAAATAAGCAGGGTGAAAGGTACAAACTTTCAGTTATAAAATAAGTCAGTCATAGGGATGTATGGAAGTCATGCCTGCCACATATTTACAGAATAGTGAGTAAGCTAATAAAACTGTGTTGTATATTTGAAAGTTGCTAACAGAATAAATCTTAAAAGTTCTCATCACAAGGAAAAAAAACTGTAACCAAGACTTCCCTGGTGGTTCAGTGGTTGAGCGTCTGCCTACCAACGCAGGGGATTGATCCCTGGTCTGGGAAGATTCCACATGTCATAGGGTGACTAAGCCCATGAGCCACAAAAACAGAAGCCCAAGCATCTAGAGCCTGTACTCTGCAACAAAAGAAGCCACTGCAACGAGACGCCTATACACAGCAAGGAAGAGTAGCCTCTGCTCACCACAACTAGAGAAAGCCCCGTGGGAAACAGTGAAGATCCAGTAGAGCGAAACAAAGAGAAAACGCCAAACTGTGACCATGTGTGTTAAATAGTCACCAGACTTATCGTGGTGCTCATTTTGCAACACATAAAAATATAACATTATACACCTGAAACTAACATAATATTTTATGTCAATTATACCTCAATTTAAAAAACTAAAAAAAAAAGAATGAAAAGATATAGAAACAATCCAGGGATCCATCAATGGACAAACAGATTAAAGAAAATCTTGCCATTTGTGACAACATGGATGGATATACTAAGGGAAAAAACACTAACCCTAATAAAAAACCAGTATACCAACATTAATAGCAAATATACACATTGTTTTTAAAGATCGCTAGAAATAGTTACTGTGTAATAACAAAAGTTTCAATTAATTAGGAAGATATAATTTCAATATTATATGCATAGCATTATGACATATATAAATCAAGAACTTAACGTATCATAAAAGGATAAATATACTATCAAGTTAAGCAATTTCAACCTGGCAAATACTACCTCATCCAGTGATATACCATGCTGCCATCATATAACCCTGTTATGATGTGATGAGAAGAGCATTTCACCTTTGTGACCTTCCTCATCAAACCTATAACTCCAATCTATGAGAAAAACATCAGACAAACAGAAATTGAAAGACATTCTACAAAACATCTGATTAGTATTCCTCAAAACTGTCAGTCATCCAAAACACAGAAAGACTAAGAAGCTGTCACAGAACAGAGCATACCAGGAGACAAGATGACTAAATGCAATCAGGTACCCTGAATGGAATTCTGAAACAGAGTAAAAGACATCAGTGGAAAATGATTGAAATTTAAATGATTCTAGAGTTAATTGTAATGTATCAGTGTTGGTTTGCTAGTTTTGACAAATGCACCATGGTAAGTTGTTAATGCTGGGGGAAACTGGGTAAGAGATATACAGGAAATCTCTGTACTAAATCTACAAGTTTTATGTAAATCTAAAACTATTCTAAATTGCAAGTTTATTTTTTTAATTTCTGTTCATCAAAAGACAACATTAAAAAAAAAAAAAGACCATTAAGAGAAGGGAAGGAAAAGACAAAAACACTGACTGGGAGAAAATATTTGCAATAAATACATCTAATATATAACTTAATTCTTTTTTTATAAAACCATATATAATACATACCATATAGTTCAGTTCAGTCGTGTCCAACTCTTTGCAACCCTATGAACCACAGCATGCCAGGCCTCCCTGTCCATCACCAACTCCCAGAGTTTACCCAAACTCATGTCCATTCAGTCAGTGATGCCATCCAACCATCTCATCCTCAGTCGTCGTCCCCTTCTCCTGCCTTCAATCTTTCCCAACATCAGGGTCTTTTCCAATGAGTCAGCTCTTTGCATCAGGTGGCCAAAATATTGGAGTTTCAGCTTCAGCATCAGTCCTTCCAATGAACACCCAGGACTGATCTCCTTTGGGATGGACTTGTTGGATCTCCGTGCAGTCCAAGGGACTCTCAAGAGTCTTCTCCAACAGCACAGTTCAAAAGCATCAATTCTTCTGTGTTCAGCTTTCTTTATAGTCCAACTCTCACATCCATACATGACTACTGGAAAAACCATAGCCTTGACTAGATGGACCTTTGTTGACAAATTAATGTCTCTGCTTGTTAATATGCTGTCTAGGTTAGTCATAACTTTCCTTCCAAGGAGAAGCGTCTTTTAATTTCATGGCTGCAATCACCATCTGCAGTGATTTTGGAGCCCCCCAAAATAAAGTCTGTTACTGTTTCCACTGTTTCCCCATCTATTTGCCATGAAGTGATGGGACCAGCCCAGCGTTTCTCATAATGTACTCTGTGCGACGGCACAGGAGAGCCGAGAGGAGCTACCCTACACCCAAAGTCAGGGGTGGCGGCCAAGAGGAGTTACCCTACATCCAAGGTGTGGAGCGGCGGCTGCGCTTTGCTGGAGTAGCCATGAAGAGATACCCCATGTCCAAGCTAAGAGTATCCCAAGTAAGACGGTAGGCACTGAATGAGGGCATCAGAGGGCAGACAGACTGAAACCACAATCACAGACAACTAGCCAATCTGATCACAATGACCACAGCTGTCTAACTCTATGAAACTAAGCCATGCCGTGTGGGGCCACTCAGGAAGGATGGGTCATGGTGGTGAGGTCTGACAGAATGTGGTCCACTGGAGAAGGGAATGGCAAACCCCTCCAGGATCCTTGCCTTGAGAACCCCATACCATATAGACACAGACACAAATGTGTGTGTTTGCGGGGGAGGGGGTGGGGGGGTATATGCACACTCAGTTGCTTCAGTTGTGTCTGACTTTTTGCAATCCCATGGACTGCAGTAGCCAAGCTCCTCTGTCCATGAGATTCTCTAGGCAAGAATACCAGAGTGGGTTGCCATTTCCTCCATATATATACATATATACACATACATACACCCAGTGGTATACCATGGGCAAGGCAGTGGGAAAGTACGCCCTGGGTACAGACAATAAAATGGTGTACTGTTTGTAGAGAATGTAAAAGCAATAATTAAACTGAAAGTCATTCTATACTTTATTACCATGACTAGAAATTTCAAACAATGTCAATGAAATACTCATCTAGAAAAACAAACAAATTTGCTAATGTCCACAGACCTCAAGTAGCCTAAGATCCTTTCAGAGAGTCTATGGGGTAAACAATCATCATAACAGTATAAAACATTATTTGCCTTCTCACTGTGTTAACTACGTGCACTGATGATCCAGAAGCAATTGCGAGTAAAACTGCTCACTCCTCAGCACCAGTCAGGGCAGTGTCACAGGCTGAACTGGAACATTGTATTCTTCACCACTAAACACAATTACAACAATTAAAAAAAAAAACCTAGCCTCACTGAAAAATAGCCCTAATGAAACAGTAAACATTTTACTAAATCTTGACCCTTGAGCACTCATCTTTTTTCTGTAATGAAATGGAAAACAAAGCATTTCTGCTGTCTCAATGGTGCTTATTTGAATTGTGAGCTGATTTATCCACTTTTAAATGAAAATACCATTTTGACTTGAAAAGACAACTGAAAGACTATAGTTAATCAGACCTGGTGATTCAGCAGGCATTTTTCTTGAAAATGAACTAAGTGAGTCTGGCATTTCAAGGAAAACAACTTAAATATCTGCTCCTAAGATTTGAGCTTTCAAACCAAATCAAACATTGGAAACACTGAGCTTGAAAGCTTCTGTGAGAGTATAAACTCTTCTGATGAGATCAGTGGTAATATTAACAAATGTGATATTTTTGCTATTGTAAAACTAAACGCATTAAAATGAAAAACAAACAAACAAAAACTAAATATGTCAACATTTAGAAAAGCTGCATTAACTCCAGGAAGTAAGCAATATCTTCCAAATCACCAATGCATAATGCTACGAAGTCATACACAAGTAAAAGCATTCATTCAGAATGTAAGTGAAAAATCTAAGCTACTCCATTTTGTTAACAGAAAAACTCCATTTTGTAAAATTAACTAAAATGACATATTGCAACAGATTGGATGCAGAAGCATCTATGAGACTCCAGTTGCATAAATGTAAAATGATATCATTCTTATATTAAATTGTCCTTTATTTTGGGAAATTATTTTTTATGGATGTTACTATGTATGTTTATATACTGTGGATTTATTATATAATTTAACAGGGAAATTTGCTTTTAAAATAATTATTTACACTTTTTCTCAGTTTTCATTTCTAATAAGGTCAATGTCAATAGACATAAAAGCAAAGTACAAAGTGGGACTTCCCTGGCAGTCCAATGGTTAAGACCCCCACGCTCCCACTGTAAGGAGCCTGGGTTCTATTCCTGGTTGGGGAACCGAGATCTTACGTGCCCTTTGGCAAGACCAAAAAAAAAAAACAGGCAAAGAACTCAAAAATTTGTAAGAGTGCCATGAAATCCTGAGACTAAAAAGTTTGAGCACTGCTCTTCTAGAACAACTGCTATTAATATTGTTGAATTTTAGTAATACATTTAAGCATTAAATTAGCACATATTTATTACTCTCTGTAATGAACATTTATTCTACATGGAAATTCATTCAAAGAACTTTAATTCTTCAGTTAGCTCACTACACACAGACTTGTTACATGTATGTCATTTCAGAGTAAATTCTCAATTCAGAATCATTCAAGCTTACATCATTCAGTTTCTATCTCCACCTCTGTAGTATTACATATTCCTACTTTCAAACAGTGGATTCAAAATAAAATGATAGAACAGTGATCATAGAGACAAACAGAACTTAAGTACTTTTGTTTAAAATGTAAAATAATGAAATAGTGTAAACTCTTCCATGTAAATTTTTTGTTAAGAATGAGTTTTAGTTCAAGAAATATTTTGCTAAATTTCAATAATGTCTGTAAAACTGAAATGTATACTTTCCAAATTGTCCATTGTTTTTAACCTGAAGAACAAATCAAGAAAATAATTATTTTTGTCATAGAGAGGGGGGAACACTATCCTCTTAGGGCATCATATACACTTGGTAATCATTGCTACCACAACACTGAATGATAAGATATTGGATATTTTCCCTCCCAAGTTCATTGTCAAAGGCCTTTATTAATGATATCCTGCTGCTACTGCTAAGTCACTTCGGTCGTGTCCGACTCTGTGTGACCCCATAGACAGCAGCCCACCAGGCTCCCCCATCCCTGGGATTTTCCAGGCAAGAACACTGGAGTGGGTTGCCATTTCCTTCTCCAATCCATGAAAGTGAAAAGTGAAGTGAAGTCACTCAGTCGTGTCCGACTCTTCGAGACCCTGTGGACTGCAGCCTACCAGGCTCCTCCGTCCATGGGATTTGCCAGAGTGGGGTGCCATTGCCTTCTCCAATGATATCCATAGCACCTATATCTATATGTCCCTTTTTTCTGATCTTTATTCTACTAAAAATTATACCTGTGGGATACATCTATGTTGTGCAGCCACCAGTAGTTCAATTTCTTCAGTTTTCTGTCTGATGTCATTTTTCACAATCTCAATCATGTCAACTCGAGTGAATCCCTCTCAACTCCTTATGCAACTAAGGTGCTCCTTTTCATCTCACAGCACTTTGTAGGTTTGCAACTCGACTAGATCACTTATCACATTGAAGTTAGTCTATTATCTCTTTTAAGTTAGAGAGCTGGGGAACCCCTCTCCTGGCCCAGGGCCTGACACATAATAGGATCTTCTTTATACTATTCAGGTTTCTCCATTGAAGCAGAATATAGCTATATCTATTCATATCTATGTCTACAGCTGTCTGTCTGGGCTGTCCTGGTGGCTCAGACCATAAAGAATCCATGTGCAAGACCATAAAGAATCCGTGTGCAATGCAGGAGACACACACACACACACACACACACACACACACCCACACAGCTGGAAACACAGCCAAGCTGATGATGAAGTCTGGAAGCCTAAGAAGGACCAAGACAGCTAACAGTGTAGTTCAAGACCAAATGCCAACAGGCTTAAAACCCAGGAAGAGCCCAGGTTAGAGGAAGTGAAATGCAAATCCTGAACACCCCTCATTAGCCTTATTTTACTCTGCTTTATAAATATGATCTTTATGTGTTTATTCTCCTGAAATATGGATGGCAAAGACTAGTGCAGACAGAAAAGCATTAATTAATATGCTTAATTAAATTAATTAATATTAATATTAATTAATTAATATTAATTAATACGATTTTCAACTCCAAAGGCAGGAAAGAACAGCTATTCGAGTTTGCTCTTATTCAGTCTTTTTGTATTATTTGGGCCTTCTACTAATAGGATGAGGTCCGCCCACATTAGAAAGTAATCTGCTTTACTCAGCCTACTATTCAACTGTTAAAGTCATGCATAAACATCCTCACAGTAAAACCCAAATAATGTTTAACCAAATATCTGGGCATACTGTGGCCAAATCAGGCTGACACATAAAATTAACTATCATATTAATTAATGCTTTTCTGTCTGCACTAGTCTTTGCCATCCATATTTCAGAAGAATAAACACACAAAGATCATATTTATAAAGCAGAGTAAAATAAGGCTAATGAGGGGTGTTCAGGATTTGCATTTCACTTCCTCTAAAAGTTCACTTTTTACTTGAGGAATGAGGGTTGGATAAGATTCGGATAAGAGAAGATTGTGCTATTTGGGGGGCAGGATATTATAGACAGAAGAAGCAACTTCAGCCCAAAAGGCTCTTTTCCATTTACATTCAGATCACATTTGTAAAGCAAAGTCTTTGTCTAAAGAAGAGTCCTGAGACTGGTACCCAGATATCTAATCATACAAGGAGCTAACCAACCTGAGAGAAATCCAAAAATCTCTCTAGTGCTAGAATATCCATTGCTGTTATCCTTAAGGATCAGTCTTGGCTCTGAATTAGTTACCATGGAGACCACCTAAATCTTACGATTTTCCTTAGAGATGTCCAAGGAAACTCAGATACCTATTCAGAAAATATTCTAATACACAGCTTCACACCAAAATGAAGGACTAGGTCCTTTGCAGAAAACAAAAGCAATGGTGATGCAAGAACGTGAAAGCTTGTTTCACTGAAAGTGCAAATCTTGCTAAGTAACTATAATCACTATGTGTGTTCTATTTCACTTTTCTGATTTCTAAGTAAAACATGTTTATTTTAGAAAATACATAAAAACACGAACAAGAAATTTAAAATTATCCATAGTCATTTTTCTCCTTTTCTGGTGAGAAGAGTATAAAGTAAAACATGAAAGCTTTTTCCTCCTCCCCTCCAATCTCACCAACTCCTTCCCCGAGATAACCATCTTTACTGATTTGATCCTTATCAGCCCTGCCAATTTCTCTCCCGCTTGTTCATTCATTTATTGATTCCAGCAAATATTACTGAGCGGGCACCCTGGACCAAGACTCTAAACACCAGATTTAAATGCCACTGATACAGCTGTAAGATCTCTGTTCCCAGGGGTTACATCATAGTGAGAGAACTCACAATAAACCAGTAAAGAAATATATAAAACAGAAAAATACCAGCTAGTAATAAATGTTATAAGATGGCATTATTATACCTGAGATTAAATACAGTGAAGATAAAATCAGCCAAGTGAAGACTGGGGAGATCAGGGAGGGGGGCAGGGAGGATGCAATTCCTTAAAGAAATACAAAAAGGCCAGTGTGGCTCCATAACTTGGAGGGAAGGAGAGAGTTAGGAGATGCTGTTGAAGATGTGAGCCAGGGAAACATCATGGAGGATGTGACATCATCCTTCCTTTGGGAAGAAGAATGTCAAAGAATTCAGCCTGTAAGTGCAAGAGGGAAGACAGTGAAGAGCTTTAAGAGGGGAGTGATATGCTCTGATCTATATGTTCTAAATCTTTACTCTGGTTTCACTGTGGAGAATATACTAAGAGCAAAGATTTCCAACATGAGGTCATGTGGTACACAAACACTCCCAAGAAGTCCGCAAATACAATCAGGGGGTTCATTACCTTAAATGGGAGAAAATTACCGGGCCCGGCCCCATAAAGACATAAAAACTCTCAATATGGTTCTATTTTTGTCTGTGCTCCAATTCCTCTTTTCGAAATATCCTCTCTGGTTTCCAGAGTGCCATAGTGGCAGGATTCCCTGTTTTATAAGCAGGCTCTTCCTTTTTTCTGGTTTTTCCCTTAAGATAGTGCTTAAATCTAAACCCTAGTGGAGGCCCACTAACTTAAAAGGCTTAGATTCAAAGACAAACCTAGTCTTACGTCAAGTAACCAGACTGAGAGTGACTTTGGGGTCAGGCTAAGAAGAATCGTCAGAACTTGAACTCAGCATGTCCACAGTCCACCCCAACTCATCTCATCTCAGAGTCTGGTTCCCTGTGAACAACTGCAGAAGAGTTGCAGATTTTTTTTTTTTTTAATACCTTACAATAAGACAGGGAAATGGGACATGGGAAGGACACCTGTAGGAAGAAGAAATCAAATTGCTCTTGAAACTGTTTACTTAGAAGTATTTCCCAAACATGGGCACTAAATATACAAATTCCTGTGCTCCACCCCAGACATACTGACTCAAATTATCTACAGGCTGGGCCCAAAAATCACCTCTAGTGATAATAATCAGCCAATTTGGAAAACACTATATATTTGTGGAGAATAATCTAGAATACCCATGGAACATGAAACCTATCCATGCCTAGACTGAGAAAACACAACCTTACTCCTTTACCCCTCACACATGGTTTTTGGCTTAAATAATTGTGGGCATTTTCACTGGCATATTATTTAGAAGGGTGACTAGCATATTAATAAATGAAACAATTTATATTCAATAAAACCAGAGATTACTGACACTGAAAAAGAGAATGACTTAATTTATCTTCCATTGTACCCTTCAAGATGTAAAATTATTTCTTTTCATGCTACCAGAACAAGTGGACTCCATTTAGTGTGGCCGAGGACCATACAGTTTATTAAATGACACTTGGAAGCCCTCATAAAAGTGATTAATATATGTGCAGTCAATTCAGAGTACAGTCATTTTTCAGACAGTCTATTGTTTCTGTACTCAGAGAACCAACTTTTGCGTTTGTGAGCTTTGCAGGAGAAAGATCAGTTTTTCAAAAGAATCATAGAACATTAGAGAATTAGATTTGGTGATCTCATCCAGCCTCAAGGCTTTAAACCCTATATATATACTGCTAGCTCCAAATTCTGTCTCGAGCCCTGACCTCTCCCTGAACCTCAGATTATTATATCCAACTGTTTACATGACATCTGCACTTTAATAAGCATTTAAAACTTTACAAACTGAAAGTGAACTTTCGATCTTCCCCGCATCCCTCATACTTTTCCACCTCAGTTAATAACATTTTCTCCAGTTGCACAATCACCTTTAATTCTTTCTCTCTCACTCCACATCCAAATCCAAAGAAATCCTTTCTAATTTCCCTTTATAATATATAAATAACCCACCACTTCTCAATACCTTTCCTGTAACCACTCCAAGCCACCATCAGCACTCTCCTGGGTAAGTACAGGAGACTTTTAACTGACCCTCTTTGCTTCTACATTTGCCCCCTTCCAACTACTTATAAAACAGCAGCTGAGGGGTTCTTATTTAAGTTTTTACTTATTATGGAAGTTTTCAACGAATACAAAAGAAGGGAGAACACCATAATGAAACCCCACACTTACTCATCATCCAGCTCTGACAGCTTTCAGTGCATGGCCATTCTTGCTTCAGCTTTATCACCACCTATTCTCTGTCCGCCACAATAGAACCCTTGTTCAAACCCTCCAAGCACTCAAAATAAAATTCAAGGACTTCCCTGGCGGCCCAGTGGTTAAAGTCTGTGCTCCCAATACAGGGGGCCTGGGTTTGATCCCTGGACAGAGAACTAGTTTCCACATGCTGCAACGAAGAGTTCACATGCCCCAACTAAGATCAAAGACACTGTGAGCTGCAACTAAGACTCGGCAGAGCCAAAAGAAAAAGAAAAAAAAAAACCTTAAAATATATATTTTTTTAAATTCAGAATCCTCTAGCAGCGCTCAAGTGTTCTCAGTCTCCCTCACGTGTCTACCCTCACCTGTCACATTAGCTCCCAGCTATCTCTCAATCACAGCAGGATGTTCCAGTCTTGGAGGCTTTGTATTTGCTCCCTCTGCCTGGAAGGCACACTCCCCTGCTGCTACCTCCCAAAATATTCCCCTGGCAAGCATGTTCCCCGCCTTCCTCAGGTCTCTAGTTTTCCTACAGCCTGGTTTCGCTGATTGCCTACACATGGCAAGAATCAAATCAGCCTTTGTGAGTTTTCCACAGACTGACTACTCAGAGTCGAGTGTGAAAGTCCACACTGTTCTCCCCTCAGCTACTCATCCATCCATAACTATGCAGATGGGAACATCCATCCAGTGACCTCTGCCGGGTGAGATGCAACTATCCTTTGTTCTCTAGCTGATCTTCCCTACCCAGGGATGGAATGGAAGTCTCCTGCATCGCAGGCGGATTCTTTACCAACTGAGCTATCAGGGGAGCCCTTGTAAAAAGGCACTCTCATCCTTTCCCTGGGTGACTGATATGCTCCCCATCACACTTAGACCAACTGGTGATCGATATACATGCTGATTTAAGAACCACGACATCCAATCCTTCCTGAGGGTTAAAGCAACTCACAGTAAGAACTCTGACTTTTATTCTTAGTGCTGCACTACAACACGGTAAGAGTTCAAGAAATGCTCTTTATTATTAAAGCTGACTTTAACAAATAAAAATCGGTGGTCAATATACTTCATGACACTGAACTATACACTTTCAAAGTGATTCGAAAGTTAAGTTTTATGTCACGCGTATTGTCTGACAACAAAAACACAAAATCCACATTGGACTCTTCAAGGGACTAGAAGCGGGCACATGAGCTTCACTAAGCTTGGAGGCTTCCACCACTCCACCCCCAACTCCCAGCTGCACCTCAGAGATCCAGGTGAGCCGAGCTAGAGGCCTGAGGCCAACTACCTCCCTCTCTACACTGCCTCAGGGGATGAGTCCGGGCTTTGAGTGTGGGCCCTGTGTGTTTATTTACTCGTACATGCATTCGTTCAAGTCTTGACTCACCACTTGTGACTCAGTACCCAGGGGAAAGCGGTCGCAGGTCAGCTATGAAGCACTCGCGTCTGCAGGAGCAAAGCCATCCTTCCCGGCATCCTCTGGGTGGGCGTGGTGCCTCCTGGGAGAGGTCTACCCGCTTGGCACTGCACCTGCGTGGCGCTCTGCCTTGCCTCACTAGTATCCCTGCCCGTGGGCGGGGTCTGGAGGACACCTCCCCTAATCTTGCTCTTGCACGAAGCTGTAAGTCCTTTCTTATATTGCCCAGGCCTCCTAATTTAGGTCCCAAGGCTCTGCGGCCAGCCCCATCATTCTACAACATACAAGCCCCATTCCTTAATAATGGCACTTCCCTACATCATTTTAGCCTCTCCTTGAACTCCCTGGCTTTTTTAAAGCATTCTTAACATTTGTTTAGAGCTTTGGATGTGGCAAACCTGGTGGTAAATGATTTACATCCATTGTCTGATTAAATTTGTAATAGAACTTTAACTGGTAAGTTAGGAAGCATCTACAGTAATTTCACAGGAAGAGTTGATGGTAATCATTGTTCAGATTTCTGCAATACTGACAGTAGTCTTAGAAAAATGAGAGATGGAGAGGGAGGGAAGGAAGGAAGGAAAGAAGGAAGGTCATTAGAGCTAATATTTTTCATAAAATGTGTATGATGACAGGATTTCAACAAATTCTATGACAAGTATTAGCATAATGTTATTTTGACAAAATGTTGAAATGTGGTGTGGATTGGGGTACAGAGCAAGGAATGTGTAACTTCTTGAACGAGTACACCTGAAGAATACTCAATTAGTAGACAGTGATTGGTTAATACTGAATAGTACCTATGGGCTAGTCACCAGACTAAATGCTTTACCTGCTTTAATCCCATTTAATCCTCCCTGAGACTCTATAGGTTTATTATAATTCCTGTCTCCTCTACAAATTAGGAAGCTGAGGCATTTATTAGTTAAATAACTTCTGCTGTCCACAACTGGTAATCAATAGAAATGGAACTTGGACTCTAACAGATTCCTATCAGTGCTCTTAATTGCCAGGCCTACTGTCTCAACGGTAACTTGACTGCAGCACTCCGTCCTTATACACTATCAATTTTTATTTATAATTTGGATTAAAATATACATGATGTGCTGATCAAATTTAAGCCTAATCTATAGCAGGGAGGAAGAGCTAAAATTTTAGAAAGGTCAGCCCTAGGATTCAAAATTATATCAATAGGTTTTTTGTGGTGCTAGAACAGATAACAGCTGACACGTGCAATTTATTTATCCAGGATTTCTCACCCTCAAGGCGGTTAACATTTGGGGCTGGATAATCGTTTGCTGAGAGGACCTGTCCTGTGTGCTGCAAGATACTTAGCAGCATTCTTGGCCTGGAACACTTGAAGTCAAGTGGACCTTAGGAAGCATCACTACAAATAAAGCTAGTGGAGGTGATGGAATTCCACTTGAGCTATTTCAAATCCTAAAAGATGATGCTGTGAAAGTGCTGCACTCAATATGCCAGCAAATTTGGAAAACTTGGCAGTGGCCACAGAACTGGAAAAGGTGAGTTTTCATTCCAATCCCAAAGAAAGGCAATGCCAAAAAATGCTCAAACTACCGCACAATTGCACTCATCTTCAGTTCAGTTCAGTCGCTCAGTCGTGTCTGACTCTTTGCGACCCCATGAATTGCAGCACGCCAGGCCTCCCTGTCCATCACCAATTCCCAGAGTTCACTCAAACTCACGTCCATCAAGTCAGTGACGTCATCCAGCCATCTCATCCTCTGTTGTCCCCTTCTCCTCCTGCCCCCAATCCCTTCCAGCATCAAAGTCTTTTCCAATGAGTCAACTCTTCGCATGAGGTGGCAAAGTACTGGAGTTTCAGCTTTAGCATCATTCCTTCCAAAGAAATCCCAGGGCTGATCTCCTTCAGAANATAAACATTTTGGATGTGAGAGTTGGACCATAAAGAAAGCTGAATGCCAAAGAAGTGATACTTTTGAACTGTGGTGTTGGAGAAGACTCTTGGCAGTCCCTTGGACTGCAAGGAAATCCAACTAGTCAATCCTAAAGGAAATCAGTCCTGAATATTCATTGGAAGGACTGATGCTGAAGCTGAAACTCCCATATTTTGGCCACCTGAGGCCAAGAACTGACTCATTTGAAAAGACCCTGATGCTGGGAAAGATTGAAGGGGGAAAGAGAAGGGGACGACAGAGGATGAGATGGTTGGATGGCATCACCAACACAAAGGACATGAGTTTGAATCGGCTCTGGGAGTTGGTGATGGACAGGGCAGCCTGGCATGCTGCAGTCCATTGTATCACAAAGAGTTGGACATGACTGAGTGACTAAACTGAACTTGGCCTCTATATGCTAGTAATGGCCTCCAGTAGTGACAACCAAAATTGTCTCCAAACACTGCCAGTGTAACTGAGTAGGACCTAATGAGGGCTTCCCAGAATAGACCCCCACCCATGTCCTCTTATTGCTTTTTGTCTGTAGAAAAACTTCAAAGAATAAGTTTAATCAGAGAAGTGAGAAAATGCAGAAAACAGGCAAGCAAGACAAAATAATAATACTTTAGCCATTAAACAAAGTCAAAGATCTTTAGTTCTTCCTCAAAGGCTATAGATAATATTCTGAGCTGTCCTCTGAATTGCAGATACCAAAACTCCTACTAGGTGAAAGAAGTTAATGGTATGCCACCCAGAAGCATGTAGATCCCAGACCTGTTGGAACCAGAAGGTTAATGACCCTGACTCCCAATTACCTCACCACCAATCAATCAGAGGAAAGTCCACAAGCTGATCATGCCTTGCTATTTGAACACTGTAAAACTCCTCGCTATCATTTCCAGGGGCAGGACAGTTTTCCGGGGATTAGCCCACTGTGACCCCCTTTGCCTGGCAAAGCAATAAAGCCATTCTTTTCTATTTCACCCCAAAATTCAGTCTTTCAGATTTAATCTGGCACCTTCCAGTGTACAGAGGTCAAATTTCAGCAACACTGAGTGTCACCTGGGAATAAATCACCCCTGGTTAAGAACCACTGAGTTAGTCTTTTGCCACATATTGGTTTTAATTTAATTCTTGTAATTCAGGTAAGAGGTAGGTAAAGTTGAAACTGAAACCAAAGCTATCTGATTCTGAGTGCCAAGCTCTCATCAAAATGAGACTAAGAGATCAATGTAAATTCCTGCACTTTGAGCCAAACAACAAAAGTATAAGCCCAAGGTGAGAGAATTAGGAGTTAGCACTGGTGGAAGAAAACGTATTTAGAAGAGTAAGGACTAAATAATCCTAGCCAACATTTGTCGAGGCCTTATACCTTTTCAGATGTGCTTGGTACACAAATGCATTTAATCCTCACAAGTAGTTCCACAAGATAGATATTATAATCCCTGTTTTGGAGCACAATAACTTTGATGTTTAAGGACATAGCATAACATAGTGGCAGAGGTAAAGTGACAATGCCATGTTTTTGAATTCAAGAAGTCTGACTAGAGTCAATGTTCTGAGCTACTACATAATATTTCTCACACACGCACATAAAGGAACCATCACAATAATGTGTCTGGGAGAAGAATACTAGAGTATATATGTTGCCCAACAAAACTAGGTCAACTCACCTGTGCACAGTAAAGCCAATCTACTGACCTCAGGTTGTGATGAATAAAAGTGGTGATAATGCTCAAAAATCCTTAACTCCTGCATAGGTTTGGGTAAAGAGTTTTTATAGATAAAATCTGGGGTTGGCAGGGGTGAGGGGCGGTCTGCAGGGTATGTGACATTCCTCTGATTGGTTGATAGGGAAGTTACAGGATGGTGTTCCAGGAATATCCACCATTAGTCTTCTGGTTCCAGCCAGTCTGAAGGCCATGGGTTTATGCACAATCTGAAGTTGGGGTGAGGGTACGTGTGTATGGGGGGGAGGGGGGTCACCTAGTTCCTGCAGAATAATTCAGAAATGTATCTGCTTGTTATGTATATCTCTTGAGGAGGAACCAGGAAGCTGCTCCATCGCTGCACTATTATTTCCTTTCCTTTGTTTCTGAATTCCCTCACTCTGATTAGTAATTATTTGCATCTACCCTTTGGAATTCAGGGAAGGTCTAGGAGGCTGAAAACTTTTTCCTCTAAACAAGATGTGGGGGACACGGAAGTGCTTTTGTGCCCTTGTGTCCCACAAGGTCCTGCTCAGATTCAACCCCGTTTCTTTGATACTCCTCAATCTTGAGGGGAACAGGTGCTGGACCAGAAAGGGAATAACATTTTGGGTAGAGAGATTAATCATTAACTTGGCAAAGGAACTCAGTTTTAGGGGGACCTGGGTTTGATCCCTGGGTTGGGAAGATCCCCTGGAGGAGGGCATGACAACCCACTCCAGTATTCATGCCTGGAGAATTCCATGGATAGAGGAGCCTGGTGGGCTACAATCCATAGGGTTGCAAAGAGTTGGACATGACTGAAGCGACTTAGCACGCACAGTTTGATATTTCATATTTTCATCTCATGATGGTTAAGATGCACATAATATACAATTGTCAGCTGGAATTGCACAGGTCCTTAAGTACTTGAGCTGATTGGAGTCCACGTCTCAAGGAATGTCAAAGGAGAGTTCTGTAGACTCCACAGTCTCCAGGCTCCAGTGTGTACAAGTTGTTTGTATTTTGCATTGTATCAACTCAGATGGTGAACTGAGTTCCTTTCTTAAATTGGCAGATCATACAATCTGACCCAAAGCTTTCCAGGATACAGTAAACTTCATTGAGATCTGTTATACAGTAAGCATGGCAGCAGATTCTATAATCACATTTTAGATATTTCTGTACTGAAATCCCTTCAGACAGGAAAACAGGATTTCCCCAGGGTAAGCATCTTTCCTCTCTTCATCTTGTCCTTTCTAAACTACAAATAATCCTTCTTTATTATGGAGAGCAAACTGCTCTTCCCAAAATGCAAGGGCTTTTTGCTTCTCAAATAGAAAGTTTAAAATCTTTATTACACTGGAAATTTCTTCTTTGTTCTTATCCACTGGCTAGACCAGTATTTCTCAACCAAGGCTAATTTTGTCCCTAAGGGACATTTGTAGACAATTTTGTTTGCCTCAACTGCGGGAGGGAGGTGTTGTATTACTGACATCTAGTTCATAAAGGCCAGTGATGGTGCTATACTACCGGCAACACACAGGACAGTCTCCCACAGCAAAGAATTATCTGATCTATAATGTTAGTAGTTCCAAAATTGAGGAACTCTGGGCCATTGAAGAACAGAAAGATTTTCCAGAAGAAATGCAAAGATGGTAATGAAAGAACTTAAGACTGTACCAAATGAGGAATGGCTAGCGGAACTGTAATGGTTTAACATGGGAAAAGGGACAACGTGGGAGAATTTAAAGATAAAATTTATTTTTGAGTAGGCTCCAGGAGCTTCCCTGGTGGCTCAGCTGGTAACAAATCTGCCTGCAGTGCAGGAGACCTGGGTTCTATCCCTGGGTTGGGAAGATCCCCTGGCGAAGGGAATAGCTACTCACTCCAGTATTCTGGTCTGGAGAATTCCATGGACTATAGTCCATGGGGTCACAAAGAGTCGGACATGACTGAGCAACTTTCACTTCACAGGCTCCAGTAAGTAGTTATTCTGGGGAATGCTGTATGGCTTGAAATTATGAATATGTTACAATAAAAAAACCTACATAACTGAATCTCCTATGTCCATTTGGTACCTTTTATTGTACTGTTTCATTTCTTCCCAAATTACAGAAATATGAAGAAAACTTTCTTTATACACTTCTTTCTGTAAGGAAATACTGTGCTGATATTGCCAACATTAAATGTTTTATTATTATTTTGCTTGTGGGGGAATAGAGAATTCAAGGCCCTTAAAAATTTTGATTAGTACTTTCCTGGACAGAAGCAATTTATTCCTAAGTGGCGAGCCATTCCAGAGAACCTTAGAAAAAAATTCTTTTAAAAATGACAACTGGGAATTCCCTGGCAGTCCAGTGGTTACAACACGGATCTTTCAATGCCAAGGACCTGGGTTCAATCCCTGTATGAGGAACTAAGATCCCACAAGCTGCCTTGGCATGACCAAAAAATAATAATATTATTAACCTTTTGGGCACATAATCTTTCCAGAGTAGGTTTAAGTTGGGTGACTGATCAGGCTCCCCTTGCTTTTCAATGTACGTTCTTTGTTCTCCTTGAAGGGAAGGTGAAGATGCCCTTTGCCATTCTATCAGTTTTGCTGTTTAACACTTGCATTAAAAATGAGAATTTAATCCAGTGCAACTGATTTCTTAGGAAATGATTTGAGCATAATGCAGATTTGGAATTTGTATGCAATTTTGTCTGTGAAAACACTGGGTGAATTAGAAGACTGCACGCAGCTGAACTTACACTGAAATTACCAGTTTACACCTCGGCTGTGGTTCTCACGGACTATTTACGGACAATGATTGAGTGCAGCAGAGAGTAGAGGTCTAAAGCAGGCCAGTTTCTAGGAGATGGGGACTCATCTGACATGTCACCTTGGCTCAAAAATTCAGCACTAGCTTTGCTGAAAGTTTCTTAAAGTTGCACCAAGGTCTCAGACTTTTCCTACCTAACCTCCCTTCTCTTCTCCCTAGGGCTTAGACCTTGCCCTGCAGTCTGGCAGTTCTAGCCTCCTCTGGCTCTCTTCCACTTTCCCCTCAAGTATTTTCCCCAATAAATCCTTTGTTCATCTTATTCTGCCTTTACATTTGTCTGTCAGAGTACCTAACACAAGAATCAAAGGGGACATAGGGCAAAAAAAATAGCCACATAATGATGGCAGTTGTTGAAGGCAGAAAATGGGTCTGTCTGACCATCCACTCTACTCTCAGATGAATAGGAAGTCCATTATTCTTCCATTTTGAATCTGTGTTAAAACTTCCATAGTGAAAAATTCAAAATGGAAGGAAGGAGGCAGGGGATGGAGGAAGAGAGGAAGGAAAGAAAAGAGTGAGTGACAAACCCGAATGAGATGGTCACTCAGGCTTAAAAGACCTTGCTTTGTGACCACTGATTCATCGCATGAGAACAGGCATTTTATTCTTATCACTTTTATTATTTTTTAGGCTGAATGGCATGCGGGATCTTAGCTCCCTGACCAGGGATTGAACCCTCAACCCCTGCAACGGAAGGAAAGAGTCTTAACCAGCGGCCTGCCAGGGAATTTCCCCAAATGAGCATTTGAAAAGCAAATGAACTGTGGGGACTTCCCTGGCAGTCCACTGGTTAAGACTGCTGGCTTCCACTGTGGGGGTCATGGGTTCAATTCCTGATTGGCAAACTAATATCCCTCAGGCTGAGTGGCATGGCTTAAAAAAAAAAAAAAAAAGAACTGTGAAGTCTTATATATGTGGCCTTGAACAATACCGTTTAGCAGGCATCCCTCATTTCTCCCTTCCCCAAGTCCTTGGAAGTCACTAATCTACTTTCTTCTCTGTAGAGCTCTCTATTCCAGAAACTTTGTGGAAATGGTATCGTACAATGCATGCCTTTTATGTCTGGCTTCTTTCATGCATAATGTTTTCAAGGTTCATACATATTGTCTCCTGTCTTATTCCTTTTAATGGCTGAATGCTATTCATTGTATGGATATACAACTTTAATACATCCATTTATCAGTTCATAGACATTTGAGTTGTTGTTATTTTGGGGCCATTATGAATATTGCTGTTATGGACATTTGCATCCAAGTTTCTGTGTGAAGATATGTTTTTAGTTCTTTTCAGTGTATACCTAGGAGTGGAATTGCATGGAGATATGACAGCTAGCACCTTTCTTGGAAATATATGTCATAATACTTAAAATTCAATAAGTTGATTCTTATTATTCATGGTAATGATGATCTATACTGTCTCCACAAATGATTAGCTGTTGAGCCTCAGAGCAGGCCACCCCAAGATATGCATGCCTCAATGGGATATTGACTATTTTGATTAAAGTTACTTGAGAAACAGCTTCCTAAGTGATCAATGCATAGAGGAAAACAATAGAATGGGAAAGACTAGAGATCTCTTGAAGAAAATTAGAGATACCAAGGGAATATTTCATGCAAAGATGGACACAATGAAGGACAGAAATAGTATGGACTTAACAGAAGCAGAAAAGATTCAGAAGAGGTGACAAGAATGCACAGAGGAATTATACAAAAAAGATCTTCATAACCCAGATAACCACAATGGTGTGATCATTCACCTAGAGACAGACATCCTGGAATGCAAAGTCAATGGACCTCAGGAAGCATCACTACTAACAAAGCTAGTAGCGATGATAGGATTTCAGCTGAGCTACTTCAAGTCCTAAAGAATGATGCTGTAAAAGTGCTGCACTCGATATGCCAGCAAATTTGGAAAACTCATTGGCCACAGGACTGGAAAAGGTATTCCAATCCCAAAGAAGGGCAGTGCAAAAGAAGGCTCAAACTACTGCACAACTGCACTTATCTCACACACCACCAAAGTAGTACTAAAAATTCTCCAAGGCTTCAACAGTACATGAACCGTGAACTTCCGGATGTTCAAGGTGGATTTAGAAAAGACAGAAGAACCAGAGATCAAATTGCCAACATCCATTGGATGATAGAAAAAGCAAGAGAATTCCAGAACATCTACTTCTGCTTTACTGACTAGTGTTCAATAAAGTCAAAGCCTTTGACTGTGTCAGTTCAGTTCAGTCGCTCAGTTGTGTCCGACTCTTTGCGACCCCATGAATTGCAGCATGCCAGACCTCCCTGTCCATCACCAACTCCTGGAGTTCATTCAGACTCACGTCCATCGAGTCAATGATGCCATCCAGCCATCTCATCCTCTGTTGTCCCCTTTCCCTCCTGCCCCCAATCCCTTCCAGCATCAGAGTCTTTTCCAATGAGTCAACTCTTCACATGAGGTGGCCAAAGTACTGGAGTTTCAGCTTCAGCATCATTCCTTCCAAAGAACACCCAGGACTGATCTCCTTTAAATTGGACTGTTTGGATCTCCTTGCAGTCCATGGGACTCTCAAGAGTCTTCTCCAACACCACAGTTCAAAAGCATCAATTCTTCGGTGCTCAGTGGATCACAACAAACTGTGGAAAATTCTTAAAGACATGGGAATACCAGACCACTTGACTGCCTCCTGAGAAATCTGTATGCAGGTCAGGAAGCAATAGTTAGAATTGCCATAGAACCAGGACTGGTTCCAAATAGGGAAAGGAGTATGTCAAAGCTGTATATTGTCACCCTGTTTATTTAACTTATATGAAGAGTACATCATGCAAAATGCCAGGCTGGATGAACCACAAGATTGCTGGGAGAAATATCAATAACCTCAGATATGCAGATGACACCACCCTCATGGTAGAAAGCAAAGAACTAAATAGCCTCTTGATGAAAGTGAAAGAGGAGAGTGAAAAACTTGGCTTAAAAGTCAACATTCAAAAAACTAAGATCATGGCATCTGGTCCTGTCATTTCATGGCAAATAGATGGGGAAACAACGGAAAGAATGACAGACTATTTTCTTGGGCTCCAAAATCACTGCAGATGGTGACTGCAGCCATGAAGTTAAAAGATGCTTGCTCCTTGGAAGAAAAGCTATGACCCACATAGACAGCTTATTAAAACCCAGGGACATTACTTTGCTGTCAAAGATCCATCTAGTCAAAGCTATAGTTTTTCCAGTAGGCATGTTTGGATGTGAGAGTTGGACCATAAAGAAAGCTGAGCACTGAAGAACTGTTGCTTTTGAAATTTGGTTTTGGAGAAGACTCTTGAGAGTCCCTTGGACTGCAAGGAGATCCAACCAGTCAATCCTAAAGGAAATCAGTCCTGTATATTCATTGGAAGGACTGATGCTAAAGCTGAAACTCCAGTACTTTGGCCACCTCATGTGAAGAGTTGACTCATTGGAAAAGACCCAAATGCTGGGAAAGATTTAAGGCAGGAGGAGAAGGGGATGACAGAGGATGAGATGGTTGGATGGCATCACTGATTCAATGGACATGAGTTTGAGCAAGCTCTGGGAGCTGGAGATGGATAGGGAAGCCTGGTGTGCTGCAATCCATGGGGTCACAAAGAGTCGGACATGACTGAGCAACTGAATTGAACTGAAGCCAGCCCATTCCTGGAGTCATCTCCCTGTCCTCTCTGTCTTGCTCCTTGAAGTCAAGTGGGCCTTAGGAAGCATCAGTATGAACAAAGCTAGTGGAGGTGATGGAATTCCAGTTGGAATTCCAATTTCAAATCCTGGAAGATGGTGAAAGTGTTGCACTCAATATGCCAGCAAATTTGGAAAACTCAGCAGTGGCCACAGGACTGGAAAAGGTCAGTTTTCATTCTAATCCAAAAGAAAGGCAATGCCAAAGAATGCTCAAACTACCACACAATTGCACTCATCTTACATGCTAGTAGAGTAATGCTCAAAATTCTCCAAGCCAGGCTTCAACAGTATGTGAACTTTGAACTCCCAGATGATCAAGCTGGATTTAGAAAAGGCAGAGGAACCAGAGATCAAATTGCCAACATCCATTGGATCATCAAAAAAGTAAGAGAGTTCCAGAAAAACATCTACTTCTGCTTTATTGACTATGCCAAAGCCTTTGACTGTGTAGATCACAACAAACTGGAAAATTCTGAAAGAGATGGGAATACCAGACCACCTGACCTGCCTCTTGAGAATCTGTATGCACTTCAGGAAGCAACAGTTACAACTGCACATGGAAAATAAATAAAGATACTTTAAAAGTATCATAAATAAATAAATAAAGATACTTAAAAAGAGTATATACCATATAATTAAGCATTTATCCCCCATTTCCAGTAGGAATTGTGTTATCAGGGCAACTAAATCATCTCAGGGCAACCAAATAATCTCAGCTAATGAGAAAAGTCTCATCTTTACAAAAGAAGGACCACTAATACAGATGTAGAAGAAATGACAGAGCTAGACAATAACCATTTTGGAACCCTTAAAGAAAAGACTACTTGAAACTAGGTCATCCATGAATATTGAAACCATTAGGTCAAGTAATGATAGTAAACAGGATGACGACATATCTGCTGCCAAATTACCACCCCACCAACTATTTGCTGGAAAAAAGAAAAAAGTAAACTGTAGCACTGCAATAATGGAACCTGGGTGTCACCACTTTAACTCAGTGATTAATCTTAGCATTCTTTTTTAGTCAACAATCAAACATGATGTGTTTCCTAATGTATTGGAATGTGAAGCACATAAAATTACTTATGAAATGTTCTTGCTTAAAATATTTAACCTGAATGTAAATAAGCTATTGGCCTGAATCTAAACCAGCTTTAGACCTAAATTCTGGTTTGCAGCATTCACAAAAAGTAGAGAAAAATGTTAAAACAGTATCTGAAGAAAAAATTGGGCAAATCTAGAAACAGGATATTCTACAATTATCGTTAATATTTTATTTTTTTTTTTCGTTAATATTTTAATGACATGAAAAAGTGATGGGATNGCTTTATTAAGATAAAAGAGACTAAAGAGACAAAAAAAAAAAAACTCAAATGCAAGGGAATGAGTGGTTTTTTAAAATTAAATCTTACTTTGAATAAGCCAGCAGTAAATGGCATGCTGAAGACAACCAGAAAATTTTTGATATCAATAGAATATTCTACGATATTAAGGGAATTGCAGTTAATTTTATTAGGATAATAATTGTATTGTGGTTATGTAGGAAAATTATTTGTAGTGAAGCATTATGATGTCTCTATTTTATTTTATGATCAACCAATCACTTTCCTCCTTAGAAAGAAAAAAATCAACAGTACTGATTTATTTCCTGCAGGATAAAATTCAAACCCCTTCCTGTGGCACAGAAAAATGCTCAAACTCTGATCTCAGTTTACATCTCTAGTCACTTGCTCTCACATAGCTTATGTTCTAAAGTCACTAAATCTCTCAGTTTTTTTTGTCTATACCACAAGTCATTTTTTTTCTATGCAAGTTGCCCTTCTTTACCTTCTCCATGTAACTGTTAAAATTGAGATCCATGTATATGTGTACATTTGCACATAAATATATGGTCACCAAGTTCAGTTCAGTTGCTCAGTCGTATCCGACTCTTTGCGACCCCGTGAATCGCAGCACGCCAGGCCTCCCTGTCCATCACCAACTCCCAGAGTTCACTCAGACTCACGTCCATCAAGTCCGTGATGCCACCCAGCCATCTCATCCTCTGTTGTCCCCTTCTCCTCCTGCACCCAATCCCTCCCAGCATCAGGGTCTTTTCCAATGAGTCAACTCTTCGCATGAGGTGGCCAAAGTACTGGAGTTTCAGCTTTAGCATCATTCCTTCCAAAGAAATCCCAGGGCTGATCTCCTTCAGAATGGACTGCTTGGATCTCCTTGCAGTCCACGGGACTCTCAAAAATCTTCTCCAACACCACAGTTCAAAAGCATCAATTCTTTGGCGCTCAGCCTTCTTCACAGTCCAACTCTCACATCCATACATGACCACAGGAAAAACCATAGCCTTGACTAGACAGACTTTAGTCAGCAAAGTAATGTCTCTGCTTTTGACTATACTATCTAGGTTGGTCATAATTTTCTTCCAAGGAGTAAGCGTCTTTTAATTTCATGGCTGCAGTCACCATCTGCAGAGATTTTGGAGCCCCCCAAAATAAAGTCTGACACTGTTTTCACTGTTTCCCCATCTATTTGGCATGAAGTGATGGGACCAGATGCCATGATCTTCGTTTTCTGAATGTTGAGCTTCAAGCCAACTTTTTTGCTCTCCTCTTTCACCTTCATCAAGAGGCTTTTTAGCTCCTCTTCACTTTCTGCCATAAGGGTGGTGTCATCTGCATATCTGAGGTTATTGATATTTCTGCTGGAAATCTTGATTCCAGCTTGTGTTTCTTCCAGCCCAGTGTTTCTCATGATGTACTCTGCATAGAAGTTAAATAAGCAGGGTGACAATGTACAGCCTTGACATATTCCTTTTCCTATTTGGAACCAGTCTGTTGTTCCATGTCCAGTTCTAACTGTTGCTTCCTGACCTGTATACAGATTTCTCAAGAGGCAGGTTAGGTGGTCTGGTATTCCCATCTCTTTAAGAATTTTCCACAGTGTATTGTGATCCACACAGTCAAAGGCTTTGGCATAGTCAATAAAGCAGAAATAGATGTTTT
>SJYQ01004370.1:454353-515357 GCA_006410935.1 Redunca redunca | reverse complement strand
TAAGGAGTTCATGATCTGAGCCACAGTCAGCTCCTGGTCTTGTTTTTGTCGACTGTATAGAGCTTCTCCATCTTTGGCTGCAAAGAATATAATCAATCTGATTTTGGTGTTGACCATCTGGTGATGTCCATGTGTAGAGTCTTCTCTTGTGTTGTTGGAAGAGGGTGTTTGCTATAACCAGTGCATTTTCTTGGCAAAACTCTATTAGTCTTTGCCCTGCTTCATTCTGCATTCCAAGGCCAAATTTGCCTGTTACTCCAGGCGTTTCTTGACTTCCTACTTTTGCATTCCAGTGCCCTATAATAAAAAGGACATCTTTTTTGGGTGTTAGAAATATTGGCCATTATAAATTTATAAAACACATAAAGCCAGAGGATTCATATATATCATTGGGAAGAGATTGGAAATCAAACTGTGAGTGGTTGTTAACGAGGACTTAACTGTAAGATTTCTGTATCTTTTTGAAAAAAAAAAAAATACTAGAAGAAAAATGACCAAATAGTAAAACTTGTATCAATTCAGGGTGCTTAGGATGCATACTTGCATGTATCAAATTTTCTCTTTTTTAAAAAAAATTGTGTATCTGCAGACTACATTAGTTTGAACCACAGTCCAATTTATCAGTTGATAAATTCAGGAAATTTTCTTGATTTCTTTTTAGCCTCAGTCTCCTCATCTTTATCATGGGGATAATAATAGTATCTACTCCAGTAGGGTTATTGTGAGGATTAAACAAGTTAATATGTGTGAAGCACCAAAGTTTTATTTAGCCAGTGCCTGACACAGAATAAGCACCTATGGTTTTTCCTGTGATCATGTATGGATGTGAGAGTTGGATTGTGAAGAAAGCTGAGTGCCGAAGACTTGATGTTTTTGAACAGTGGTGTTGGAGAAGACTCTTGAGAGTCCCTTGGACTGCAAGGAGATCCAAGCAGTCCATTCTGAAGGAGATCAGCCCTGGGATTTCTTTGGAAGGAATGATGCTGAAGCTGAAACTCCAGTACTTTGGCCACCTCATGCAAAGAGCTGACTCATTGGAAAAGACTCTGATGCTGGGAGGGATTGGGGGCAGGAAGGGAAGGGGACGACAGAGGATGAGATGGCTGGATGGCATCACGGACTTGATGGATGTGAGTCTGAGTGAACTCTGGGAGATGGTGATGGACAGGGAGGCCTGGCGTGCTGCGATCATGGGGTCGCAAAGAGTCGGACATGACTGAACAACAGAACTGAACTGAACTGAACTGAAAGATGAGCTATTATGTGTTGAGACATGCTTTGTGACCTAGTTCATTGTCAGTTTTGATTAATTGTGAGCTTGAATAGGATGCTTGTTCTATATGTTCTAGGTGCAAGTGTATATACACACACTTGATCAAGTTTGTCAATTGTGTTCACATCTTCCATATTATTTTCAATTTTTCATTTGCTTAATCTTTCAATAGAGAGATGTGCTGTGATCAATGATTGTGGATTTGTCCATTTATACTTATATTAATAAATCTTAATTATTTATAATTCTCTTAATTTTTAATACATATATTTGAGGCTATGTTAGTAGGTACAAAAACATAGTAATTGTTATATTTTCCTTACTGTTTGTTTCTTTGGTTATTAGGTGTCTGCTTTCTGTTATAGTTTATAGCACTTATTGCCTTTTTGGTTTCTTTGAAGGGCTTATTTTAACACGGCTTCTTCAGTTTTTTTTTTCAGTCAGTTCAGTCACTCAGTCTTGTCCAAATCTTTGTGATCTCATGGACTGTAGCATGCCAAGCTTCCCTGTTCCAACTCCCTCAGCTTCCTCAAACTCATGTCCTTTGAGTTGGTGATGCCATCCAAACATCTAATCCTCGTCATCCTCTTCTCCTCCTGCCTTCATTCTTTCCCAGCATCAGGGTCTTTTCCATTGAGTCAGTTCTCATATCAGGTGGCCAAAGAAAGAAAGTGAAGCTGCTCAGTCATGTCCGACTCTTTGCGATCTCAAGACTGTAGCCTGCCAGGCTCCTCCGTCCATGGGATTTTCCAGGCAAGAATACCAGAGTGGAATGCCATTTCTTTCTCCAGGGCACCTTTCTGACCCAGGAATTGAACCCAGGTCTCTCACACTGTAGGCAGACTCTTTACCATCTGAGCCACCAGGGAAACCCCAGGTGGCCAAAGTATTGGAGCTTCAGCCTCAGCATCAGTCCTTCCAATGAATATACAGGACTGATTTCCTTTAGGATTGGCTGGTTGGGTCTCCTTGCAGTCCAAGGGACTCTCAAGAGTCTTCTCCAACACCACAGTTCTAAAGCATCAATTCTTCAGTGCTCAGCTCTCTTTATAGCCAAACTCTCACAACCATACATGACTCCTGGAAAAACCATAGCTTTTACTAGACAGACCTTTGTTTACAAAGTAATGTCTCTGTTGTTTAATATGTTGTCTAGGTTGGTCATAACTTCTCTTTCACGGAGCAAGAATCTTTTAATTTCATGGCTGCAGTCACCATATGCAGTGATTTTGGAGCCTAAGAAAATAAAGTCTGTCACTGTTTCGACTGTTTCCTTATCTATTAGCCATGAAATGATGGGACTAGATGCCATGATCTTAGTTTTCTGAATGTAGAATTTTAAGCCAACTTTTTTACTCTCTTCTTTCACTTTCAACAAGAGGCTCTTTTAGTCCTGGCATGTGAGATGAGTGCAATTGTGTAGCAGTTTGAACATTCTTTGCATTGCCTTTCTTTGGGACTGGAATGAAAACTGACTTTAACCATTCCTGTGGCCAATGCTGAGTTTTCCAAATTCCACCATTTCCAAATGGTGGTCACACCACTGTGGTTATCTGGGTCATGAAGATCTTTTTTGTATAGTTCTTCTGTGTATTCTTGCCAGCTCTTCTTAATATCTTCTGCTTCTGTTAGGTCCATAATGTTTCTGTCCTTTATTGTGCCCATTTTTGCATGAAATATTCCCTTGGTATCTCTAATTTTCTTGAAGAGATCTCTAGTCTTTCCCATTCTTTTGTTTTCCTCTATTTCTTTGCATTGATCACTGAGAAAGGTTTTCTTATCTCTCCTTGCTATTCTTTGGAGCTCTGCATTCAGGTGGGTGTATCTTTCCTTTCCTCCTTTGCCTTTCACTTATGTTCTTTTCTCAGCTATTTGTAAGGCCTCCTCAGATAACCATTTTGCCTTTTTGCATTTCTTTTTCTTGGGGATGGTCAGTTTCCTTTTAGTAGGTTTTAATATAATATATATATTTTCATTCTTTTAGTTTTTTAAGTCTTTAGTTTTAATGTTTTTTAGTTTTATTTTTAAGTGGCTGAGTTTTCCTTTCTTTTTTTCCCTGTGTGATTATCTCTGTCTTTTTATAGGTAGAATCAATTACACTTATTATACATCTCATTTTTTGCACAAATTTATCTAATTTTTGTGTTTGTGTGTGATTTCTATTCTGATTTTCTCTGTTCTCTTTTCTCCTTTTATTTTAAAAAATCTCCTCATGAATTAATCAAGCTTTTACTGTTCTCTTTTATTTCCCTTGACTGATTTGAAATTTTAAAATTCCATTTCTATTCCTTTAATAGTTTCCTTACATTTTTAACATGGGTTACTCTAATTAACAGAAACACAAGTGAGTCATTATCTCTGCTTTCCTACTGAACATAAAGTGTTTAGATTGCCTTAACTCTAATTCCTCTCTACTAATTTGTTATTGTTTTCCAGGATTTTATTTCTCCCTTAAATAGTAACTATTGTTACATTGGTTTTTACTCCCATTATTCATTATCATTATTATCATACACTTATGTAGGCAGTTATTCACTTAAACTTCCCAGTTCCTTTGTTCATGGTTCTTTCTTATATCTTGATCCTTTCAGTAGAACATATAGAAATTCTTCACCTGTACTTTGTTAGTAGTCTGTTTTTATTTTAAAATGTCTTTAGTTGAGTCTGGTTTTGTTTTTTGTTTGTTTGTTGTTTTTTTGGCTGCACCAGCTCTTAGTTGTAGCATGTGGGATCTAGTTCTCTGACCAGGGATCAAAGCCAGACCTCATGTATTGGGAGCATAAAGTCTTAACCATTGGACCACCAGGGAAGTTCTGAGTCTTTTTCTGCTTTGCCAGTTCTCTCCTCAGCTATGTCAACCTGCTAAATATTGATAATTTAATTCCGTGAGGGTTTTAAATTTTAATCACTGAAAACCTGAACAGGTATTCCTAATTGAAAGAAGATAATGCTAACAGAGTGAAAAACAAAGACCAGATAAACCCCTCCATCTAAGTGTTTGGAACAAGACCAAAAGAAGGACCCTCTGCAGCCACAGAAATAACATAGCATCCTTGACTAATATGAGTGACTAGTGCTTCTTTGCTAATGATAATTCCAGTCATGCCTTAATACTCCTGCTTTTCAGATTAACAACTCCATTCACCATTGCAATGAAAAGAATAAAATACTTGGGAATATATCTACCTAAAGAAACTAAAGACCTATATATAGAAAACTATAAAACACTGATGAAAGATATCAAAGAGGACACTAATAGATGGAGAAATATACCATGTTCATGGATCGGAAGAATCAATATAGTGAAAATGAGTATACTACCCAAAGCAATCTACAGATTCAATGCACTCCCTATCAAGCTACCAGTGGTATTTTTCACAGAGCTAGAACAAATAATTTCACAATTTGTATGGAAATACAAAAAATGTCGGATAGCCAAAGCAATCTTGAGAAAGAAGAATGGAACTGGAGGAATCAACCTGCCTGACTTCAGGCTCTACTACAAAGCCACAGTCATCAACACAGTATGGTACTGGCACAAAGACAGAAATATAGATCAATGGAACAAAATAGAAAGCCCGGAGACAAATCCACACACCTATGGACACCTTATCTTCGACAAAGGAGGCAAGAGTATACAATGGAGTAAAGACAATCTCTTTAACAAGTGGTGCTGGGAAAACTGGTCAACCACTTGTAAAAGAATGAAGCTAGAACACTTTCTAACACCATTCACAAAAATAAACTCAAAATGGATTAAAGATCTAAACGTAAGACCAGAAACTCTAAAACTCCTAGAGGAGAACATAGGCAAAACACTCTCCGACATAAATCAGAGCAGGATCCTCTATGATCCACCTCCCAGAATACTGGAAATAAAAGCAAAAATAAACAAATGGGATCTAGTTAAAATTAAAAGCTTCTGCACAACAAAGGAAACACTAAGCAAGATGAAAAGACAGCCTTCTGAATGGGAGAAAATAATAGCAAATGAAGCAACTGACAAACAACTAATGTCAAAAATATACAAGCAACTCCTGCAGCTCAATTCCAGAAAAATAAATGACCCAACCAAAAAATGGGCCAAAGAACTAAATAGACATTTTTCCAAAGAAGACATACGGATAACTAACAAACACATGAAAAGATGCTCAACATCACTCATTATCAGAGAAATTCAAATCAAGACAATGAGGTACCATTTCACACCAGTCAGAATGGCTGCAATCCAAAAGTCTACAAGCAATAAATGCTGGAGAGGGTGTGGAGAAAAGGGAACCCTCTTACACTGTTGGTGGGAATGCAAACTAATACAGCCATTATGGAGAACAGTGTGGAGATTCCTTTAAAAACTACAAATAGAACTGCCTTATGACCCAGCAATCCCACTGCTGGGCACACACACACTGTGGAAACCAGAATTGAAAGAGACACGTGTACCCCAATGTTCATCGCAGCACTGTTTATAATAACCAGGACATGGAAGCAACCTAGATGTCCATCAGCAGACGAATGGATAAGAAAGCTGTGATACATATACACGATGGAATATTACTCAGACATTAAAAAGAATACATTTGAATTTGTTCTAATGAGGTGGATGAAACTGGAGCCGATTATATACAGTGAAGTAAGCCAGAAAGAAAAACACCAATACAGTATACTAACACATATATATGGAATTTAGAAACATAGTAATGATAGCCCTGTATGTGAGACAGCAAAAGAGACACAGATGTACAGAACAGACTTTTGGACTCGGTGGGAGAGGGAGAGGATGGGATGATTTGGGAGAATGGCATTGAAACATGTATACTATCACATAAGAAACGAATCACTAGTCTAGGTTCGATACAGGATACAGGATGCTTGGGGCTGGTGCACTGGGATGACCCAGAGAGATGATATGGGGAGGGTGGTGGGAGGGGGGTTCAGGGTTGGGAACTCATGTACACCTGTGGTGGATTCATGTCAATGTATGGCGAAACCAATACAGTATTGTAAAGTAAAAAAATAAAATGAAAAATAAAAATAAATCATAAAAAATAATAAAATAAAATAATCAAGATACTCAATTGCCAAATTTCCTCCACTTCTTGAAAATATCTGATTCAGAACCAACCTCTGCTTTCTTAAACCCTACATATTTCACCTAGTTCAAGCATAAATTCTATAGTAAATCCCTCTCGTGACTGCTCTGGTGTACCTTCTCCTTTGCCCCAACAAGCTAGATAAAACGAGTGTTTTTGACTACAGTTGTGTTCCTGGTTAATGTGTTTTCCCTTACTATGTTTTTAAGCTCTAAATGTTCTCGTTAATTATTTTGTGATTCTGACTGTTCTGTCTTCAGTTTTGATTATGTCTTTTCTGTCTTATGCTTTCTATCCCTTCTCTTGTGGGGCTAGTTATTTTAAACATACTTAATTTTATCCAATTCAACTCTATCCAACACTTGTCTTTTTAAATATTTGTTTATATTTGGCAATACCAGGTCTTTGTTGTGGTGCGTGGGGTCTTTGATCTTCATTATGGCACACGAGATCCTTAGTTGCAGCATGTAGGATTGATCTAGTTCCCTAACCAGGGACTGAACCTGGGGTGAATGCATTGGAAATTTGGAATCTTAGATGCTGGACCACGAGGGAAGTCCACTATCTAATGCTAGTCTTAACTGAAGTTGTAGGGATAGTAGTATCATCCTGTTGTTTATTATATGCTAATTTCTGTTCAAAATGGATTATTTCTCTATGTGTTCTGTAATTTTCACTGTAACCCCATCTTCATTTTGAAACTGCTTCCAGAGTGAGTTTGAGTTTGTTTCTACCAGGTTGCACTAGGAATATTACCATCTCTATGCCAACTATTGTTTGGCATAAAATCAAAAACAGTTTATTTTTTTGGTAGCATTTTACACAGAATACAAATACCTTTTTAAAGTGTGTTTGATAAGATTTGACAAATGTATACATTTGCATAACTATCACCACAGTCAAGATAAAGAACCTCTCTATCACCCAGCAAATTTCCATGCCAGCCCAACTTTTAAGATATTTGGGGGATTTCAGGACCATGTAGTAGTATGAGGTATATATGTGAAGTCCTTAACTCCATGAGGCTTGGGTCTAGATTACAAGTTTTCCAAAGAGATTTTCTTTCTTTTTTTTTTTTTTAGATTTCCTTTATTTTTTTTTTTAATTTTTATTTTAACTTTAGTTTACTTTACATTACTGTATTGGTTTTGCCAAACATTGACATGAATTCACCACGAGTTTAAACTCTGAACTCAGTTTAAGGCAAACAGTCTTCCTTGTTATCGTCCTGTTTGCTGGTAGGAAGACTCTTCCCCACCCCCACCCCACCTCCATCCCTGCAATCCAGCCTTTCCGTGTGGTGTAGCTCTTTGACAGGCTGCCATTTTATGGGTATCTTAGTTACATCTTCTTGCCTTATAAGGCCCAAGGCCTCAAAGTCCTATCCCTGATGGACATTAAACTCAAATATCGTGGTTAGAAAGACTCACCGTGCTACTGTTCCTGTTTCAGCTACTAGGTCACTACTCTGGCTTTACTCTGCCCTTCCCCTTTTTTGATTTATACATTTTAGTGAAATATAACATACATTTAGAAAAGCATACAGATTATAAATATATAGCTCAATATCATAAGTGAATATACCTAGGTAACAAGTACCCAGATAAAGAAAAAGAAGGCTACTAGGAATTCCCTAATATTCTTTCCAAGCAATATCTCCTCCCAAGAAGAATCATTATTCTGACTTCTAACATCATAGATTAATTTTGCCTACTTTTGAATGTTATATAAATACAATCATATAGCATATATTCTTGTGTGTCTGGTTTCCATTGCTTTTCGTTGTATTTCTGTAGTTCACTCATATTGTTTCACGTACTTAGTTTATTTTCATTGCTGTATGTTATTTCATTGCATGAATACAACAGGATTTATATTGTAGGTGGACATTTGGTTTGTTTCCAATTTTCCTCTTTGCTTTTGGAGCCTGGGATTTCCCTTTCTTTCTTTCAAGCTCTGCTGTGTATTTAGTAGGATTTAAAAAGCATTTCCTGCTCAGTAGTCCTGTATGATCTGTGTCAAGACATGTTTTAGGTTTTGTAGATTGCCAAATCTTCAGACATATAAGTCATATATTTCATTTTTTATTGTTGAAATCCTTGATTCTCACCTGGTTTACTTAGGCTGATGACTCATTTCTTTAGGCTGCTGTTGGAAGAAATAGTCTTGATTCTTGCAACAAATAATGAACAGAAATAGCAGGATACAGATGAGATATGTAATTAATTTTTAGGTTTGATCTCTTGCTTCAGTGGATTACTACATATGCAAGGCTAGATAAATGCTGCTGCTGCTAAGTTGCTTCAGTCATGTCTGACTCTGTGCAACCCCATAGACAGCAGCCCACCAGGCTCCCCTGTCCCTGGGATTCTCCAGGCAAGAACACCGGAGTGGGTTGCCATTTCCTTCTCCAATGCATGAAAGTGAAAAGTGAAAGTGAAGTCGTTCAGTCATGTCAGACGAGTACTGGAGTGGGGTGCCATTGCCTTCTCCGAGATAAATGTTACTAAATATAAAATATTGAAAAGGCATGTTAAAGAAATGGGTAATTAGTGTGGATGTAGCTATTTGAGTACAGAATCTCTTGGCTAGTTGACACTGGGAATTTGAAATGAGAGGGAACCTCTCTTAATGGCTCAGTGCTATGGCAACCCACTCCAGTGTTCTTGCCTGGAGAATCCCAGGGACAGGGGAGCCTGGTGGGCTACCGTCTATGGGGTCGCACAGAGTCGGACACAACTGAAGCGACTTAGCAGCAGCAGCAGCAGCTATGTTATAAATATGTTGCCAGAAGAGCCATTTTTTGAAAATGAAGATTATGGCATCTTGTCCCATCATTTCATGGCAAATAGATAGGGGAAAAATGGGAGCAGTGGCAGATTTTATTTTCTTGGGCTCCAAAATCCCTGCAGAATGGTGACTGCAGCCATGGAATTAAAAGACACTGGCTCCTTGGAATAAAAGCTAGACACACCTAGACAGCATATTAAAAAGCAGAGATCACTTTGCCATTAAGTGTCCATAGAGTCAAAGCTATTGTTTTTCCAGTAGTCATGTATGGATGTGAAAGTTGGACCGTAAAGAAGGCTGAGCACTGAAGAACTGATGCTTTTGAACTGTGGTGCTGGAGAAGACTCTTGAGAGTCCCTTGGATAGCAAGGAGATCAAATGAGTCCATCCTAAAGGAAATCAACCTTGAATATTCTCCGGGTGGCCTGATGCTGAAACTGAAGCTCCAATACTTTGGCTACCTGTTGTGAAGACCCTGATGCTAGGAAGATTGAGGGCAGGAGAAGGCAGCGACAGAGGATGAGATTGTTGGATGGCATTACCAACCTAATGGACATGGATTTGAGCAAACTCCAGGAGATGGTGAAGGACAGGGAAGCCTGCCATGCTGCAGTCCATGGGGTTGCAAAGAGTCAGATATGACTTTGTGATTGAACAACAACTAGTTCCTAGGTCTGGAACAGAGTTTCTCACCCTTGGCACTATTTATTCTTTGAGCTGAAAAATTATTTTGGTTTGTTTGCTTTATTGAAGTATAGTTGATTTACAATATCATGTTTCAGACGTATAACACAAAGATTTAGTCATAATTAGATGTGTTATAACTATATATGTGTGTGTGTATTGTTTTTCAGATTCTTTTCCCTTATGCATTATTACAAAATATTAGTATAGTTCCCTGTGCTATACAATAGGTCCTTGATTACATAGTAGTATATATATGTTACTCCTGTTCTCCTAATTTCTCCCTCCCCCCATTTGTATCTTTTTTTTTTCAGGTTCCATATAAGCAATATCATATTTATTTGTCTTTCTCTGTCTGGCTTACTTCGCTTATTATGATAATCTCTACGTCCATTGGAAAATTCTTCATTGGGGGCATGGGGAGAGAGGCTGTCCTGTGAATTAATTGTAAGATGTTTAGCAGCATTCCCAGGTTCTACCCACTAGATACAAGTACTGTGCCAACCAAGCATCTCCAGACATTTCAAAATATTCCCTGAGGGGGGAAAAATGCCCACAGTTGAGAAACACTGATCTTGTGAAACAATCACTTTTGGAGGGCAAAATGCTGAGTTTTAAGCCAGCTTTTTCACTCTCCTCTCTCATCTTCATCAAGAGGCTCTTTTGTTCCTTTTTGCTTTCTGCCATTATGATGGTATCATCTGCATATCTGAGGTTGTTGATATTTCTCCCAGAAATCTTGATTCCAGCTTGTGATTCTTCCAGTCCACATTTCAAATGAAGTACTCTGCATATAAGTTAAATACGGAGGGTGACAATATACAGCCTTAAGGACTCCTTTCCCACTTTGGAACCAGTTCGTTGTTCCATGTTGATTCTAACTGTTGCTTCTTGACCTGCATACAGGTTTCTCAGGCAGCAGGTAAAGTGATTTGGTATTCTTGTCTCTTTAAGAATTTACCATAGTTTGTTATGGTCCACACAGTCAAAGGCTTTAGTGTAGACAATGAAGCAGAAGTAGATGTTTTTCTAGAATTCTCTTGCTTTTTCTATGATCTAATGCATGTTGGCAATTTGATCTCTGGTTCTTCTGCCTTTTCTAAATCTGTCTTGAACATCTGGAAGTTCTTGATTCACATACAGTTGAAGCTTAGCTTGAAGGATTTTGAGCATTATCTTGCTAGCATGTGAAATGAGTGTAACTGTACAGTAGTTTGAGCATTCTTTGGCATTGCCTTTCTTTGGCATTGGAATGAAAACTGACCTTTTCCAGTCCTGTGGCCACCTCTGAGTTTTCCAAATTTGCTGGCATATTAAGTGGAACTGTATCATCTTTTAGGATTTGAAATAGCTCAACTGGAATTCCATCACCTCCACTAGTTTTGTTGGTAGTAATGCCTCTTGATGAAAGTGAAAGAGGAGAGTGAAAAAGTTGGCTTAAAGCTCAACATTCAGAAACGAAGATCATGGCACCTGGTCCCATCACTTCATGCCAAATAGATGGGGAAACAGTGGAAACAGTGTCAGATTTATTTTGGGGGGTCCAAAATAACTGCAGATGGTGACTGCAGCCATGAAATTAAAAGATACTTACTCCTTGGAAGGAAAGTTATGACCAACCTAGATAGCATATTCAAAAGCAGAGACATTACTTTGCCAACTAAGGTCTGTCTAGTCAAGGCTATGGTTTTTCCAGTAGTCATGTATGAATGTGAGAGTTGGTCTGTGAAGAAGGCTGAGCACCGAAGAACTGATGCTTTTGAACTGTGGTGTTGGAGAAGACTCTTGAGAGTCCCTTGGACTGCAAGGAGATCCAAGCAGTCCATTCTGAAGGAGATCAGCCCTGGGATTTCTTTGGAAGGAATGATGCTAAAGCTGAAACTCCAGTACTTTGGCCACCTCATGTGAAGAGTTGACTCACTGGAAAAGACTCTGATGCTGGGAGGAATGGGGGCAGGAGGAGAAGGGGACAACAGAGGATGAGATGGCTGGATGGCATCACTGACTCGATGGACGTGAGTCTGAGTGAACTCCGGGAGTTGGTGATGGACAGGGAGGTCTGGTGTGCTGCGATTCATGGGGTCGCAAAGAGTCGGACACGACTGAGCGACTGAACTGAACTGACTGAATGGTTCCTAAGGCCCACTTGACTTCATACTCCAGGATGTCTGGCCCTAGATGAGTGACCACACCACTGTAGTTATCTGGGTCATTAAGACACTTTTTGTACAGTTCTTCTATTTAGTCTTGCCACCTCTTCTTCACCTAAGAAGGCTTTCTTAACTCTCCTCGCTATTCTTTGGAACTCTACATTCAGATGGGTATATCTTTCCCTTTCTCCTTTGCCTTTTGCTTCCCTTCTTTTCTCAGCTATTTGTAAGGCCTCCTCAGACAACCATTTCACCTTTTTTCATTTCTTTTTCTTTAAGATGGTCATTTCTTCTTTTTGGTCACTGCATCCTATACAATGTTATGAACCTCCATCCATAGTTCTTCAGGCACTCTATCTATCAGATCTAATCCCTTGAATCTATTTGTTACTTCCACTATATAATTTTAAGGGATTTGATTTAGGTCATAATTGAATGGCCTCATGGTTTTCCCTACTTTCTTCAATTTAAATCTGAATTTTCCTGAAAGGAGTTCATGATCTGAGCCACAGTCAGCTCCTGGTCTTGTTTTTACTTATTGTATAGAGCTTCTCCATGTTTGACTGCAAAGAATATAATCAATCTGATTTCAGTATTGACCATTTGGTGATATACATGTTAGAGTTGCCTCTTGTGTTGTTGGAAGAGGTCTTTGCTATGAACAGTGTGTTCTCTTGGCAAAACTTTGTTAGCCTTTGCCCTGCTTCATCTTGTACTCCAAGACCAAACTTGCCTGTTATTCCAGTTATCTCTACTATCAGTTACCTTTCAAGAAACACTAGCACCACAGTGGCACAGTCTATGATTCTATCCAAATTCAGGCACTCTGTGAAAGCCAGGTCGTATGTGTCTCACTCTAATTATTATTATTTTTTGATATGTAAGAGGTAGATTTGAGAGACACACATGCAACAGAGTGTAAGCTATCTCAGAAGGCAATAGGCCACTCCAGTTCTTTTTAAAACTGTATTGATGGATTCTAGGGACTTCTTTTCCAGTGGCTGGGACTCCATGTTTGATCCCTGGTAGGGGAACTAGATCTCAAAGGCCTCCCAGACCTGCTGCAGCCAAATAAATTAGAAACAAACAAACAACTGTAATGATAGGTCCTGCAACCACCAAGTCTATTCAGAGCTTGAGTGAAATCACTTGTATCTAATATATATGTAATATGTACAGCAATTTACTGTTAACCATTAAAAATTAAAAATCACCAGTGATTTCTGTCTATATTTTAACTTTATTATTATTTTTTTAAATTTAAATTTTTATTTATTTATTTAGGCTGGACTGGGTCTTTGCTGCAGCATGCAGATTCTTCATTGCAGTGTGCAGACTCAGTTGCATGTGGGGTCTTAGTTCTGTGACTAAGGCTGAACCCGCAGCCCCTGCACTGGAAGGTGGATTCTTAACCACTAGACCACCAGGGAAGTCCCTTAACTTTATTATTGAACATTCCAAGGCCACAGAGTAAATCAGCATTAGACAAAGAGACATTGTACCTTGCAATTAGACTATATGTATTGTACCTTGCAATTAGACTATATGTATTCTTTTTCTTTGTTGTTATATTTTTGCAGCTTGCATTTTGGACAAAGGTAAATCTTATTTGTCCAATGGAACTGACAGTCTGTATTTGTTTCTTCTTCCTTCAGGCAACACATACTACCATTTATTCTTTTGATTCATTTCCCCGGGAAAGCTGAGAAGAAGTTTTATAACGATATTATTGGTTTCGTAACTAGTGTTTTCATTGTAATCCTATTACTGAACCAATGTTGTGATAAATGGTCTGTGTATAAGGGGAACCACTTTTACAAGAAGTAGAAAATTAGACATGCTTCTGCTTTGCAATAACAATAAAAACCACAGTGAAAAAATATTCTCCAGTTTATTCCCATCTGTATCAGCAGGGAAGCTTTAGAAGATGACTTTCTCCCTAAGGCCTTCTAAACACAGTTACTGCCTGTGAGTATCATGTCAAAATGCAGTGTTCCTCCAAATCCAATTCAAAACCAATCCATTTTAAACTACAGTAACTGTGGGCCCTTTAAGAAAGTCAAGCACTTAAAACCCCACCCCTCTGCCGACTGGTAGCAGTTAAGTCCTCTCTTTGAATGCAGTTGGTGATAAAGCTTAGAGAAAGGCAACTTGTCTCCTGAGTGTTTCTAAGTAAGCTCTAGAGGTGGAAACTTTAAGATACTGTAGGATAGGGAACAATGGAAACTTGTGAAGAATGGAAGCCAGACTGGCTCTTAAAAGATTCTATCACAGTGCAGGGTAAAGTGGAAAGAATGTTAAGTCTGGGTTTCTCCCTGTGGTGCTGCACCCCGCTAGCTTTACTCCTCCATTTCACCCAGCAAGTGAGTTTTCCAGAAGCTGTTTCCAGTTTAACGAGCTGTTTGTCTCTTCTAGCAGATTCCCAAAAGGAAAAGTCAGAGAGAAGAGCAAGTTTCAGTGAAAATTAAACTGGTCACTTCTAACAGTTATTTACATTGGCTGAACGTTTCTGAAGAGCAAAGTCGACTCTTTTGTTGTTGTTCCTGCTACACGAACAGTGACTAATTCAGAAGTCCTTAGTATTAAACTAAAAAATAATTAGAAATTTGGGGTTTAATTGCGGTTGGTATTTTGGAGCCGGCTGCCAGAAAGCAGCCATCTTGGTAAAGGATGATGTCATTTGGAACACTTGGAGGTTTCACTTTATTCCTGGGTACCAGTTTTCATTAGCCATTGAATAACTGTAATTTTTAGGCTAAATTTAGTTTTAAAGATAATGGAGGAGCTGAAATAAAAATCATTAAAGCCACTTCTTTATCCTTCCTAACACATTATAAACTTTCCCCAGAGTTCAAAGCAATAGAAAAAACTTCACCCTATTTTCCCTCTATATTTTGTTTCCATATGTTTGTGCTGTTGCCTAAGCTTGGGTAATAAAACTAGTCTGGTCGGTTTCATTTTCTGATTTTCATACATAAGTGAAAGCTGTTTTGTGTCAACAGTGTAAAGTGTTAAGAATCATCTCACCTGCTGGGCCAATTTCCTGTAAGCCTTTGTTTGGGAGGGGAGAAGGGGAAATGCAAGTTTTGATTCTGAACTACTTATGCTTTAAAACTAGAACCCCGAATTAGACCACCGACATAATTAATCTGTATTTAGTTTTGACCTACTTAAGTTTTCTAGGAGTGGGCAAGATGATGGGAAAGAAAATGATGGTTATGTTGCATTCCCACTTGCATTCATCACTATTCGTATAGCAGAATGCTCTGCCTGCAGTTGCTTTGGAAAACTGGCACTTAAAAGAGATGTTTTAATCCACAAAAATTGTTTGTCTGTTTTTTCTTTTTGGATTAGATAAATGTTACTGTCTTAATCCTATTGCCCAACAGGTCCTGGCATTGTCTGCAAAATGCAGAGAGAAAGGAAAACCCTTGCACCTTGTTTAGACAATTGAGCGCAGGGTGGTTTATGGGATTATTAGGAGGAGTAAAGAGGGCGGTGTGTCTCTTCTGCAGATCTTTTCTTAACGAGGTTAACCTGTGGCTCCTGTCTCGTCGCCCTCCTCCGTTCCTTGCAGGGGAACTTTCTGTTCTGTGAGCGCTATCCGAAGCTTCCCAGGCAAGCTCACTGAGAGATCAAACTAAAAGGGCTGCGTGTCTGTTTGAAACAGACAGAGGGAGACAGGAGCACACACGGTCAGCGGAAGATGGGGCCACGGAGTCGGCGGGGGCTGGATGCCCGAGCTGGGCTGACCTTTCCACGTGTCCCCAGCACCTGCGAGGCTAGTGGGGCATTAGGTTTCTTTTTCCCAGGAGCGGGCGCGAGCCCGGAAGAGGCTGGGCGGCCGCGGGCTTAGGTCAGGGGGCTGGGAGGCCCTCTCTCAGAGCACGTGCGGTTGGCGAGCGGCTGGTGCGGAGGCTGGACTGGCTTTCCCGCCCGGGTCCGGCCAGCGCGTCCCCAGCCAGCCGGCGGACGCCAGGAGGGCGGCGGCGGGCGAGTCTCGGGGCTTTCCGCCGGCTTAGCCGAGCGGCCTAGCGAGCGCGCCAGGCCCGGCTGGNTTTGACCATCCCCCCCCCCCCCACTCCGCCCAAACCCTGCCCTGTGCTGGCTTGCACTTGGGGACTGGATGGCATTCTGAATTTGCTTAGAAAGCAGGTTTTCACCAAAGTTTCACTGGGATGGGCAGCCTAAATTGCTGAAAAGACATTGCTGAAAGACACCCCGAATCCTCCCATCCAGCTCTGGTGAATGGCATTGGAGCAATATTCAGACTGTAAAGTTCTTGAAGTGCCCTTTTGGTAGGATGGGGAGGAATTTGCAGAGGCAGCCACTTCCAAGCCTCTTCTGGAGCCTTCTTGGCTGAGAGAGATGTCTTTGGTGAGTGGAGGTTTGAAAAGAGGGGGAAGTTGGTGGAAGCAGTTTATTTAAGATTGGAGTTAGTAAATGAGAGGGTGAGTCTGGTCTCTTGGAGAATGTGAACCACCGAAAGTTGTAAAACTTGCATAAAATGGAATCTCTGGCTTCTTGCATACAGTGAGCAATTCAGGCTGTTTTTGTTTGGGAAGGAGGATGGCGGGGTGGAGAGACTATGAAAAGGTTAGCTGTTTGACACTTGACCATATTAAAAGTAGGTCTGTAAATTGTACACAGACACATTCATTCCTGGTGTGTAAGATCACAGGCCACTGAACACTTGGCATGAAGAGTTGTTCGAGGTGGTGCCTTCCTTGGAACTTCCCTCAACTAAAACTGACATCTCACCAAATATGCTTTGTGAAAACTTTTGCGGCCTCACTGAGTCAAATTTTAAAATTGTTTTGGATGACAGCCTATAGGTACCAGAAGCCTCTCCATTCTTTAATCTCTGATGAATATATTCAGGGAGATAAATAAAAAGCGCTTGTGGTTTATTGAGTTCCCTAATACTTGGCAGGTGTTACTCAGGCAAATGCAGAGGAGAGATTCCTTTGAGCGTTCTGTTGGAGTTGACTGACTTAGGACACAGATTGTGGTGAGTGGGTTTGACCTTTAGGGTTTGTAATTTGGGAGGAAAAATGTGTGTGACTACATGAAGTCAGTCTGTGGATGTAAGGATTCCACTGAACAACACTGTGCCATAGTCTGTGTCAAGGTTAAGCTGCATGGAATTTGCTGCTAGCAATCCAGGAAGTTTGTGAAAAGACTTAAATATTTAGTTAAGTGAAGGCCTTGGTAGATTTCTCACTAATTTTATTTGAAGAGAAGATGGTACCGGAATCCTATATTTGTCTTCATGGCTCTTGCTAGTTCCTCTAATTATGATATTAACTTTAATATTTTTGAGCACAGAAGGTGATTGTGGATGTCTTTTCCTTGAACGTATTCAGCAAGGTACCTTGCTGATCAGCTACGCCCTGGGAAGAGAGAGGTGTTGATTTTTCGGGGTGGGGAGGGGAGGGTTGGGAGTAGTTTTAGGTTAGCAGCAAACTTAAGCAGAAGGTACCAGGATTTCCCAAATACTCCCTGCCCTTCTTCCCCTCCTCCATTATCAACACCCCCCACCTGAATGGTACGTTTGTTACAACCGATGAACCAACACTGAAGCAACATAATCACCCAAAGCCTACAGGGCTCACTCTTGGTATTGCACATTCTATGGGTTTGGGCAAGTGTACAGTGACTTGTAGCACCATGATAGTATACAGAGCAGGTCCAGTGCCATAAAAATCCCCCACGCTCAGCCTTTTCGTCCCTCACTAACCCCTGGCCACCAACCAGTTGTTTTTCTGTCTTCCATCAGTTCAGTTGCTCAGTCGTATCCGACTCTCTGCAACCCCATGGACTGCAGCATGCCAGGCTTCCCTTTCCATCACCAGCTCCTGGAGCTTGCTCAAACTCATGTCCGTGGAGTCGGTGATGCCATCCAACCATCTAGTCCTCTGTCGTCCCCTTCTCCTCCTGCCTTCAGTCTTTCCCAGCATCAGGGTCTTTTCCAGTGAGTCAGTTCTTCACGTCAGGTGGCCAAAAGCATAGTTTTGCCTTTTCCAGAAAGTCATATAGTTGGAATCATACCATCTGTAGCCTTTTCAGATGGACTTCTTTCACTTAGTAAGGCGCATCTGAGTTTCCTCCCTGTTTTTGCATGGCTTGGTAGCTCATTTCTTCTTTCTTTTTTGGCTGCACTGAGTCTTTGTTGCAGCACGTAGACTTCCCTAGTTGAGGTGCAGGCTTAGTTGCCCTGCAGCACGTGGGATCTTAGTTCCCTGACCAAGGATTCCAGTGTTGGAAGGCGGAGTCTTAACCACCGGACCACCAGGGAAGTCCCTCCTTTCTTTTTTTTTTTTTTCCCTCCTTTCTTTTTAACATCCAGTAATATTTCTTTGTTTGGCTGTACCACAGCTTACTTATCCATTTAACTACTGAAGGACTTGAGTTGGTGGCTTCCAGGTTTTCGCAGCTATGAATAAATCTGCAGTAAACTTCTGTGTGCACCTTTTGGGGTAGACAGAAGGTTTCTGCTCATTTGGGTAAATAGGGAGGAGCTAATTGCTGGTAGTATGGTGAGAGTATTTTCATTTTGTTAAGAAACTGCCAAACTTTTTGGAGTGATGGTACCATTTTGCATGCCCACCAGCACTGATGAGAGTTCCTGTTGCTCCACATCCTTGCTAGCATTTGGGTGTTATCTGTCTTGGATTTTGTCCTTCCTAGTAGGTGTGCAGTGATATCTCATTACTGGGCCCTCATTTTTTAAGCCAAGTCCAAAGGCCAATAGACATTCTTAACCAGCAGTCATTTCTGTCTTTTTTAGTATGTAGGTGCTTATTCTAGTCAAGCTACCCTTTTAATAAAGGATCGGTTTCATGGTCTGTATTCTCCACATCTATATGATAGAGGTAAAACATCATCTGTGGGGAAGAATCAACTGTACAAGGCCCTTCATCCTTGTCTACAAGTGTCCACTGCCACAGCTTTCCCCTGGTGTGTTTTATTTGGGTTAGTGGTGGAATGGAATGTTTTGAGTGATTATCCAGTTTCTCCCAGTAAATCAGCAGTGGAGCCAGACTGCTGATGATCAATCATAACTTCTTCTTTGGAGTGGAGAAAATAAACAACAAAACAAAAAATGCTCAGTTACACTGTTGAGTAGCTTTTAGATGTTAGGCTTGATCTGACTTGTCCTGTGGGTTAAAATGTAATAGGAGATTATCTGAGTCAACACAGTGAGAGGAATCCAGGGGTCGTGGTCTCTGAGAAGATGAAATGTAGTTGTGGGCAATAATTGAATGGCTTCTAAGTTCTGGGCTAGTTTCTCCAAGTATAAGCAGGGTCTTATTCCTCGGATGCTAGTTCACCAAGGTGTGTTTTCTGGACCAGTTCAGACCTTTGCCATGTGTTTGGTTTGGAAGTAAAGGCCCATGACAAATTACTAGAATTTAAGTGTCTTTTTCTATCTATAAAATTAGTCTTTCATTATAGAAGTTGAAGGAAACAGGAATATAAAGATCTTTTGAAGTTATAGAAGAAAACTGTGTTGGTATGGCATTTAGATTAGAAAACATGGCTATATTAAATATCAACAGTGTAATAATTTCATTAACCAATAAAAGCCACCATATAGTTAATGTTGTAGATTTTGGATTATTTACTCTGGAAGCCCAATAGACTATTTTCCATTTCTTAAGACTTTGTTTTGGCAGATTATGAAGCTATCAGAGCAACATTGCCCTTATAAAAAGGGGTAGTGTGTGACCTTTTTTTTTCCCTTGCTTTAATTTTTTTTTTTTCCTCTTAGATTCTAGTAAAAGCACCCAACTTTAGATGCAACTTTGAGAAAAGTATGACCTCACAGTTAGGTCTCATTGTACACAAATCCAGCCTTCTTACAGAGGCTATTCTTAGATTTCTTCTGTGTGTTTCATATAATCTCTTTGATTTTTTAAAAAGCCCTACAAAAGTGTAGAGGAGGTCAAGACAGTCTCCTCTAGTGCTTTTATTTATTTTGCTGAGGATGGGGAATAGTGCAGAGAATCACCAGTACCTGGTTCACGGTGACTCTTGTTCAAGACCAGAGACACTGGTCTGGAGCAAAACTCGGAAGGGACTGTTGCTTGCTCAGACTTTCAGTGGCTTCCATTGCCCTCTGGCTCCTGGTGAACTTTTTGTGGTTTACCAGGCTCTTTGTGCTCTGGCCCCTGCTTGCTGCAGTGACACACCCCTCACATTCTCAAAGCTCTCACTCTGCTGAACTGCCGGCTCCTGAATCTCGGTAGGTTTCTCTGGCTTCTCTAAGCTGTGCCTCGTGCCCTTAAATGTCCTTCCCTACCCTTCAACCTATAAATCCAAACAGACTGTACTTCCTTCTGGCCTCAGTGCGCGCTAGTACTGCCTCTTTGCCAGCCACACGCTGGGTTAGTTGCCCATTCGTGAGACCGCTTCCTCTCCAGGCCCCCAGCATGTGGGTCTCCCCTTTGGGAGCAGAATTTGCCTTGTTCACTTCCATTCTTCGGTGCCTGGCATGCAGTAGACACTCAAGGGTATGTTGGGCTGACCTCAGAGGCATTAAGTGATGAGATTTTGTTTTGTTTTCTCCTGGGTGAGGGAGCCAAGACTCTCCAATCCTTGTGCTCTTAGAGCTGTTCTCCTAACTGTCAGCAACAACAGCAAACACCATCTTCACCATCCTTGTATGGATGAGTGGATACACTGTCTACTTTGGGGGACCACCTCAATTAGTGTGTGTCCCAAACCTTTGCCTTCTGGTTATGGCTGATCTTGTAGGCAACCTTGGAGCTCATGCCTAGGCATTCGTGATACGTTTTCACCTCTAAAAGGGGACACAGTGTCTCTGGGTTCACTTTTTCCAAGGGTTGTTTGAGCAAGGCTTAGGGGAGAAAGTGGCTCTGTTGGAGGGGTTCAGATTTGCCACTTCCGTCTTGTTGATGGTGACAGGTCACTCCAGGCGTTCCTCATAACCTTATTTGATGTCGAAATGCCCTGTGGCTGCTTCTGGAAAACAACCAGTGGGCCATCATGGGGAGGAGGTATCAGTGCAAATAACAGGCACCTGAAGCTCCAATTGGGGCGGTATCCGCAAACAGGATGGCGAGATATCCTGGTGGATTTCCACGTGTGGCTTACAGAGTGGATTTGGGGGAGGAACTAAAAAAGCCTCTTGATGAAAGTGAAAGAGGAGAGTGAAAAAGTTGGCTTAAAGCTCAACATTCAGAAAACGAAGAGCATGGCATCTGGTCCCATCACTTCATGGGAAATAGATGGGGAAACAGTGGAAACAGTGTCAGACTTTATTTTTTGGGCTCCAAAATCACTGCAGATGGTGACTGCAGCCATGAAATTAAAAGACGCTTACTCCTTGGAAGGAAAGTTATGACCAACTTAGATGGCCTATTTAAAAGCAGAGACATTACTTTGCCAATAAAGATCTGTCTAGTCAAGGCTATGGTTTTTCCAGTGGTAATGTATGGATGTGAGAGTTGGACTGGGAAGAAGGCTGAGCGCCTAAGAATTGATGCTTTTGGACTGTGGTGTTGGAGAAGACTCTTGAGAGTCCCTTGGACTACAAGGAGATCAGCCCTGGGATTTCTTTGGAAGGAATGATGCTAAAGCTGAAAGTCCAGTACTTTGGCCACCTCATGCGAAGAGTTGACTCATTGGAAAAGACTCTGATGCTGGGAGGGATTGGGAGCAGGAGGAGAAGGGGACAACAGAGGATGAGATGGCTGGATGATATCACCAACTCGATGGACATGAGTTTGGGTGAACTCCAGGAGTTGGTGATGGGCAGGGAGGCCTGGCGTGCTGTGATTCATGGGGTCGCAAAGAGCTGGACACGACTGAGCGACTGAACTGAACTGATAGTGTCACACAGTGTATACTTGCATTCTTGTTTTTTTCTTCCTCAAATCATGCATTGCAGCATTTACTCCTAGAAATGCTAATCTGAGCCTTTAGATTCATACAGCCAGGTTGAGGAAGAAGTAAGGTCACCTTCTTTGTTCCCTCAGTCCTTAGGTGTTGCTTTTTGTTTTCAATCATAGGCAGTTAGTGCTTTTATTAATAGATGGATTGAATGATCGTCAGAGCTGGTGATCACAGGTTCAGGGTGTTCCTGCTCAGTGGTGGTTAAAATTTTCCTGACAGGGAAACGAATGCTCTGGAAAGTATTTCTAATAGTCAGGATCTTGGAGAGGTATTAACTTGCAGACTCTTCCTACCTCCCCAAGGCTATCAGATTTTCTTACCTTTTATGCTTGTCAAGCCCACAGCTATGGATTTTATCCCAGTGCTCCAACTCATAAATTGCAAATGTCACTTTGTGTAGGTGTTCTCTTTTAGGGAGAACTAACAAAGGATTAATAGTTTGATGGTTGTTTAGAATGAATTCACCCCCTTATTATTATTCATCCCTAGATCTGAGGCATGGGGTGCAGATTAGTGCTTAAAATTCATTTTCATACTCCCTTGTTTAACGCTGGGAAATTTTCACCTCTTCAGTAAGGCACAGAACGGCGTGTCATAAATACAGCCTACAACAGGCAGGATTCAACCTACAAGTACTTGGGAACTGCCTACTGGGTGTCAGATACTCCAAAATACCCAGAAGGAATGTAAGGGCTTCTCCAGCAGGATTGCACTTGACTGGTGTTCAGCTTGGCCCTGGCTGGTTGTGGCAGGGAATTAGCAGAGAGAACTGGCCTTCCCTCTCCAGCACTTTGCAGCCCAGGGAGTTGTGAGGTGCGGAAATAACCAACATAGGAGTGGAAGCCAGAAAGGCGGTCCAGGCTGACTGGTGCCAAGGTTCCAGGGAGGGCTGGCTTACCTTCCATCTTCCAAAATAAAGTTCATCTCTTTTGGTGAATACCTTGAAGGGAAACAATGTGTCATATTCACTCACAGTTTAATTAGCTTAGAGTTTATTTTGTAAGGCAGCGATGGAGAGAACTGTTGCTCAATTTGTCTGTGTCCAGGTGGCACTAAAAGACTGTTTGTTTGTTTTAATTTTCTTTTAATGTGGTGATGATTGAAAAGAAATGTCAGTGACGTTTTTAATTTCGTAATTTATATCTGCCCATAGATAGAAATTATCTAGGTGGTTTTTCATCTATTCCTATTACACTCTGGGGCCCATCCACTTTCCTTACACAGACATTATTGGATAGACCAAATTTCTTAAATCTTTAATGGAAACTGTGAAAACAAAGACTTCTGAAGGCTAAAATGGATTAGAGATACTAGTTTATGGGCAGTTGCAAACTCCAGTTTTGTAAAAAAGCAGTGTTGATGGATGGGATAATCTTGCACGCATCTGCTCCAGATCAGACCAGCCTCCACGGGTGCCAGGTGTGTGTCCCGAGTGAGCGGGTTAACACCCTCCGGGGCATCTCGGGCCACTTGGGATAAGGATGAGGCCATTTGGTACTGAGGAACAGCGCTGGGATATTCAGCCAGACAGACATAGCTCATAATTCAAAAAAGTTTTCCATAGAAGGAAAGAGGAAAGTGAAAGAATGAAAACAGCATGGACTAAGGGTGAGCTAAGGAAAGTTCTTAGAAATCTACTCCTTGCATTAAACCCTTCATGTGTTTATTTCACTAGTGAACAGAGTCTTGGGCAGTCAAGGATTTTGAGATTGAATTAGAAGAGCTAAAATAGTCCTGAGAGAGAAATTATTTGGTGTTTTAATTATAGAAAGAGCTTCTCAATTTATGAAATTATTTGCATATAAATAATTTTTTTTTCCAGTTATCTTAATACACTAACTCAAGTAATAACTTATTCTATTGAGGTTTTTTTTTGGTTTGGGTTTTTTTTTTTTTTTTTTGGTTCTTCACTAGGCAGGCCTTAATTTATCTAAACAAAGACATTTGCTAAGAGTCAAAACATTGTGTCTCTGCTTTGTTTAGTAACCTCTGATTATAGAAACACAAAAATTTGAGAGAAAAAAAAATTGGCTAGATGATTTTAACGTCTTTGTTAACCAAAGAGTACAGTTTTACGTGTATATGCTATAAAATAGCAGTTTGGAGTTCTTTCAGTCCAGGCAACGACCTGGTAAGGTGCCATGTCTTTTGAAAAACAGTATTAACTGTTTCACATCATTTTAAACCTTGAGTGCAGGCAGCTTATTATTTTGAAGTACTGAAGACACAATGACATGTTTTTGGTTGTGATTTCTACACAATATACGTGTTGCCCCTTGGACCATTTTTGAGTGTGCGATTCGGTGACATTAGTTACATTTACATTGCTGTGCCACCATCACCACTATGCATTTCCAGAGCTTTTTCAATATCCCAAGCAGAAACTGTTTACATTAACCAGTAGCTCTTCACTTCCCTCCTGCCTCCAGCCCCTGGTAACCTCTATTTCTAGTTACTTTAAACTTTTTTTTTTTAAATTAAGAAAAAATGGAGTCTGGTGTGCAAAAGCAGCTAGCTGTCAACACAACGTCAACACAACTAGTCTTCAACACAACTAGTCTTAGTGTTGAAGTTGTGAATTAGGACCTAAAGCTTTAATTAAAATGCTGTTGATATCTTGCTCCAACCTCAGTTTTTATTGCCTCCTGGCTAATCCGTATCTGGTTCTTTTTGGTCATTCAGCAAACATATGGTACCCTAGCTCTAGGCTCCCCACCATAGGTCTGAATCTGCTCTCAGAGGGGGCAGAACTGGGGAGGGACTAATGCACAGGGAAAGGTTGTCTTCTGGAAAAGAGAAAGGATTTAGCCCTATCACCTTGTAGATGATGTTTGCCATTAAAAAAAAAACTTATGTTTAATTTCCTTGATAGCATTGCAGATAAACCATACTTTAAGAAAGTCTGAAAAAGAAAAAAAAATGCTTGAAATTCTTCCTTATCAGCTTTGAACTACTTGCAAGTTTTATGTTGCTATGACAACCGCTCATGTTTACCCAATGCTTACTATGGCGTGGGTACTGTTGGGAGGGCTTTACTTATATCCTGATTTAATCCACACCACTGATGTGCAGCCTTACAGATCTGCAAATTTACACCCAGAGACTCTACAACTTGCCTGAGGACCTGTGGCTAGCACGGGAACTCTGACCTCAGAGTTTAAGCACAAGGCTACAAATTTATGAACAGTTGTGTCTTGATCCTGTTGGGGGCGTTTTCCTCTGCGTTGTGTTCCCACACTGTCGTGTTCCTTCATTTAGAGTAGGCAGGGCTGCCCCGTTACCACCGCACATTCCCAGGATGCCAGCCCAGGCCTCAGGGAGTGTTTCCAGGGTTGCAAACTCTCTGCTTTGGAAAGGAAACAACGATAAAGAGGGCGCCTTCAGCGCGTGGGGTGTGCAGACTTTCTGACTGGCCTCCAGTGCTGGGCCTGGGTCTGTTGCCGCCCTTGCCCTGTCTCGTGTTACCGCAGAGTGTGCCACCTCTGCTGATAGCTCTGCCAGCGGGGCCCCCCTCCTCCGCTCTCCCGCCTCATCCCAGGCTGGAACCAGTCTCTTTATACTTAAGTTATAACCTCTACTTAAAAATAGTCTTACAAGCACAAGAGGAGTGGATTTTTTTCAGCCACTGTATTGATCACCCGCTGTATGCCAGGCAGTGCGCCACGGTAGCAGCTGCGAGGAGAGCTGGTGGAGGGCCCCGACTCAGGCTGGGAGAGGGGCCCCAGTCACAGAGGGCTCTCTCTCAGGAGCCCGGAGAAGTGAGAACCTGAAAGATGAAGTTCATGTAGGCGTGGGCAGGAGTGGTGGGAGGAGGAGGTCTTTCGTCAATGTGGGGAAAGAAAGGAAAGTGGGGGGTGGTGAGCAGGGCCTGGCTGCCTCTGTTCTTGGGTCCTTTCTGGGGGCTGATGACAGAAACGGGCAGGGAGGGGGAAACAGTTGGAACGTTTCTGGATGTTCAAAATCTGCTCTGTCTGCTTAGTGGAGACACTTGTGTTTTCCTTCTAAATGGTGTTATTTGTCATCTATAAGATGATCCGTCTTATCCCATTGGTAACAACAGCTAGGTATATTGGTCTCGTTCTGTGCCTGGCGGAGTTCTAAAACACCTTACTTTCAAGGCCTCACTTAATTCTCACTGCAACCCCTTTGCTTCCTCTGTGTCCCGGATGAAGAAACAAGGTGGAACAGCCTCGGTGTCCTGGCGAAGGGTGCAGGGAGCGGCGGATCAGTGATTTGAGCCAGGTAGTCTGTGATGGTAGCTTGACCAGCATATAAAACCCTGCTGTTCGAAGCATCGTTTGCCTTTTTCCACAGTCTTAGACAATGGCACCCCACTCCAGTTCTCTTACCTGGAGGGTCCCATGGACAGGGGAGCTTGGTAAGCTGCAGTCCGTGGGGCTGCGGAGAGTCGGACACAACTGAGAGACTTCAATTTCACTTTTCACTTTCATGCACTGGAGAAGGAAATGGCAACCCACTCCAGTATTCTTGCCTGGAGAATCCCAGGGACGGCAGCCCTGGTGGGCTGCCGTCTATGGGGTCGCACAGAGTTGGACCCGACTGAAGCGACTTAGCAGCAGCAGCAGCAGCAGCACAGCCACTGCTCAGTAAATTTCATGGAATTTATTTGGGGGATGTCCAGGTTGACTTTGGCTAAACTCGCTAATGGAGTATAACATACAGTAAAGCAGGGGTCCCCAACTTCTCAGCCGTGGGCTAGTACAGCAGCAGCATTCGATTAGAAATACAGTGCACAGTAAATGTAATGCACTCGAATCATCCTCAGACCAACACCCCCCTACCCCTACCCCGGCCCTGTAGAAAAATTGTCTTCCACGAAACCAGTCCCTGGCGCCAAAAAGGCTGGGGACCACTGCAATAAAGTCTCCAAGCTTTGAATGCACAAACTGATGCAAAAGTGCTCAGTGAATTTACCCGTAAATTCACCAGTGTAAATCACTGCCCTATTTAAGATGCATGCTAGTATCAGCACCCCCGACAACCCCCAAAGTTCCCTTGTACTCTGTTCCACTCACACCACACCCCCAAAGTGACTTGTTCTTACTTCTAACTCTGTGGATTAATTTTTTGCTTCTTTTTGAACTTTATATTGTAAGTAGCTTTATAACAGAATGTATTTTGTATGCGTGCAGATTCTCTGATTTCACATCCTAGTTCCTACATTGACTAACTTTAGACAGCATCCGTGTTACCTGTGGCAGTGGTCCTTGCTGCAGCTGTGCAGTATTCCACTGTGGAATTGCCTTTAGTTTAGCTTTGCCCCTTGCGTAGCCCCACCTCCTTCCCTAGTGTTGATCACTGGACATTGGGAGGCAGCACGGGCCCTACAGAATGTAGCTTCCAGTTAGTTGAGGTTCTAGCTACATTGCTAGTTCGTTATGGTGCCCTCCGAGCCTTTGAGCCTCCATGAACTTACCTGGTAAAACCATAGTCTCTAGGGTTAATACCAGTCTTGCTTCCACCCACTGTCATTACGAGGATCAGATGAAACAGTGTACGTCGAAGTGTTTTGATAATTTCTGAATTATTCTTGTAGAAAATGATATTAAAGATGATTCATAAACACCCACCCCACACATGTACATACATACTTTCTCTTGTTCTCCAAAATGTGCTTCAGAATCAAAGGTGTTCTTGATAACCCTGTTTATATGTAATATGATGGTGCAAAAAAATATCTGAATTGCTAAGAGGGGGGCGATCTCTCTGGAGGCCTCAGACTGGGGAACTCTGCAGTCTGACTTCTCAGGGCCTGTGTTTTTCTGGTGCTTGGGGATGCCTGGGACCTAGGCTGATTTCCTAGGGTTTGGTGAGTCAGGATAAAACTGACCTGTGTGGCTGTGCATAAGCAATGAGAGGCAATCAAGTTTCCCAAAAGATCCATTTTTTCCTATAGGCCAGTTGTGGGGCTCTTTCCATTATTTCATGAAAAAAAGACCCAATGTGTACCTTTGCCCAGTTTCTGCCTTTAGCGCTGTGGGCAGCAGGCAGACAGCCTGCTTCTCTGTCGTGTGACTTTTGACCCTTTTCCATGGGGGTGTGGGTTCCAGAGGGTGGACTTTGACGGCGAGACACGCGTTCCACTGCTGCTTAGCGGCTGCTCTGAAGCACAGAAGGCGCAACAGGACTCTTTGAAGCTGCCCGCCTTTGCAGGCCTGCAGTGCCCTGTGCTGGAGGGACTGCCCGGCCGGGGAGCCCAGGGCGGGTCTCTGGAGGTCTGCAGTGGGACTGGTTTTCTGTCTGTCACCTCTGGCTATCTCTGTAGCAGTAGCAATGGCAGCCTTGGGGTTTCGTGAAGGTTGAAGGAATGTGCTTTTCAACCAGGGCACTGTTGGAGTTTTAGTGCCCTGGTGTGAAGGGTTTTGGTTATGATGAGAGGGACCAGGAAGACAGTCGGTGTATTTCAGGAAGTCATAAACAAGTTGAAGTAAGCCTTCTGGGAGCCAGGAGTGCCCTTCCCTCCTTCTCACCTGTCTGTTTCAGGCAAGGCTGCTGGGGTCTCTTGGTTTCTCCCTGCCTTCTTCCCAGACCACTTGAAGGGCCTGCCTGTCAGATTCTTTCAGATTGAAGGAGATCAGCATTGATGACTTTGAATTCCTGATTTGTGTGGTTCTGTCTTGGCCCCGTGCCTTGTAGCTCTGGGTCCTTGGAACCCGATGGGGGATGTGAAGAGGCACCCGGAATCCCCCTGCCAGCCCACACGTGAAAGCCAGTAGGCTGCGCTGCTTCTCATAAGTCTGGTGCACTCTTGTTCTCAGATTCCCATGGGTTCCACTGCCCCCCCCTTCTTTGTTCTTTAGCTTTAAGTTGATGTGTTGCAGATTAGCATCCTCCATAAGGCTGTCTGTGTGAATCATCCCTTTATTCCTTTTATTCATTAATTCTTTTCTATTTTTCCACACCGGGCTTCTTGGAGACAGCTTGGTATAATGAAGACTCAGAAACCAGATAGGGTTGCCACATTCAGCAAAAATACAAGATGAGGAGCCATGTTTAAATTTCAGGTAAATGATGAGTAATTTCTTAGGGTATATGTGTTCCCACTGTGGAACATATATGTACTAAATGGAATATATATGTGCTAAAAAAATTATTTGTAGCATTTATCTGAAATGCAAACCTAACTGGGTGTCTTGATTTTTTCTGTTTTGTTCTGTTTTGCCTTGCCTTCTGGCATGGGAGGTGTTAGTTTCCCAACCAGGGATGGAACCTGACCCTCCTGCATTGGAAGTATACAGTGCTAACCACTGGACTGCCAGGGAAGTCCCTGGGCATCTTGTATTTCACCTAGAAATCTTGAAACCCTACAATTTAGAAAAAAAAATCTCGGTTCTGCTCCTGCCTCCCTCTGTGATCACATGGCATCTCATGTGACCCCTAAGCCACCGTATCTTCTCTCAGAAGGGCTCATGGTCTCTTAGCACTCTGGTTTGAGGGATAACTGATGAGGCTCATGAAAGCCCTCAGGACATGTTCAGTATCTTCTTTTTCTGCCTTTATGCAGTGACGGTGGGTTTGCTTCTTGCCTATCTTCCTTTTCCTCCTCTCCTCCCCTGTGAAGCCAGCCCACTGTCCTCTCCTTTGGTGTGGCTGGTTTTTTGTTTTTTGGCTGCCGCTGGCATACAGGATCCTAGTTCTCTGAGCAGGGATGAAACCTTGCCCCCTGCAGTGGAAGCGCAGGGTCTGAACCACTGGACTACCTAGTACAGCTTTTTGGGTCTTCTCAGGGTATCACCTCCTCTCCTTCCTCAAGCTGCTCTGAATTCACTTTCACTTTTCCTGCCCTTCCTCGACCAGCTTCCTTTTTTCTTTTTCCCTGGAAGCCGTCTTTGACTGTATGTCTCAAGTAGCTCCCTTTATTTGGCCGCATGTTACCAACCCTCTTGTTCAGTTTCTCCTTTCCTTCTGAGCTTATAGTGACTCAGGGAGAATGGGACCCTGTGGCCTCACTGGGGGGCCAGGCAGCACACACATCCTTTCGGGGCCTTGGTTTTCACCTCGGTTTGCTGAGAAGGCTTGTTGAGAATTCAGGGGTTGCAGGCTGGCAGGCTGCCTTTGGCCCACAGGTGAGTAGTTTGGCTTCAGATTTTGGAAAGCCCTTGGAAAAAGAGGTCTTAGGGAAGGAAAGGCACAGATGCTCTCGGCCTGCCTTGGGCAAACCTCCCTGTCAGCTTCCCAGGCTGATTCATTTTGTGTCCTGATGGCCCTTGGGTTTGAGACTGCTGAGCTCTGCTGCAGATGATGACTGATGCAGCCAGCGTGCAGTCCTTCGTTGAGCTCTTGAAACAAAGCCACAGGGCACAGTTGGTGCAGATTTACAGACTGGGAGAGCAGAGGTAGAGAGAAGTTACCTTGCCAGTCATTGGATTGGCAGCCCTTGTTCTGAACCACTCTCTTGTATTTCTGTGACCAGGTGCAGCTGTGAGGGTCTATGAAATCCCTTGCAGGAGTTCAGAGTAGACTAGAGCACAGTTTACTTGTCTTTTAGATTCATAATCTCCAGTCCTTACTCTAGATTCTATATTCTTGGGTAGTGAATCCTTAGATTCTGTTTCCTCTCAAGGATCATTCCTTTTTTTTTCATTTCCTGAAAACTGGGTTCACATCTTAGTGGGTGTTGAGCCACAAGACAAAACCAAGCCAGAAGGTTTTATTTACAGAAGGAAGGATTTATTTGCAGCAAGTAAGGAGAACACCTGCGATCTTCCCCAAAGCAGCGACTCCCCAGTAGCAAAACTGGGGAAGTTTTAAGCTAAGGGTACATGCATATTCAAGGCTTCCCAAGTGGCTCAGAAGGTAAAGAATCTTATCTGCCTGCCAATGCAGGAGACCCAGGTTCAATCCCTGGGTCAGGAAGATCCCCTGAAAGAGGAAATGGCAACTCACTCCAGTATTCTTGCCTGAAAAATCCTATGGACAGTGCAGCCTGGCGGGCTGTGGTCACAGGGCTGCAAAGAACCAGACGCAACTTAGCGACTAAACAACAGCAACATTTATACTTGTGAAGGGGCTGGGGCAGAGGATTCAGTGTAGAATTGGGGCAAGGTTTAACAAGAGTCTAAGCTTGAGTTGATTGAAGTTGTGAGGGTCAGAAAAGGTCAACTTCATCATTCCATTTTCCACTGGGTTGAGGCCTTTGTTCTTGCAGAACTCAAAGATCAGTATCAGATTGTAATATATACCTCTCGAGGAGGAACTGGGATTCTGTATATCGCTGGATTGTTGTTTCTTGACTGCTTTTCCTTTGTTCCTGCTTCCCTCACTTCCCTTAAGATCTTTAATTACTGAGACCTGTTCAAGTAAGGTACTATGTATGGCCAGGCTTAGATCACAGAGTGGCTTAAGCCAAAAATGGCTTTTCATGTCAAGAGAGCCGTGGCTGGTTCTCTTTCTCCAGGAACCCCCTACTCTTATCTGCACACACTGTGAAGATGTTTCCAAGAGTTTTCTCTTCCTGTGCCTGGCATCTTTATAAATGATTAGGTATCCTTGGCATTCATTTAAGTAAGTTTAGTTTGGGGGCACCTACTAAGTGTCAGCTATATGCTTGAGGTGTCCTTTGAGGAGCAAAGCAGGGTATAAGTAGTGAGTGAGTGCCCTGCCCTGGGTGGAGGACATCCAAAGCCCAAGAAGACTTTGTGAAGGAGCTCAGAGGCTGCTAGGAAACTGGTGAGAAAGTGATGACCGTAGCATGGTTGAAGAAAAATGGAACCCCTTTAGGGTTCACACAGGACAATAGACCCTGTAGAGTAGGAGGGAGAGAATTCAATCTGGGGAGTTGGTTATCCTATGGGTAGAGTCTCTGAGAATAGAACGCACCAGGAGGTGCAGTGAGACAGCCCAGGGGATTGGAGCAGCAGGACGCCACTCCTTTGGAGGACAAAGGCTGGAGGTGATGTTATCAGAGCCCAGGGCAGGGGTCACTCAGAGAGAGAGCTGGAACCACGAGGGCCTTGAGACCAGAATGCTGCCCAAGGTGGGGAGAAGAAGGGAGAAATTCCCCCACCCTCCCGCCTCCAGCCTCTTGCCTGCACTTTTCATTGGCTGAATTTGGCTGGAAGCCTGGAAGTCTCTGACTTGAGGGAGCGGGGAAATGAAGCCTGCAGAAGTTTCCCCACCTCCCTTGCAGAGCAGGACAAGGGCAGTGCGGGACTCTTGGGCNTTATTTCTTAGTAATTATTCTTGTTTCTTCTTATTTCAATTCAGTTATTTCTGTGGACTCTCACTGCAAAGTCTCTTCAGTGGGAGTCTCACCTGAAAAATAAAGGACCTGGGGCTCAGGGGAAACTGAAATTCCTGGCCAGGGAGGAGTGCTGGTAAGGGGAGCAGTGGGATTGCAAGGTCGCGGCCTGACTCCCAGGCAGAGGTGCTTTCCATTTGGTCAGCTCTTCATCAGAAAAGGGGAAAAAAGGGTTCTGTTCGTTCAGCACTTAGAAACAAGGGGAACTGAATGAGGCTTTGACAGTAATTCGTGAAGGAGAGTGAGGTGACCAGTAGCAAGTGTTCTTTTACCAAAAATTACCCAAATACTTGCCAGATCTCTTGCCAGCTAGGACCAGTCCACGAGGGTAATGAAGCCTCAGTGGGGGTTGGGGCAGGATGGCCAGGCCCTTCAGTTATGTGAGTCTAGGAAAAGAAAGGGTGGGCGGTCCCAGCTGTTGACATCCAAGGGATGATCCGCATTATTTGACTCTGCTCTTACGTCAGCTAGTGTTTAAAGTGGGCCACTGACTTGAGGGGCTTGGGCCTCTGGTGACTTTCAGAGCCATTGCCCTTTGTGGGAATCATTTGACCTTTGCAGGCAGTAGCCTTTTCACTTTTCAGCGTGTGATTCCCAGACTTTGCTCTCCAGATAAGTCACCTGGAGAACTTCACACATCCTGATTGATACCTGGTGCCACATCCTGATACCTGGTGCCACATCCTGATACCTGGTGCCACATCCTGATACCTGGTGCCACATCCTGATACCTGGTGTCACATCCTGATACCTGGTGTCAGTCACATCCTGATACCTGGTGTCAGTCACATCCTGATACCTGGTGCCACATCCTGATACCTGGTGCCACATCCTGATACCTGGTGTCAGTCACATCCTGATACCTGGTGCCACATCCTGATACCTGGTGCCACATCCTGATACCTGGTGCCACATCCTGATACCTGGTGTCAGTCACATCCTGATAACTGGTGCCACATCCTGATACCTGGTGTCACATCCTGATACCTGGTGTCAGTCACATCCTGATACCTGGTGCCATATCCTGATACCTGGTGTCACATCCTGATACCTGGTGTCAGTCACATCCTGATACCTGGTGCCATATCCTGATACCTGGTGCCACATCCTGATACCTGGTGCCATATCCTTCAAAGTCTGGGGATCAGAGCCAGGTGTTATTTTTGTTTTTGTTGTTGTTTAAGGTTCCTAGTCCAAGGTTGCTTTGGACCCAGCAATAAAATCTAAAAGTATACATTTGTGAGTATATTAATCTCATCTGAGGCTTGGGGAAAAAAAAAATGTATGTGTGCCCTCCTTTTGTCCAGCTCTTGTTGGCCCTATGGACTGTGGCCTGCCAGGCTCCTCTGTCCATGGAATTCTTCAGGCAAGAATACTGGAGTGGGTTGCCATTTCCTACTTCGGGGGGTCTTCCTGACCCAGGGATCAAACCTGCATCTCTTGTGCCTCTGGCATTGGCAGGCAGATTCTTTACCACTAGTACCACCTGGGAAGCCCTGAGAAAAAATACTGCCCCTTTAGGCAGTTCTGTGTTTTTTTTCCCCCTATTGGTTATTTTTTCTCAGCTTTATTGAAGATGGAGTTGACATAAAGCATTGTGTAGGTTGAAGGTGTTGATTTGAGAGACTTTTATATTGCAAAATGATTAACTGCTATAGCATCAGTTAACTACCTGCATGGCGTCAGTCATGTAATTACCTAAAATGTTCTCTGATTTTTTTAATTGTGTTTTTTGAATAGCAGAGGCAGGTCATTATATGCTTTCTTCTTTTTTACACAAAAGGTGGTTAGTTGAGTCTTTGTTCAGTGCCTCTCCCACGTAGTTATATTTTGGAGATTCTTCGTAACAGTCCACTGACTGCTTCCTCATTCTTTTTTACAGTTGCATAGTAATCCATTGTATGACTGGCTCTTACTTTTGGGCCTCTCACTTGTTTTCAGTCTTTGGGCTCAGAAACAATGTTATGATAACCTTGAACTTGGATCATTTTCTATATGCATAAGTATTTCTAAGGGGATACATTGCATTTGTTAATGCTTACCTACCACATATTACACACTGGCCACTCTCTTAGACTATCTTCTTGTATTGGCTCAGTCCTCACATTCGTCTGTGAAGTAACCAGCATTATTACCTCTATTTTACAGATGAGGAAACTGAGTCTTAGAGTAGGTTGGGTGATTTGCTCAAAGTCACACCCCAGAGAGTGGCAGAGTCAAAATTCACACTTAGGCAAGTTAATTGCAGAGGAGTTCCTTCACTCTGAGATACTGCCTTTCTGGGTAAATTCCCAAACGTGACATTGTGGGGTCGGATGCACTATGCATGTGTAATTTGAATAGATGTTGCCAAATTGCCTTATACTAATTTATCTACACTTCCACGTGCAGGGTATGAGAGAGGGTGTGTGTGCCCTTTACCTCATTTTTATCAGACTTGAATTTTTGCCAGTCTGGTAGATCAAAAATGTGATGTTGACATAGTCTCTGCATTTCTCTCAAGGAAAAATGGGTCAGCGTCTTTTCATATGTATGGAAGAGTATTTGGACTTCCTTTCCTGTAAATGCCTAGTTATAGTCTTTCTCATTTATCTTCAGGGACGTTGGTCTTCCTCTTACCCATTTTTCTCAATACTTTGTTTATTACAGAGAATTGCCTCCCCCCCTTTTTTTTTCTAATTTCCAGTTGCAACAAAATTTCCCACTTGTCATTCATCTTTTGACTTGGCTTTGGTGGGTTTTTTGAAGCCACAGTGAAATATGTGTATGCTTTCTTAATGCCATTTTTAATCTATAGGAATTACTGTTATGATATTATGGTAAAACTACTGTATATGTATGCTTTTGGAAAAAAAAGTAGGACAGATGATTGCGATTTTGTTTCAATAGTAGACAGTACATTTAAAAGGGATTCAGAAGACATCATGGAAGAAAACATGCTAGGTACTCTTGAGTTCCATTAAACTTGAATTCATAGCTGAATGATAGAGGCACATCTACTGGTGTGCCTCATCTTTTTTTAAAAAAGTTTTTATTGGAGTGTGGTTGATTTAACAATGTTCTCCACATCTTCCTCTACAGTATCATTTTATATTTCAGATCTTGAATTAGGAGAAATCCTCTTCTGTGAGGGACTTGTCAATTCCTGAATTATGTGCATTTTGGATATTATTACTGTAGCCATTTCCTCTCTCCAGAACCTTCTTAAATGACTTGCCATCTAATTGGCATTATTTCTCTCACCTAGTCAGTTTCAGACTGTTTATCTGGTGGTTTTATTTTACTCTGCTGTATTTTCCATTTCCCCTGCTTTATAAGAGAGGTTAGAAGCTCTGGACCTTAAATTTAATCATCTTCCGTATTGACCAATTAGCAAGTCATCTTTGTTCGTCTCACAAATATTTTTGAGGATAGGCCTTGTGCCAGCTACTGTACTGGGTTTTAGGAGACAGTCCTTGAGTCTTGGAGGTCATATTCTAGGGGCAATAGACATCAGACATCTAACTTTAAGTTATAGAATAAAATTGTGATAGATGCTTTAAAAGATACGCCTGTGGTTCTCAGAGGGTATGATAGGGGAACTGAACAAGTGTGGGGCAGCCCGGCAGATTTCCCCAGAGACGACGTGTAGGCTGCCGTCCTCTGAAAGATGAGTAAAAGTTAGCTACACAGAGGATTGGTGAAACGTGTTCTGGGCCAAGATAACAGGCCATGCAAAAACCCTGAAAGCAACAGCAGCAGGGTGAGTTTGAGGAACTGAAAGATGTGTGATCAGATCTGGATGTGGGCTGAGGAAGGATCTGGAAGTAGGTGGGGCCCACGTTGACGAGGTTGACGGTCTGCCTCCTACGCTACTGAGTTTTCCTTTAAATAAACCTTGACCACTTAGCAAAATCTGTAAGATGTCCATTTGAAGAGAAGAGAGACCTACTCGTTAGCTTTGTCTTCAAATTTCTGAGCTGGAGAATACCTTCAATGTTGCTTATTGCTAATCTAACACTCACTTTTACAGATGAGAGACCAGGGAAAGCCAATGACTGGTAGGAGTCCGCGCTGGTAGCCAGTGTCAGAACTTGAACTTTGGTCTCCTGGTTTGTAGACGGTGTTCTTTGTACTCTGCACTTCCTCTTCTGTCTAAAAATGGAAATGTGTTTTGATGTGTAGTTTTTTTCTGATTTTCATGAGAACGCTTATGAAGGTATGAAAAGTAAATCCTTCAAGAAGTTTGTTGACTGACATTTATTAAAAAAAACACCATGCAAAAGAGGAGACTGCCTTCTAGATGGAGGGATCTACTGAGACTATGTACATGCCTCTAATCTTACAGCTTCTGTATATGCTTTATTATCTAGAGCGTCTAATTCAAGTAGCAGTGCTGGCATATGTGTCTTTTAAATCAAGAAAAGGTGTTTATTCTAGGGTCTGTGCCAATCTAGAACATTCTTTGGATGAATGAATTTGGCCTGCAAAAATGGCATTTTAATCCATCCTTTTTTAGTTTTTCTTCAGGACATGTTTTTGCCAATCATCTTCATGTTTCAAAGCCCATATGTGGCAAAAAGATTTACTGCTAGCTAAGTAAACCTCCACTTCACTGGAGGACTGAAGAAGGAATAAAGATGGGAGCACTGTCAATATGTACCAAATGTGTCCAGAAATGGGTTTTGTCCTTCCTCCCCCTGGTTCACACTGTATTATGTCCCCCTTTGAAGTTAAAGGATGGGTAAGCCTGCTCTGTGCTTTTTCTGTACAAGGGAAGGAAAAGGGGGAGATAGTCAAGGGTATGTTCTTCCTATGTCTATCAGAGTCTTAGGTCCTTAGGTTGTGGAGGGCTCTTCCCTGTCCTCAGTGGGATTCCTTGACATCTTATTAATGTGTTGAGTCCTGTAACCTGCATCTTGAGTGAGTCAAAGCCTCAAGACCTTCCCTTATTGAACCCTGTACATTTATCCACCTGTAATGCAGGGGTCACGGAGACAGAGGTTTGATCCCTGGGTTGGGAAGATCCCCTGGAGGAGGAAATGGCAACCCACCCCAGTATTCTTGCCTGGAGAATCCCATGGACAGAAGAGCCTGGCAGGCTACAGTCCATGGGATGGCAAAGAGTCAGACACGACTTAGTGACTTAGCACACACGTTTTTGTGCTGTATTTACCTCTGAAGTGTCTCATGTACATGTTTCAGATCTTGGCTGCTTATGTGGGGAATGGAAAGGAAGTCCGGAAGAAAAGGTGGATTCAGGGGTGTTAGCAATGAGGTAGGCCAGAGGCTGACACCAGAGGGGAGGTTAAGGTGAATGGGGAGGAACAATTAATTTTAGGGTCTTAGATAGGCAGGGGTCAGACGTAGGAAAGTTCCTTCCTGTTGGGATCAGCTGCCTGGGGAAGTGAGTGGAAAAGAGTCAGGTTATTTAGGAAGTGGTCTGGTCAGCAGAGGGCACAAGGCGCCTGGACAGGACTTGCTTATCAAGGTGGGAAGGTAGAAAGCTGGTTTTTGTATTTCTGCCCAAGGCTGTCAAATCTCTGCTTCAGTCTACAGATGAAGACAACCAGCTATGTCCTACTGGCATTTTTCCATTCTGTATTCTTTCTTTTCTCCCTTCCATCATTAAATATTATTATTTTAAATATTAGTGTCCATTTTGGCTGTGCTGGGTCTTAGTTGCAACTAAGACTATGCTCCCAGTGCAGGAGCCCCGGGTTCCATCCCTGATCAGAAAACTGGATCCCTCACGCCTCAGAGACGATTGAGGATCCCAGTTGCCACCTCTAGGACCTGTCACTTGGGATCCTTGATCTTCACTGTGGCATTCAAGATCTTCACCTGTGGCATGTGAAATCTAGTGCCCTGACCAGGGATCGAACCTGGGCCCCCTGCTTTGGGAGTGCAGAGTCTTAGCCCCTGGACCACCGGGAAAAGTCCTGCGTCATTAATTCTTACTAACTGTTCACGCTTTGCTCCCAGGGCTGAGCTCTCTACTGCTGTTCGCTTTGTGGAGGTCATCTGAGGCCCCTCTTTCACTGAAAGGAAATGCACAGGCTCCATGTTCACACTGAAAAAACATACATGGTTTTATTATTTTTTTTAAGAAAGATGGGTCTAAAAAGTTACATAGTTGGTGCTTTTAGAAATCAAGCCACATAAAAATCAGATAGGTCCCCCCTGTTGTGGACCCTAGTTTGTCCTCATAGACATAAATGCTGTCACTAGTTTCTTAGGCAGTTTCTTAAGGGTTTTTTCTGGATATGTTTTATACAGATGCACTTGTGGGCCTCGGTGGTCCCCCTTAAACCATACACAGAAGTGGGAGCACACTGTAACGCTGTTCTGTCTCTAGGAACAGAGACACAACAGAGACAGCTTTTTTCACTTAGCAGCATGTCTCATGAGTTCATCCCTGTTGGCCATAGAGGTGCATCATTCTTATAAAGGGCTCCCTATAAAGGGTTCCAGTCCATGGGGTCGCAGAGTCGAACGCGACTGAATGACCGACCACACACTCATTCCTCAGGGTTCCATGAAATGGGAGCTTTGTATTTCTGCAACTCTTCCTCTTTTGATTGTTTCCAGTCGTTTGCTTTTTTACAAACAAAACCACAGTAAACATTCTTTTCTTTGATTTTTTTTTTGGGGGGGCCACCTGTAATAATATTTGTTTGTTTAGCGACACTGCACAGCTTATGGGGCTTCCCAGGTGGCACTAGTGGTAAGGAACCTGCCTGCCAACGCAGGAGACATAAGAGACCTGCGTTCAATCCCTGGGTGGGGACGATCCCATGGAGGAGGGCGTGGCACCCCACTCCAGTATTCTTCCCTGGAGAATCCCATGGACAGAGGAGCCTGCAGGGCTACAGTCCATGGGGTTGCAAAGAGTCGGACAGGACTGAGGCAGCTTTAGCACACTCAGCTTATGGGATCTCAGTTCCTCTACCAGGGATTGAGCCTGGATGCATAGCAGTGAAAGCCCGAGTTTTACCCACTGGACTGCCGGGAAATTCCCTACAGTAAACATTCTTTTTAAAATATATTTGCATAAATCTTAGCAATAGTTGGTGAGTATTTATGGAATAAATATCTAGGGGTTGGAATTATAGATTCAAGGAGTATGGGTTCTTTTTTTTTGAGTAGGTTTGATTTTTTAAATTTATTTAAAATGTTTATTTGGCTGTGTTGGGTCTTAGTTTCGGCACATGGGATCTTTAGTTGCAGCATAGGGAACCTTCTGTTGTGGCTCACGTACTCTCCAGTTGTGGCAAGGGCTCAATAGTTGCTGCACACAAGCTGTCTAGTTGTGGCCCCTGGGCTCCAGAGCATGCAGGCTCAGTAGTTGTTGGCACGCAGGCTTAGTTGCTCGGTGACATGTGGAATCTTAGTTCCTCGACCAGGGATTGAACCCGCTTCCCCTGCACATCAAGGCAAATTCTTAACCACTGGACCACCAAGGGAGTCCGAAAGAGTATGTGTCCTTCATATATATCTATGTGTATATATATATGTGTAATTTCATACATTTATCTTTGGCTGTGCTGGGTCTCATTGCTGCACAGACTTGTCTCTCGTTGCAGCAAGCAGAAGCTACTGTAGTTGCAACGTCTGGGCGTCTCATTTTGGTGGTTTCTCCTGTTCCGGAGCACAGGCTCAGTAGCTGTGGCGCACGGGCGCAGTGGCTTCACAGGATGTGGGATCTTCCTGGATCAGGGATCAAACCTGTGTCTTCTGCGTTGGCAGGCAAATTCTTTACCACTGAAGCACCAGGGGAGCCCGAGTCCGAGTATGTGTTCTTAAATGCTCTTGGGTATTCACTCGGGCAGTTTTAAGTCACGTTTTGCTGATTGTCATCTCTCTGCACTTGTTATCCTTTCTTCTTTACACGCTCTTGTGTGTTTTGGCCTTTTCTTTATCTCTTTCCTGAGTGTTGAAGGGATTGGTTTTCCTTCAGAATAACTGCCGTGTTACTTACCTACCTCACCCCCAAACTTAGCACTGAAAACTCTTCTTTTGTCTCAGCAGCGTAGAAGTCAGTGAGAGAACAAGAGAAATTGAACACATGAATTTTATGACCAAACTCTCCTTTTACTAAGAACCTGTGAATTGCTAGATATTGAAAGTTCAAAACTGTTTTTGGAATACCACTCAAGACTTGTCACTAGTGTGACCTCCTGCTTCAAGTGACAGAAAGAGGTGATGGTCTTTGTAAAATGCTAGGAAACATTAGGAAATTTGTTCAGAGTTTGAGGCTCTCTTCAGAAGTTTGAAGGTTTGGAACTCTGACATTGACATTAAACTTTATCTGGTGTGTAGCGTGTACAAAGTCAGTGGTTCAGTTTCATTTTTTAAATTTGTATTGGTGTATAATTGATTTACAATATAGGTTCAGTTTCACAAAACAAGCTGTACTCCGATCTCCATCAATTCAGTGTCATGATAGGAATCTTAGCTCCATGTTCGCAAATATATTTTAGGGCATTTTAAAGTGGATTTCCTCATGACATACATAATCAATTGAATTCACTCCAAATTATATAAATCGAACCAGTAAAAGGAACACTCTTAATATTACGGTTTGGTCAGACAGGACTTGTAATTTGAGCAATGTCTCAATAAAACTTTCTAATTAGTTAATAAGTTTCCTATCATTAACTGTGCTTACATGTGTTCAGTTGACAGAAAAGGAACATGCAGAGAGAGGGAGAAGGAAGCCTGGATCTGTAAAAACAGAGCCATGTGAGGTGGCGGCTCCCGTAAAATACTAGCCCTGCTTCTAGTATCACTCGAGACAAGTTGGGTCATCGGCTACGTCCGAGTGTGTCTGTTTTTGACCCTTTGCAAGGTGTCAGTGCTATCCGCGCCCTTGGCGATCATAAAACGGTGCATTTATCTCGCATCCCAGTCCACCAGCTTCACTGTCACATTTACATTCATGGCTAGACTTCAGTCTTTTGCAGAACTGATGTATTGTATGTTGCAAAGACTCACAGTGTCTGAACTCAAAGCCTAGGATCCTGAGGGCATTGCTGGAACAGAGAAATGGAGAGAGAGCGCCATGTGTAGTGAAGCCCGCCAGTTACTAACTTGACATGACCCTTTAGAATCCCTGTAATTCACTGTACTCTGGGGGTAACAATATATCCCTTTTTTTCTTTTTCCTACTGAGTTACATGTTTTTAAAAAATTTAAATGTAGACAGATCAGGGAATTCCCTGGCTGTCCAGTGGTTAAGACTCTGTGCTTTCACTGCTGTGGGCCCGGGTTCGATCCCTGGTTGGTCCCACAAGCTGTGCATCCAAACAAAAAATGTAGATCAGGGCAATGAACACCTTTATACTGCTCACCTGAGCTCACCAATTTTTAATGTAGGATTCTATCACACAAGCCTCTCCATTCCTCCCTTCCTCTCTCTGTCTGTTTCCTTTTGCCCAGCCATCTGAAAGGAGGTTTCAAATATCAGGCCACTTCATTCCTAAGTATTCAGTGTTGCATCTCCCAGGAGCAAGGACATGAGAGTGAGAATATTTTTGAGGCTGCTGTCCACCCAGTCACACTGTGTCCCTTTTCTGGGGACTCAAAGATGACACTGTTTTCTTAGGTCTTAATACCAAGTAAAGCTCTTCAGCTTTCAGGCTATACCAACTGCTAGGCTGCTAGGACAGTCAGAACTAGATTTTCAAAATGCATAGGACCTGTCGATTAGCATCTGTACAACTTTTAACTTTATTTGATTCTTAAGACTCTTCCCCTGCCCATGACCATTCATATCTCTTTTCCTTTTAAAAATCTTACATATTTATGCAGAGAACCCCTATGAAGCTGAGAATGCATTGGTGAATAAAAATTAACTTGGGACTTTCCTGGCAGTCCAGTGGTTAGGACTCAGCACTTTCTCTGCTGAGGACCCAGGTTCAATCCCTGGCCGCAAAACTTAAGATCCTGTGAGCTGCACAGCATGGGCCCCCACCCCTACCCGACCCCGGCAAAGCTTAACTCGGAGTGAATCTGAAATGGCAGTGTGCCCTCCGCCGGTCCCTCCCAGAGGAATAGGCCCTCATTATCCAGCCTCCTCATGCTCCTTCTGGGGCCTCAGGGCAAAGGGGGTGGAATCTCCCCCACCTAAAGTCCCACTACTTTCTTTTTTTCTTTTGAATATATTGCCTTTATGCTCATCTTAAAGGCATTCTCATCTTAAGCGTCACAGAACGTGTCACACTGTAATGCACCCACACCCACCTCTCAGAGAAATCCCCAGGCCTCACGGTCTGTTTGAGAGAGCTCTGCCCACTGGGGCCTGGGGTGAGCATCCTTTGTAATTTACACATACGCTAAACATACAGCTTGATGACTTTTCACAGATTGAAGGTTCTTGTGTAACTGTTTTTTGACTGCGCTGGGTCTTTGTTGTCACGCGCCGTCTTTGTCTGGTTGTGGCGTGCACGCTGCAGAGCACACAGGCTCAGTTGTGGCCGGGGGGCTTTAGATGCTCCACTTGCTTGTGGGATCTCAGTTCCTTGACCAGGGATTGAACCCACCATTTCGAGTGAGAGCAGAGTCGAGTCAGTTGGAAGCTGTAATTGGAAAAGAAGCAGCAGTCACTGACGTCAGCTGAGAGAGGGGATGCTAGGTATTTTGTGGGTTTCACGGTGATTGTCTCATCTCATTCTGTTGTGGTCTCAGAGTGACCTTGTTTGGTGTGGATGTTCTATGAAATTGTTCACGTCCTACAGGAGAACATTGTGCCCTGGCTGTATCACATGGGTTTGTAATGTTGAGCTTTGGCTGTGAGCCTCAGATCAGCTCATGGATACTGGGGGCTACTGTTTTGTTTTGTTTTGTTTTGTTTTCCTCAAGGAAAACTTCTAGGCTTTTGTTTGCCGTAAATCTACCCTTTACAGTATGGGTGTTCTTAACATAGGATTGACCTTTGGTAGATAACTGATGCCTTAAGATGCTGGATAAGAATTCTGAACAGAAAGTATATTTAGAACATTGCCCTTTGGATTCTTGTTTCCAGGCTTCTTAAGTGACTGGGTTGCCCTATGTGGACTGGTTTTTAGTGGTTTTAGGTAATCCACGTGAAGTCACATGAGCCTTTGGCAGTTGCTGTTTTACACCAGACCCTTCTCTCCTTACCTGTTGAGTGAGGGCAGTTATAACACTGACCCAAATTTCTTAATGGCCCTCTGTGATGTCATGTTCTAATCTCATAATTGCACAATAACTGCTAATTTATACCGTAAGTAAAGTCACTCAGTCGTGTCCAACTCTTTGTGACCCCATGGACTGTAGCCTACCAGGCTCCTCTGTCCATGGGATTTTCCAAGCAAGAGTATTGGAGTGGGTTGCCATTTCCTTCTCCAGGGGATCTTCCTGGCCCCGGTATCGAATCCCGGTCTCCAACATTGCAGACAGACACTTTACCATCTGAGCCACCAGGGAATTTATACTGTACTTGCCTCCAAAAAGAATTCGAGGTGGCCAAAGTGATATTCCTTCCCTCTGAGCATTCCAACCACGTCTTTCCCCGCTTTTTTCTTTCCTTTCCCTTATGGCCTGGCCTAAATAAACAGTCATGATTGTGAGACAGCTCTTTGCCTGCAAAGAAAAAAAATTTTTGGAAGTTGGGGTGGTTCTTCACCTAAGAAAACTACATCTAAGGATATCCCATGGAAGTACTGAAAAAAATTCATTGTCTTTGCTTTAAAATGTTTTAAAATTTTTTTCATAATATTTTAACTTAAAAAGTTGAAGTGTAGTTGATGTACAATATCATGTTTCAGGTGTACAGCATAGAGGTTCACAACTTTTAAAGGTTATACTCCACTTTTAGCTATTATAAAGTAATGGCTGTGTTCTCTGTGCTGTATAGTGTATCCTTGTAGCTTATTTATTTTTATACATAGTAGTTTGTGTCTCTTACTCTGCTACCCCTAACTTGGTCTTACCTCCTCATTCTTCCCACTGGCAGCCACTAGTTCTCCATATGTGTTCTGATTGCTTGCTTGCTTTCCTTTTTTTTTTTTTTAATACTTATTTTTATTTGGCTATACCGGGTCTTGGTTACAGCTTGAAGGATTTCTTGGTTGTGGCATGTGGGACCTTAGTTCTCTGACCAGGGATCAAACCCAGGCCCCTTGCGTTGGGAGCATGGAGTCTTAGCCGTTGGACCGCCAGGGAAGTCCCTGATGGCTTTTCAAGTCGGGAGTGAGCAGAAGTACCTCACTTGGATGAATCCTGCATTCTGGTTGTTGATGAAGCATTAGGGGCTTGTATGTCACGTGGGATCCTCTTAGACTCCTGCCCTTTCACGGGGGCAAGGGACTGGGCCTGGTGAGCACGTGCTTTTCTAATTTTCTTATCTAACAGAGCATTTGACTTCCTGATCCCTGGCCCCTCCTTTGCTGCTTCAGTGCTTGTAAATGTAGCCTTATCTGTGAGCTGCAGCTGTGTGTGACTTCTCATCTGGTTTCGTGGACCAGCATGGGAAACCAGCTAGTGTGAGTGGTGAGTTCTACCTTGCATCATCTAGCATGACCATATTCAAGAAAAAGGAGGGAAAAGAGAGGAGGACTTGGAGCAATTGAATAAGAGCCTCAAGCCAATGCAAGGAGGTGAAAGAAACAAGAAGGGAGCTAGAAAGTAGATATTTTGGGAGTTGTGTGGCACTTGGTGTGCGTGTTTTGATTTACGTCTTAATTTTATTTTTGTCGAAATATATGGCTGTTTATCCCATTGAAATGCCTTGAAATGGCATCTAAACTCATAAATACCCAGATTTAGTTATGTGTACTTTTCTGATATTTCAATCTCTGTATTCCTGTATTAATAGCTACTGATTATTATCCTTTTTAGTAGGTTTTACTGTGCGGGATGGCAAGTCCTGACACATCATTTTCAGTACTGTCATGCCTATTATGACTTTCCCCCTTCGTGTCACAGCCCTTAAATCCTGTGGGAGTTTTACTTTGAGGAGAATTAACATCTTAAAAATCTCTCGTTTGTCCATTGATTAAGGTTCATATTTCTTTAATCTGCTAGTAAGGTTTCTGAAACTTTTCCTTCATTTAGGTTTTGCAGACTTTCCATCATTTTCCTTTTCGGGAAGGTCCCTTGGAGGAGGAAATGGCAACCCACTCCAGCATTTTTGCTTGGGAAATCCCGTGGAGAGAGGAGCCTGGAAGGCTACAATCCATGGGGTTGCAAAGAGTTGGACACAGCTTGCACACACACACACACACACACACACAAAGTTCTTATTTCTTTAACCCTCCAGTGAGGCTTTCAGAAGTGTTTTCCTTCACGTAGATTTTGCAAATTCATCATCTCATTCTTAGGTACCTTGTTCTTGCCATTATGAATAGAAATTTTTCTATTTTACTTTGTCATAGTCAGAAAGGATTTTTGTGTATGCATGTTTTTAGCGTGTTTCTCAACAATTATTGATTGGTTCTCTTGGTTTCTAGGTGAATGACATCTGAAAACGACAGACTCCTTTCTAGCAACTTCTAATCTTTTACTGCAGAATCAGGCCTCACATTTAACTGAACATGTCAGCTATTTGGGGCTCCCCAGGTGGCGCTGGTGGTAAAGAGCCCGCCTAGTGCAGGAGACATCAGAGACATGGGTTTGATCCCTGGGTCAGGAAGAGGAGGAGGGCATGGCAACCCACTCGAGTATTCTTGCCTGGGAAATCCCACGGACAGAGGAGCCTGGCAGGCTGCAGTCTATAGTGTCGCAGAGTTGGACACGAATGAAGCGACTTAGCACGCTCAGCTATTTACACCTCCTAAACAGAAGAAAGTATAGATTTCAACAATACTGGCTCCTCTTTCTTACTCCATGGACATTTCTAGGCCCTTCCCTTGGCTGGTTACTGATACTTCCTTGTACCTTTCCACAGGTGCATGTGTTTTTTTTGTTTGTTTGAAACAGACATATCCCAATCATATCATCATCAAAGGAAAACTGACTTTGTCATTTCCCACTCACAAGCCTACTTTGGAAGCTAACCTAGGTATAAGAGCCCCCCGCCCCACCGTATTTCCGGTTTAATTGTGTTAAGATGTTCTGTACAGAGCTGAATAATACTGATGAGGGCAGCTGTCCTCTTGTTCCCACCTTCAGTGCTTCAGTTGGGAGCTTCTACTGTTTTATTGATGAATACATTGTCTGACAAGAGCATTTGGGTAGAAGCCTGGACGTAGGATTTTGCTTTGTTTGGTATCTCGTGTGAGCTGAATTTTTGGTGAATGTTTTGCATCTGTTAATATCTTAAAAATCTTAATATAATGAAATACAGTAATACAACACCTCACGTTGAAGTATCCACTTGTTCTTGGGATAAACTTTACTAGGTAATATTTTTCATTTTAATTACATTGCTATATTCACATTCATTCTGCTAATATTTTAGCTAAGATTTCCTTACATATATTATACAGAAATGGCCTTTGGCTTCTTTGTTGTACAGTTTTGGAAGCAGGGTCATTTTGGGTAGCTTTCCTTGATTTTTTTTTTTTTTTTTTTAGTTTGTATAACATGACAGTTATCTTTATTGTAAATATTTGGTGGAACTTTATGTAAAACAAAAAATCTGGCATAGTATCTTTTCTAATAGGAGAGACTTTGAGAAACATCAGACAATTTCATGGTGGGAAAATAGTTGTGGCAAATAACCTATGAGGGATGCAGGTGGGCCTGTCACATCAGTGATGATGCTTTTTAAAAAATGACAGGTGTGCCACACATCCTTGTCTGTAGTGAGACAAGAATGTGTGTGTGTTGCTCACACACGGTTGGGGTCATGAAAACGCTCCTCAAGCCTTTTTAGTAGTAACCACTGTTTTTTCAGGATTGCAGAATTTACCTTAGTATTTTGGTCGGAGTAAATAGTACCAGATTGTGTCCACGTATCAATGTTCTTTGCATAATTATCCCCAGACATATTCAGAATACCATTTGGCCGACTTGGGCTGGTCAGAGCTTTCAGCTTGGTTGGTTTCAGCCAGTTCAGCGCCTGTGCAGGTCTCAAAACATCCAATTGAGTACAGGATTTCCGTTCTAACATACTAACACGATCTATGTGTTCCTTAAAAATATTGGATTCTGCAAAATCATACACTAAAGGTATCAGGGCTTACGGGGACAGTAGTGTTAAGGCAGGCCAGTCGCTATGTCACGTAACCGGAGAACTAACCAGACAGTTTTGGTAACTTGGGAGATGTAACTTGGACTTGTGGAGTAGTTTTCAATAGATCAGCAACTTTCAAGTGAACTGCCAATGCTAGGAGTGCCCGCTGTGTGCCCAGGACTCAGCCTTTGGAGATAGAAAGATAAAAAAGGTCTTTGTCCTTGAAGTTCACCTAGACAAGAGTCTTTGAACTTCTGTGGTCTTCTGACCTCTTAGTCCCTCCGCCTGTTCTCCATCACCCCTTAGAATTTGCCTGTCTCAGGCCTTCCCTGGTTCAGGCGTGAAGGGGCCTGTTACAGTCCCCCTATGAGCAGACCTCTGCCTATTTTCAGTATTTTCATATTTTCAGTATTTTTTTTCTGGAGGATAAACAACTACTTGTAGAAACTTTGAAAAACACATTCATTGTATAAAGACTGTGTCATCAGTGCCATCCCCCAGAACCCCCTTTATTGCTCTGGGTTATGTGCTTCTGTCATTTCTGGTGCCTCCGAGGATTGATGTGGATCTTTCCAGCAAGCAAAATGGGGATCGTGTTGTTCATCCCACTGTTCTGCTATTGAGCGCCTGTGAGAGTCATCGCTTATTCTTAATTATGGTAGTGTAATTATTCCTTTGTTAGAATAAACTGATATTTGTTGGTGCCTATATTTCCTGCTTCTGCAATAACAGATTACACACACATGTAGTGGTTTGGGGTGGTTTAGTTCTAAAGTCGTGTCCAACCCCTTGCAACCCCATGAACTGTGTAGCCCACCATGTTTGTGGTTTTGGACAACAAAAATGCATTTTCTTACAGTTCTGTAGAAGTACAGCACAGGTCTCCCTGAGCTAAAACCAAGGTGTGGCAGGGCTGCCTTCATTTCTGGAGGTTCAAGAGAATCCATTTCTGCCTGGTCCCACTTGTAGAGGCTGCCTCTGTTCTTTGGCTGTTCCTCCTCCGTGTTCCAGGCCAGCAGTGGCAAGATAAGTCTCTCTCACTTGGCCTCACTCTAAGCTCTTCTCTGCCTCTATTTACCATTTTAAAGGACCCTTGTGGTTACACTGATCTCACTCAGATATCCTAGGATAACCTCCTTATTTTAAGGTCAGATGGTTAGCAACCTGGATTCCATCTCTTCCCTTAATTCCCCTTTGTCATGTAAGTTACATATTCACAGGCTCTGGGATTTAGGATGTCTGTATCTTTGGGGCGGGGCAGAAGGCATTATTCTGCCCTTGCTTGTCTCCTTTGGTTGATGAATTGGTTGTTTGCCTTAGTGTGGATGACAACTCAGTGAACACTTTCATATGTCCATCTCTGTGTATCTCTGGTTAATCCATGGACCACCTTCCTGTAAATGGAATATTTCAAAGTGATTATTCTCATACACTTGACAAAAAAAATATCAAAATATTAAAACTCCAGTCTTGATTGGGTAGGAGAACAGGAGGCAAGTTTAGTGCTAAAGAGAAATTTTCAGAGCTGGGAGGAGATCGTTTTGTCCCTCTGTTGCATCCCACTTAGAGTGTATGGTTCTGTTTCTCATTATAGCTTTTTTGTATTCCCTGTGGCTTCTGACGTATGTTAGACACATTTATTTGGTATCTATTTGCTAAACAAACAAGTAAGGAAGTTACACACACGTGCACACACACACACTTCACCATTAAATACCTGGTTGTCACTCTGTTCTTTTCTAATATTAAATCTTAGTAGATTTACCATAGTTAATTCTTCAGTGTTTTGGACACTGCCAGCTGTTTTGTGTTTAAATGTAGTACTGTCTCAACGTCATGGAAGTGGGGGACATTGGTTTTCATACCAAGCATGTACTTGGATGATTTTAATTGTTCTGTTTTGCAATTTATTTATTTATTTATTTATTTTTGCCACATTGTGAAGAATCCAGAATTTTAGTTCCCTGACCAGGGATCAAACCTATGCCCCTTGTAGTGGAAGCACTGAGTCCTAACCACTGGACTGCCAGGCAGTTCCCCTGTTTTGCTCATTTTAAAGGCTAAGCCTGTGTCCTGTGTTCTCATTCCCTCCTTCTTTCTTCTTTTTTTAATACAAAAAGTTTATTACAAGAACTCCACAAATTTATTTAAATACCAGTTGTCAGAAAGAACGAATGACACCAAGCGTTACTTTAATATAGTCAGAATAAAACAGTGCTTGAACTGACCCTTACGCAGCGCTTTTTCCTTGGGACCAGATGTCTTTGAGAATTAAGGCTTTCGGGTGGGAGGAATGAATGTGTCTTCATCTCCCAGGGCTACCATAACAAAGTACCACAAACTCGGTGGCCTAAAACTGCAGAAATTTGGGACTTCTCTGGTGGTCCAGTGGTTAACAGTCTACCTTCCAATGCAGAGGACACAGGTTCAAACCCTGGTCGGGGAACTACCACGAGCTACAAGGTACAAGCCTGCATGCAGTGAAGACCCAGTGCAGCCAAAATGAAAAAAATACACACACACACAAAATGACAGAAATGTATTCTCTCACTGTTCTGGAGGCGGACAGTCTGAAATCAAAGCATTGGCAGGGCTGTGCTCCCCCGGAAGCCTTGAGGGAGGATGCTTCCTGCCTCTGCCAGCTTCCGGGAGTTCCAGGCGTTCCTGGGCTTGCAGCTGCAGCATTGCAGTCTCTGCCTCCGCAGTCACATGGCGTTGTCCCTGCGCGTCTGTGTTTCCCCTTCTTGTAAGGACACCAGTCATGTTGGATGAGGGCCCATCCTAATGACCTCATCTTAATTTCATTACATCTGCAAAGCCCCTATCTCCAAATAAGGCCACACTCACAGGTACCTTGGGGTTAGGCCTTCAGTGTATCTTTTTGCGGTGGGGGCAGGGGGGCCACGCTTTGCAACCCATAACTGGGTGGGCTGTGGAAAGGTCACACTGAGCCTCTGCCACATGCAGCACAACACCTCCATTGGGTTGGAACAGTGGTCCATCAAACGCACAAGCAGGTATGGGCAGCCCACTCAAGGGCTCATAATAAAGCTGCAAGCAGCCTCATGTGCCCAAAGGGTCAGCTTCGCCACCAAATGAACGCAGGTCAGGCTGGTTGGCTTCCTGCCCAATGGGTACAGCTTTCGGTTTTCAAAACGATGACCCAATTGATCCTTGATTCCTAACAGTGGGTTAGTGAGCTTTCTGGGCACTTCTGTCAAGGGAGAGTTACTACACATGGACTAATTTTTTTTTTTTCCCTCTTCCTATCTGGAAAGTGAGTCAACCCGAGGTATCAAGAAGCTGACTTAGTTTGACCACCACGTCTTCATGTCCAACCAGAATAGAAACTTTATTCTGAAAATTTATCCCTTGCTCGATGTGAAACCTTCTGTCTCCCTCACAGCAAAGCAGATACTCTCCAAACACCAACAACCCCCAAGTCACAAAGCCAGGCTTCTGTTGAACCAAAGCATTTTGCCTCTCCCCTCTCCAGAGGGGTTGGCGTCCACAGAACGTCAGCACAGAAGCCAAACCCCTAGCTACCTTAGAAGAAGCGAGCAGAGTGTGAGTGGGAAGTCAGCTGGCTACCCCCTCCCTGCCAGCAACAGCAGAGGAAACAGACAGCTTTCTAGCTGCGAAAGTAGGAAGCAGTTTGCTTATATCCCCACATTGTAACTGCTTACCGAAAGCTGCTAGAAGGAACATCCATCCCAAACAACATTAGACATTATTGAAGCATGTTCACTGTAACAGTCCTTAGGGCAGAAGTATTGAAAACATCTGGAATGTCAGGGAGATGCCTGTCAGTGAGATGGGACATTCGTGATATCAGAAATCTTCAGAGGAACATTTAGTCACAAAGAATACTTACAGTATAGTAAGTGTGGTGAGGGGATGCAGTATACCTATGTGGTGAAGCAAAAGTTGCTCAGTCCTGTCCAACTCTTTGCGACCCCATGGACTATACGGTCCGTGGAATTCTCCAGGCCAGAATACTGGAGTGGGTAGCCTTTCCCTTCTCCAGGGGATCTTCCTAACCCAGGAATCGAACCAGGATCTCCTGCATTGCAGGCAGATTCTTTACCAACTGAGCTATCAGGAAGCCCTGTAACATGAACCAATTTTTATCAAATGTATAAGCATAAGGTCTAACAGGGATGGATAACAATGCTTTTTGTAATAGACTGCTTATTTACTTCAGAATCTTCTGCTTCTCTGTAATAAATCTGTTCTTTCTCTTTTCTTTCCCCTCCTCCCAGCTAAGTCCCTTGGTCCAGGGGCCTGCTATCTTTGCAGGGAAAATTGTATTATCTTACATTGAATCACAGCACTATCCTCATTGCGGCCAGGTATCAGCTGAGTTTGGGGGATGTCATAGGAATTACTGTTCCAAGCAGGATGCCCGGTACCCCCAGGGCAGGATGGTGATGGAGGAAGAGAACCTGATGGGGAAGAGAGATATTTGGCTCTGGTTCTTGCTTCACTACTGAACAGCCCGATTGCATGGCCTCAGTTCCTCCCATGACAACAGGTTTTCCCTAGAGTCCCTCTTGGGTAGGTGACTGATTTTTCTCAGCTGCTGTGTCATTAAGGATCATCTCCGATTTTACAGAGGGGGAGTGTTGGCTTACGGGAGAAGGAAGCTTGCTGAGGTTCATTAGACTTGAACAGCAAAGCCAGGACCAGTTCTGGGGTGCACTTTTATTAATTTTTAAAATATTTACAGTGATTTGGATGTGTGATATTTATATACATTTATATAATACACTTTTATAATTTATACTTTTTATTAAATGAGTGCATTTTACAAATTCTTGTTAAAAACCTTTGTTCATGGGATCATAATGCTTATGCTGTAGCTTTCTGTCTTTTTAATTCGGGGGAGATTTTCTAAACTTAGACCTGCCTCTCCTCTCATACTGATGAGTTTTCATTTCAGAAATTGTGTTAGTTACAGTAGATGCTAAACTTCTGAAAGGGAGAATGCCACCCCCCGCCCCCAACTTCGGTGGTTCCGAGTGTCTTTTGCTCCCACTTAACAGCCTAGGGCCCCATGAGGTTGTTCACTTGCCAGTGGGCATCATGAAGGATGGTAAACCTGGCCTCTGGGGTGGGAGCTGGCTCCTGTCTGCCGATCTGGTTCCAGCCTGTGGAAAGCAGACGTGAGCCTGGATGAAACCTCTTCCCTTTTTAAAGATGTGCCTCCAGAGTTATTGCCTGCCACTTCCATTTGCCTCCTGTTGGCCAGAAACGAGTCTGGTGGTAGCACCTAGCTGGCGGAGAGGCTGGGGGGTGTAGTCCAGCTGGGTGGACATATGTTCAGCTCTTCTGTGGGAGGCACTGTTAGCACGAGGAGGAAGGAGAGAGTGCATGCTGGTGGTCCGTCACTTACCGTCGGAACAGGATGGAAGTCCGAGCTGCCAAGCACAGGCTACAGTTTGGCAGTGACAGTGTCTGTGAGAGCCGACGTTGGGTCGTGAAAGGCTGGGAAGGGTCTGGAGAAAGTGGACTGTGAGCCCCTCCAAGAGCAGAGATAGTACCTCCATCATTTGTTCTGTCCGGAGAACCTTTCCTAATGCTTTGACCATGAGCTAGCCAACCGAGGAGGGGAGGGAGAAAAGGCCCAAAGAAGACGAGGAGGTTTTTCCTGCCTGTAAGTGTTGATCCAGGGTCTGAGCGGTTGCCCTCTGCCAGGTCTGGTTCTAGGCCCTGAGCCCACATCAGGCCCCAGCAGACCCAGCCCTGCCTGTAAGCCCATACTCTAGTGAGGAGTGACAGGGTGGCAAACAAGAAAGGGAAGAGAAAAAGAAATTCCAGTGGATCCTCTGATGAAAAGAAAGCATGGTCATGGGGTGGCAGACGACTTAGGGCTGACTCTAAGTTTGGTATAGAGCCAGCCTCTTGGGGAGATGGGAGATGACCGGTGGCCAGCCTGCCGTGGGTCAGAGGGTCTAGCGTCCAACTCCCACCGCGGGAATCATGACCATGGCCTGGGTGGGAATAGGCTTGCTGGTTTGCTGCCCGTGTATTGTGAGCTTGGGCAAAAGAGGCAGGCAGAGGCCTCATCACAGGTGGGAGTTTATGGGAGGAAATCGCTGTTTCTGAGGATGGTGAGAAGTCTGTGGAGAGCCTGAAGCAGGGCAGTGAAGTGACCAGTTTTCTGCCTCTGATACCACTATGGATGCCGGCTGGAGTGCAGATTGTCAGAGAACAAGAGTAGAAGGATCAGCGGGGCCAGCAAGGTGGCTGTACATGAAGAGAACTGGTGGTGGTGGCTGCCCCTTAGGTAATGAGAAGAAGAGAAAGGAACATTCTGGATCTGTTTCAGTTAGAAATGGGGCTTTCTGATAGATTGCACGGGCACATAGCAGGGAAGAAAAGAAAAACCAAGGTCCACTCAAGAGACGTGTTTGGTTCCTTTGAGGTGCCTTAATGGGAGTTGGTGATGGACAGGGAGGCCTGGCGTGCTGCGACTCATGGGGTCGCAGGGTCGGACACGACTGAGCGACTGAACTGAACTGAATGATCTCCAGAGTCTGGAGATGGGGGAGATTTTTCTGGCTAAGTGGTCTCAGGTCCATCTTATGTTGCACTTAATTCAGGTCTTTGGGTTATAGCTTATACCATTGCAACTGAGATCATTACGGCACAGTAGGTGTGAGGTGTGCTCTGTTCTATGGCTCCCTGTGGCCTTAGAAAGATGAAAGGGCGTTCTTTTTATTTTTATATTAAAAAAATTTTTTTAATTAATTTTTATTGCCATATAGTGTTAGTTTCTACCATATAGCAAAATGAATCTGCTGCATGTATACATATAAGCCCTCTTTTTTGGATTTGCTTCCCATTTAGGTCACTACAGAGCAGGGGATTTTTTTAGATATAGGGTTATCAAGGGTCCCCAACACCACCCTCTGGTTTGATGGGAGAACTCATAGGACTCAGAATCTAGTCATACTTGTGGCTAAGATTTAGTACAGTGAGAGGCCTTGAAGCAAGATCAGCAGAGGAGAAAAGTACACGGAGTGAAGTCCAGGGGAAACCAGGCACGAGCTTCTAGGAGTTTTCTCCTGGGAGAGCTAATCAGGATGTACTTGATGCCCCGGCAGCAAGTTGTGACAGCCACCTGTGAAATGCTGTCTACCAGGGAAGCTCACTCAGACACAGCGCTGACGCTTTCTACTGGAGTCTGGTCACCTATAGGCACCCTCTGCTTAACATGCACCCACATTTTAGACTCCTTCAGGAAAGCAGGTGTTCATCACAAACCGATTCTTTTTAGTCTTTTTTTTTTTTTTTTTAATTTATTTATGGCCACACTGAGTCTCCGTTGCTGCGCACGGGCTTTCTCGAGTTGCAGCACGCAGAGGCTGCTCTCGAGTCGCAGTACGTAGGTTTCTCATTGTCATGGCCTCTCCTGTTGTGGGGCACAGTCTCTAGAGCGTGTGGTCTCAGGAGCTGTGATGCACGGGCTTAGTCGCTCCCCTGTGCCTGGAATCTTTCTGGACCAGGGATGGCATCTGTGTCCCGTGCATTAGCAGGCAGATTCTTAACCACTGGACCACCAGGAAAGCCCCACAGACCATTTTGTTTGAAAAGTTTTGACACAGTAGAGCCACTTTCATCAACTTGATGGGATCCCACCCCCAAATCCAAGTTCTCAGTCACCAGCCCAGAACTACCTTTGCAAACAGTCTTCCAGAAGATAGGAGTTCAGCCTGCTACATTAACTCTTTTCTACACAGCATGTGACTCTTCTTATCCTTCAGTTCTTCCTTGTAGACTTGAATCCATGTCCTCGTTGACCTGCTTAAGGCAGACCTGTCCCCCTAGTCTCCTTGACATGTCTTTCTGCAGCCCTAAAAACTACCCCTTTATTCACTGTCTGAAGGAGGAGGGGAGAAGAGCTTCCTGTCAACACCCAGAAGCGATACATACACGTACACATGTGACGTGTGTACCACCAGGATATATGTGGTCTCCTTCTTGGAGCAGCAATGGCAGCAGTAGCAAAAAGTGGCTCTTCTGCAGTTCTTACAGATCACCTGTCACGCACCTAACATTTTGTTACCTTGTTCAGGCAAGGAAGTTACAGGGTATCTCCTCCCGAAGGTAAGCTGCTTTGTAATACTCAGGCGCTGTGTCACAGTGCAGACGATGTTGGGCTTAGTAGTTAGTGGGTTTCGCTTCCGGAGCTGGCTTGGTTCTGCATCTCTTGAACCAGTGAAAGACATTGTTCTTGGATAGTGGGGTCCATAGAAGGACTAGGCGCTTTGGAGCTAGTCCAGGATTGAGGATTGATTGTAACCCTGATATTTAGTAGTTTGGATCATTGGGCAAGTTGCTTGACCATTCTCAGCTCCTCTCTCCCCTTGTATGATGTAGGGCTGAAATGGTGGAGCCAAGGTGTGTATGAAATGAGAGACTGTATGAAAGAGCGTGCTGCAGTGCCAGAAATATAATCAGTGCTTCACCATTGAGTGCTGTTATCATTTATTATTGAAAGAGAGTCCATAGAGTTACGCATTCGTTTATAAATATATATACAAACACACTTATATGTATATAATGTAAAATTTGTACCATCATATATGATTATGCTCCTCATTATTCAACAGCTGTATGGGTGCTCGTGTACCAGGCCATTTCTTCTGTTACCATAGTGGATAAAATGCTTAGCTTTTTCTTCTGTGCATCTCAGTTCAGTTGCTCAGTCATGTCCGACTCTTTGCGACTCCATGAACCACAGCACGCCAGGCCTCCCTGTCCATCACCAATTCCCGGAGTCCACCCAAACCCATGTCCATCGAGTCGATGATGCCATCCAACCATCTCATCCTCTATCATCCCCTTCTCCTCCTGCCCTCAATCTTCCCCAACATCTTCTCCAATGACTCAGCTCTTCACATCAGGTGGCCAAAGTATTGGAGTTTCAGCTTCAACATCAGTCCTTCCAATGAACACCCAGGACTGATCTCCTTTAGGATGGACTGGGTGGATCTCCTTGCAGTCCAAGGGACTCTCAAGGGCCTTCTTCAACACCACAGTTCAAAAGCATCAATTGTTCGGCACTCAGCTTTCTTTATAGTCCAACTCTCACATCCATACATGACCACTGGAAAAACCATAACCTTGACTAAACGGACCTTTGTTGGCAAAGTAATGTCTCTGCTTCTTAACATGCTGTCTAGGTTGGTCATAACTTTCCACCCAAGGAGTAAGCGTCTTTTAATTTCATGGCTGCAGTCACCATCTGCAGTGATTTTGGAGCCCAGAAAAATAGTCTGTCACCGTTTCCACTGTTTGCCCATCTATTTGCCATGAAGTGATGGGACCAGATGCCATGATCTTCGTTTTCTGAATGTTGAGCTTTAAGCCAACTTTTTCACTCTTCTCTTTCACCTTCTGCCATAGGGTGGTGTCATCTGCATATCTGAGGTTATTGATATTTCTCCCGGCAATCTTGATTCCAGCTTGTGCTTCTTCCAGCCCAGCGTCTCTCATGATGTACTCTGCATCAGTTAAATAAGCAGGGTGACAATATACAGCCTTGACGTCCTCCTTTTCCTATCTGGAACCAGTCTGTTGTTCCATGTCCAGTTCTAACTGTTGCTTCCTGACCTGCATACAGGTTTCTCAAGAGGCAGATCAGGTGGTCTGGTATTCCCATCTCTTTCAGAATTTTCCACAGTTTCTGTGCTTCTCAATCTCATTTTAAATCCCTTGGTTCTTGCCGGCTATTTTATATGGCCAAGATTATTCTGAGGCCAGTTGCTAAATGTATGGGTTAATTATGTTGTGTGTGTGTATTAGTCACTGGTGTGTTCAACTCTTTGCGACCCCATGAACTGTAGCACACCAGGCTCCTCTGTCTATTAAATTATCCAGGCAAGAATACTGGAGTGGGTAGCCATTCCCTTCTCCAGGGGGATTTGCCAACCCAGGGACTGAACCCAAGTCTCATGTATTGTTCGCAAACTCTTTACCATCTGAACCACTCAATCTCATTTTAAATCCCTTGGTTCTTCAGGCTATGTTATAGAGGTAAGAGTATTCCAAAGGCAACTGCTAAATGTATGGATTAACTATGTTACTTTTCTGTAATTGCTGGAAGGATTATATATCCCTTCAGGGCAGGGGCCGTGTCTGTGGTATTCACTGCCCTGTCCACGTGGAGCTTACTGTGTAGGAGATGCTGTGTCATGAGTGTTGGATGACGTTTTAAGAATCTAATGACTGTAGTTTGCTTTTACTTGTCAGCAGTTCTGGGTGGGAGTTTCTTATTGGGGGAAGAGGAGCTTCTAGAAGTAGCGTTGAGGCTGACCACTGCTTGTGTCACAACAGTGGGGCATGGTTCGAAACTCGGGGTTCCTGTATACTACAAGATCGGGGAAATGTTGCAGGAGGAGATAAAAAAATTTGAGACGAAAAAATGAGAAAATAATACCAAAGAAACTTTTGGAAAATTATCTTGAACAGCAGTCTTTGCCAAAGAAGGGGTAAGGATGTGAGTATGGTGCCGTACCCCCAAACCTGAACTTTAAGAGAGAGCCACTTGGAAACCAGATAGGGTGGCCAGATTTGGCCAAAACAAACACAGGATGAGGAGCTGTGTTTATTTTTTTATTGTTGGTCATACCCCTTGGCTTGCAGGATCTTAGTTCCAAGATCAGGGATTGAACCCAGGTCCCTCGAGTCAAAGTGCCGAGTCCTAACCATTGGACAGTCAGGGAGTTCCCTCACATCTTTCACTGGATTAGTTGTGGGATATTCTGAGATTGTACAGAAGCCATCATCTTTTTAGATATTCTCACTCTCTTTTTCTCTTTCCTGTTTTTCTTCCTAGAAAAATCTTTTCATTTTCCTTCCTGTATCTATTGATATCTTCCATATTTTTGGTCTTCTTGTTTGTACATGTTTTAGGTAAAATTATTTTACGGTTTCTGAGAATTTGGAGGTCTGAAGCCATTGCTTATCATGAGAGTAGGGCAGTTAGTGACTGTGTGGATTGTCAACAGTTTCTGTTAACTGACTTACAGTGCTTTGTGTCCTTGGTATGTGGTTTTTGTTTGGGAGCTCAATGTAGGGCCCTTCCACCTTTACTTGCTCTGTTTCACTTAACCATTTTTTGCTAGACATCTTTTTTTAATACTTTATTTCTCTATTGGGCTGCAACTGGGTCTTTGTTACAGCCCTCGGGATCTTTAGTTTTGGTATGTGGGATCTGGTTCCCTGACCAGGGGTCAGATCCAGACCCCCTGCGTCAGGAGCATGGAGTCTTAACTGGTGGATCACCAGGGAGGTCCCTAGACATCTTTTTATGACAGTACATACAAACCATGGTTTTTTTTTTCTTAATTCTTCCACTGTATATTTTTTTTTCTGTGCCACAGCTGTGTCCCTTTCTCCTTTTTTCTTTTTAAAAATTTTATTGGAGTATAGTTGCCGTACAGTATTTTGCCAATTTCTGCTGTACACCAAAGTGAGTCAGCTATATGTATACATACAGTCCCTCTTTTTTTGAATTGCCTTCCCATTTAGGTCCTCACAGAGCACTGAGTTGAGTTCTCTGTGCTGTGCATTAGGTTCTCATTGGCAGTCTGTTTTATAGTGTGTATACATGTCACTCCCAATCCTCCAATTCATCCTGCTCCTTCATTCCTCCTTGGTGTCCGTGTGTTTGTTCTCCATGTCTATGTCTTTATTTGTGCTTTTGCAAATAGGTTCATCGCCCCTTTTAGCTAAATGAAGTGAGATTCCCTAAGACTTCACTGATTTCTCCTGAATCATCCTGTACATACCCCCTCTTCAAGCTCTTCTGCTAAATGTCTCTCGAGTGCTTACTCATGCAAGGTATGAGCATGATAAGCTCTTGATGTGAATTGTGTGAATTTATCTTCATAACCAACCTGGAGGGAGATGCCATTATTTTCACTTTCTAGAGGAGAATGTAATGGCCCAGAGAGGTCCCGTGACTCAGCTGGGGTTACACAGCTGGAGGTGGGCATCGGCAGCTTATAAACCAGGCAGCCTGACTCCAGAGTCTGGTGTGTATGCACTGTCCCCGCTTCCACCGCAAGTCATGCTGTTCAAAGTTTGGCCTGTGAACTTGTTCTGTTTGTCACTGGCCCAAGGGGAGATAAATTCTTAACCCATAATCCACTGTAAACATTTAGTAACTTCCCTAGCAACTTCTCATTGCTCTGTATCCAAGCAAGTGACCAGGGTTCTTATCTTTGCTGAACTGGACATGGACCAGTTTGGGTGTTGTTGAATTCAAGAGGCGAAGCACGTCTGTAGAGCTGTTTCTGCTCGTGTCCAGTAGGACACGCACGGAGGGATGCGTTGTCCCTGCAGACTGGTGGTGAGGGCTGGTCTTTCACTCAGCTGGTTTGAGAGGCCTTGCAGCTTGATGAAACTGGTTAACCATTAAGGTCCTTTTTAACATCAAGACTCTCTGCGTTCTTGTCCTGAAAGTCCCCCTTTGTCGCTGTTTCCGCCTTGCCCTGCAGCCCTGGAACAATGGCCTGAGCACAGTGTCTGGGGCAGCTTAGCACACTTGTGAGGGCTAATAACGACTCCTTTCTGGCCCTTGTGTACTTAGTGATCTGCTGACAATACTGGCAGGAAATAAATAACACAAATGCTTTCATCTATCGGTTATTAATTGCTTCTACTCTGGGCTGGTACACAGTGTGTGGAGGAAGCACGAGATAACCTGGTGCTTCCGTGGCCTAAGTAGAGGCTTGTAATTCTCAGGCATGTAATTGACATCACTTCCTCAGTTCTTCTAACAGAAGAACCACAGGTGTGGGCCTTGGGCTTGTGGCATGTCCTCCCCGTCATCCACCACTGCGGTGTGTGTGTGTGAGTCGCTCAGTCTTGTCTGATTCTTTGTGACCCGTGGACTGTAGCCTGCCAGGCCCTCTGTCCGTGAATTCTCCAGGCAAGAATACTGGAATGGGTTGCCATCCCCTTCTCCAGGGGATCTACTGGCGCTTAAAACGTTAGCCCGTGCAGGACCATGCCAGGATAGTAGTTTGTTCTGATAAACCCATGGGTATGACCCATGTCATCTTGTAAGAGGTGCCAGCCCTCTATCATGAGCCCCGCCGAATGCCAAGCATCTCCCAGAACGGTCGATACAGGCAGCGGTGTACCTCATAAATGAGAGCAGAGAGAGAACACAGTGTTACTCAGTTTCCTGGCTTGGTATTGGCTTCTGCCATCCTGACAATTTGGTTTCAGATGCTTTATCAAACTGAGGTGTTAAGATCGTTAAAATTTGAGTTGTAAGTTACTAAGCAACAGAATACTAAATTTGAATAATTAGAATAATATATGTAAATAGGTTCCTAAATTTAAGGAATTTAAGTAATTAAAATAATAAATACCAGTCTGCCTGAATTTGAAAAATTAGAGCTTCAAGGTGTTTTTTTTTAAATCGGAGGATAACTGCTTTACTGCAGTACAACAACATGAATCAGCCATGAGTGTGTGTATATGTATATACCCTCCCTCTTGAGCCTCCCTCCCAACCCCCAAGGTATCTTAGTATTACGATTTTTTGTTATTAAAGCAAACAGCATTCAAATTAAAGGTAATTCTGTAAGACAGTTGCAAAATCTTGGTAGGCACTTGAGCTTTCTCTTCATTATATCCTTTACCTGCGCCTGCTGTCAGATAAATGCCTGCATTTTTTTTTTTTTTTTTT
>SJYQ01004370.1:229117-454330 GCA_006410935.1 Redunca redunca | reverse complement strand
TTTTTTTTTTGCTTTGGAAACCATCCTTTTCTTACTCTTGACAGATGATGAGTTGCATCATCTTAAATAATTTTGGTCTTGGTACTTGGATTTTCTTGCCAGCAGTGAGTGCTTTTGTTGAGAGTTTTCACATTCTCCTTTCTGTGCCAACCCTTGATCTGCAGAATATCCCTGATAGAGAACAGAAGCACTAAACAATCACAGGGGAATCGCCTATCAAATCTGTGCCCTGCTCATAACAGCAATGGGTCAGAATGATTTCCTTATCAGCAGAAAATTGTGCTCATTTGAGTATGGTTGCCTAAATAAATACGTGGTGACTCAGGAGGAAGTAATTGTTTTCTAAGAATTTTTTGATGGATGTTTATTTTTCCCAGTTTGTTGTTTACTCTCTATGTCATGTCTGACTCTTTGCAACCCCATGGACTGTAGCTCACCAGGCTCCTCTGTCCATGGGATTCACCAGGCTCCTCTGTCCATGGGATTCTCCAGGCAAGAATACTGGAATGGGTTGCCGTTTTTTCCAAAGACCTTGGTAAATTGCTCCTGTGTCTCCCCTACTGGTCCCTTTCTTTTTTTCATTTTCTTTTTTTTAATCAGACTTTTGTAGAATGAGTAAACAGTGATGGAGACTGAGACTTGCTTTGTACTCTTTGTGCTCCTCACATCAGCAGAGGTCAAGTGAACCCTGCTGGGTGGGGGGCAAAGTAGCAGACACCAATAAATGAATAAGGTAATGCTAGCATTCACTCAGCTTCTGAACACAGCAGTTAGGACCTTATCAAACATGAAAATATAATCACATTTTTAAAATAGAAGTATAGTTGCTGCACAATACTATGTAAATTACAAAGTGTACAATATTGTGATTAACGATTTTTAAAAGTTTATTTATAGTTATTGTGAAGTATTGGCTATATTCTCCATGTTGCATAATATTTCCTTGTAGCTTATTTATGCCTGATTGTTTGTACCTCTTCCTTCCTTCCTTCTGTAGTCACTCTCCCCACTGGTAACCACTAGTTTGTTCTTTATATTTGTAATCATAGATTTTTTTGATTTCCCCCAGATTTTTGGAGTCTTCAACTCTACAAACATATGCAAAACAAAGAGTTTGTAATTGTTTGGCTCATATTTTCTTTTGAGAGTTCAGGGAGTTATAAGCTAACCTTAATTGATTTTTGTTTGTTTGTTTTGAAAAGAGTTTGCATTTTGAATTTGGATGTGTTTAGGTATGCTGAGATTTTCAAGCATTTCAGATAAAAGGGAAATAGATTGATAAAACTGAGATTTCATGTCAGCCTGTTTTTATCTCTGTTCCTTCCACCTGTCCAACCCCAAGCTCCTTGCAAATAGCACTTGGCCTGTTTTGCTCCTAGGCTGTGGTCTACCTAGCTCTTGGCTTCTTTGGGGGAGATAAACTGGAAAAATGATTGCTTTTACAGCCTAAACGAAAAGGGCTGTTTTGGAATGTGTGTGTGTGTGTGTGTGCATACATGCTAAGTCACTTCAGGCATGTTCAGCTCTTTGCAACCCTGTGGCCTGGAACCTGCCAGGCTCCGCTGTCCATAGGATTCTCCAGGCAAGAATACTGGAGGCAGTTGCCATTCCCTACTCCAGGGGATCTTCCCCACCCAGAGATCAAATCTCTGTCTCTCTCTCTTGCATCTCCTGCACTGGCAAGCAGTTTCTTTACCACTAACGCCACCTGGGAAGCCTGTTTTGGACTTAAGGAGAAGAAAAAGACAGGATTTGAGATGAAGATTGAGAAGACAATGCCTAAAGAGTAGAGGGAAAGCTTCAGGGAAAATCCAAATGGATGCTTCTTGCTTGTCTGTGGTGCATGGCACCTACCGTGATGATCATGTTTACCCATGGTCGTCAGTACACTAGAGCTGAGTTTTTAAACAATTTTCTCTGGAGCCATATTGGATATAACACCCTCTTTTTCCCTCATGCGTTAATTCCTGAAAATGCTCTGTGACCAGTTGGAGAAAGGGTAAACTAGTTTTATGTTTGGGGACCTGGAGTCTTATCGCCCAGATAGATGTTTTTGCTCTGTGTGTTTAGATGCTATGGGAAGCAGAGTAACAATCCCCAGTGCAAAAACTTAGTGAAAGGAGGTCTGTGTCAGGCCTGGTTAATCCCTTGTTAAATTAGATAGACTTTAACCAGCCTCTATAGAACAGTTCCTCATGTTGGTGGGTCCTTGGAGGGCTTTTTCTATTTCTATTGCCTAGAAATAAGTGGCTATTCTAAAATGGTGACAAGTTTTGTTGGCTAAGGCCTGGGTCTCTCACAACCATCACTTACTTTAGAAGGCACTTACAGAACAGACCTAGCTTGCCCCCAAATCCTTTTTATTTTTAAACTTTTAGGGCCTGGCCTGTTATTTTCAGCTTCTCACTTCTAGGTCCCTGTGCAAAGGGAGTGGTAGTCTGCTGGGCCTTGGAGCCTGGTTCTCTGTTACTGGAACGTAGGTAAATTTACCAGATATCTAAATAGAGAATGCCAGGTAACACATAAGAAGTTGAGTCTGATCTGATAATGAAGTGAGTTTATGGTCAACGTCCTTTTGAAATTTAAGTGCAGAATCACCTGCAAAGGCATTACAGTTCCCCTCTCTACCTTTTTGTCCTGTTCCTTTTAAAATAATCAAAATTCAAATCATATAGAACTTGGTCAGTCAAAACCAGAAAAACAGGTAACTTGAACAGATTGCGAGCTTGAATGTATGTGTCATATATGCCTGAAAGAAATGCTTTGGATTCCTGCCCAGTGCACTAGTATGAGGTCTTGAAGTCTTAGAGCTTTGAAGCCGAGTTGGGGGTCAATTTAAAGGGGAGAGGAAGTGCCAGTCCTGGGCTGTTCTTCCTTGACCACTGGGTAAAGAGCACGACCTTGAGAAGCGCTGATGAATTACAGAGTGTGTAAGGGAACCCTGGGAACCTCCGGCCTGCTCCCTGGGTGCGCTTGGCTGGTCATAAAACCTTATTAGCTGAGTGATGTGTTCTTTGTTGCTTACTTCTTCTGGCCTACGCCACATGGTGTCTTAAAGAACTGGAGAGCCAGACCTCTTCCCCAAGCTTCCATTTTCTTTGTAGCTCTTTTTTCAGTCTAAGTACTACATACACGTGACTTTCTTTGGTAGGTTTGCTTGGCAGGCAGTTCCAGGCATTGGCATCCTTCCTGCCTGTAATGGGGAGCAGGGAGGATGAACTCCCCAGAAACCAGGGCTCTCAAGGTGGGGGTGGCAATCCCAGCCAGCCCAGCCAGGAGAGTTGGGAGTGGCTGTCAGACCTTTTACAATAAAAGTGGTGATTGTTTCAGGTAGGTGCCCTTTCTTCTCTTGCCCTCTGGCTGTCTTGTATAAGTGACAGGTGTTGGAGGCTTGGAATTGCTGCAGTTCTTTCCTTCTTGGACTTGGCAGATGAAATAGGACTGCATTACTGGGGATTCATGCATCAAAATGTTGCAGCTTAAAAGATACTTTGAAGAGAGTTGAGTCCATTTGGAACAAGCCCCCATTTTCTAAAAAAACTGGTTTCCTGCAAGGATGACTAGGTTTTTCTGTTTATTCTGTTAAAACACAAATGGAGGGAGAAATCTATGGGAGAATATTTTCATCTCCATTGAATGATGCCTGACTCCCTTTTCTTCTGTTTTTAACATTTAGTAATGCCTGTCCTTGCCCTCACCTCCAAAAAATTCCCAGTAGGGAAATAAATAAGTGAAAAATGACGCTCTTCTCATCCATCCTTGTCTTTCATCCCTTGGACTCTGCAACAGCTACTTTTTAGCTGTTTGCTATATTTCCTTCCAATAAGTATTTAATGAACATGTAAATTCATCTATGTCTATCTGTATTGCTTTTCAAATTTCATATCCAAACCCTTTCAGTAACATCTTGAAGAGGTGACATGATTTTACTTTGATAAACGGTACTTCTTTGCTTCAGTAAAAGATGTTACCTAGGTGTTTTAACTCTGAACCCTTCGAATGAGGAGACTTGTGGAGAGTTGTCATGAATTGATATGCACACTGAAGCATTGGACCCGTCTGCCATAGCAGAAGGAGCTTTCTGTATTCTGGTGATTGATTTGGGATAGCTTCTAAAAACTGCAAACCATCTTTGTTAATTTCTTTGAAATATCTCTTTAATAGGGCTTGCCTGGTGGCTCCGACAGTAAAGAATCTACCTGCAATGCAGGAGACCTGGGTTCGACCCGTGGGTTGGGAAGATCCCCTGGAAAAGGGAATGGCTACCCACTCTAGTATTTTTGCCCATGGACAGAGGAGCCTAGCAGGCTACAGTCCAAGGGGTCACAAAGAGTCAGACACAACTGAGTGAATGACACACTTCATTTAAGATGATAGTACAGGAAGTCCCTTTGGGGTAACAGATTTACTTTTATGGTTGCTACTCAATTCCTCTGTTTTGTCATCTTGGGTTATATTGGTTCACAGTTAAAAATAGAGCTCTAATTAAAATGGGTGCCCTTTCTGAAAATAAGAACTATATTTCAATTACTAAATTCCTATTTGCTTAAGTATTTTTGTTTTGTTTTTCTCTTTGTTTTGAAAATTTTAACAGCAAGCCCGGGCTGAGCAGGAAGAAGAATTCATAAGTAACACTTTATTCAAGAAAATTCAAGCTTTGCAGAAGGAGAAAGAAACCCTTGCTGTAAATTACGAGAAGGAAGAAGAGTTCCTCACTAATGAGCTCTCCAGAAAATTGATGCAGGTAAATTACCTTTTCTCCCCTCTTATCTTCCCTGCCTGTTTTCTTCTCTAGGGGGAAAAAATGACTTTGATCTAGCACTTTGCTTGAAACATTTGCTGATGAGGTTGCAGCTAAAATTCTTTAGAGATTAAAATAGCTAAGTGAAGATGGCAGCAGTGTAATACTCAAGACTGTAGTTCCCAGCTCATCTGCTTAGGTGAGGTAAGAGATTTTATACCCTGACCATTTTAAGAAATCGCTGATGATCCTGCGGCTTTAGCACGGGAGTCAATGATGTATGCAGTATTTGGGGATTATGAGGGTTAACGCCAAATGTGAGATTTTTTTCTCCTTTTATGTTGAATCTATAATGAATATATGGACATTTTTGGCAACCAGAAGTAGGTCTTTTGTACTAATATATGAAGATACAAAGGGAAATGCCACTTTGAGGGGAGAAAAATATATGTATCTGTGATAGTTAAAATTATGCACAATCAGTTGTGTTCAGATGGGTGAGTAATATGTTACTGAACAAATAACAAATGTTGAAACTTAACATCAATCACTAACAGTGTACAGAAGACAATGCACAAAACATATAGAAATTTTAATTTTTCCAGTTAGATTTTTCTACCTTCCCCTCTTGTTTGTTTTGTTTTCCTCTCCTTGAAGTTTACTAGTAAATTACAAAAGTAAGATTTGTTTAGGGCAAATATCATGCAGGTTATTTAGTATGAACTTGGGAACAAGTGGGACATTGAGTTTTCATTATTTAACACAACATGTCCAACATAGTGAATAGGTATAAAATTATCCAAAGAGAACTATTATTGGTATTTTTTTCAGATGGCTGTAAAAGGTAGAAATCTTTCCTTGCATGTTCTATTCACTGGCATTACTAACAATTTCACTCATTAATTTGATTGAAATATGTATTCTAATGAGATTATAGCAAAAGGATATTTGGAGCCTAAAAAAACCTTCCTAAATTCTCTTACCTTCTAACATATCAAATGTTGGAAGAAGAGACCAGAAACTTTAATGTTAAGACCATGCAATGGTCCAGGCACCTTTTACCCATCTTTTTATTCTTATTTTCCTACCTAATTATTGAATAAAGATACCACTATAATCTTGTACAAAATTTGATTTATATGGTAACTGTTGGAATGTGAAGGATAGAGATCCTCGGTCAGTATTATCTAGTGGAGATTTATGGTGGAATTTCTGTGTCGAAATGTTTTCTTTATTCCTGTGCATTCTGATTTAGAGGAAAAATAAGGTAGAAGATTAGTTTGACTTTTGACTCTTATCACACCTTGGCAGCATTAGACTAATTATTCTGCATGTTGCTTAAAGGCTTCCTTTTCTGAGTTGTGTGTGTAGTCAGATGCCCTAATTTTTAACATTTCGAGAAACATTTTTTTGTTTTCAACTTGCATAGTCATTGGTATTTGGAATCTTTGATTAAAGTACATTATAAAGCAGTCAATATCCTAGTCAGATCATGCTTTCTTTTTCTCTAGAAAGGCTCATTTTCATTGTGAGTTGTTCTGTAATGTATAGTTTAAAGTAGCCTCTCATTAGCTTATTATCATGACCCACCTTCTTTCCAAGGACATTGATGTCCCTTAAAGCAAGCTACTGGATAGAGTGAACGCCTAAGAGCCATGTGCAACAGAAAGACGTTAATTATAGTAATATATTTGGCATAAGAAGGTTTGAACTTAAAATTTAAGCTCTGAACATCTTATAAATAAAGCTATAACTTGGAGAAACGTAGGTTGTTTTTTTTTTTCAGAATTATTTTTTCAGATTATTTTTTTCAGAATTCTTACATTAAAAGAAATAGTTTTACTTGGTCAGGAGAAAAATTTTCATATATTAAAAACTTAAATTTTTTGAGGGGCATAGATCTTTCTAAAGAGACTGGGTAATACATTAATACAAACTGGACAATGCGAAAAAATGTTACCCAAAGTAGTTTGTAATGTGGAGCCCTGGTCTTCACATGGCTGGGTCTTAGGCTCACCCTCAGTCAAAACAAAGTGTTCAGTACGAGGATGTAAGTCTGTTGTTTGGGGAGTTCTAGGTGGATCTGTAGCTCACTGGTAATCCCACTTGTAGAACCTGGGCAGACGGATGGTCAGCATGTCTCTGACCATGAATCCCCGCTTTGTTGCTAGATTTTATTTTCATTTATTATATATATATATATATATTCATGTCTCTGAGACATATAGATATATATGATTCCCTGGTGGCTCAGATGGTAAAGCGTCTGCCCTCAGTGTGGGACCCTGGTTTGATCCCTGGGATGGGAAGATCCCCTGGAGAAGGAGATGGAGGAGCCTGGTGGGCTACAGTCCATGGAGTTGTAGAGTCGGACACGACTGAACGACTTCACTTTATATATATGTGTGTGTGTGTGTGTATATATATATATAGAGAGAGAGAGAGAGAGAGTGTGTGTGTGTGTGCTTAGTCTCTGTATGTCTGACTCTTTGTGACCCTTTAAACTGTAGGCCACCAGGCTCCTCTGTCCATAGGAGTTTTCAGGCAAGAATGCTGGAGCGGGTTGCCATTTCCTCCTCCAGGGGATCTTCCCAACCCAGGGAGTGAACCCATGTCTCCTGCGTCTCCTGCATTGCAGGCAGATTCTTTACCCACAGAGTCATCAGGGAAGCCTTATATAAGGGAATTCCATATGTGTATATAGTAATAAAATGCAGGAGCCTCTGGTTTGAATTCTGGGTCGGGAAGATCTGCTGGAGAAGAGATAGGCTGTCCACTCTGGTTCCCTTGGGCTTCCCTCGTAGCTCAGCTGGTAGAGAATCCACCTGTAATGTGGGAGACCTGGGTTCGATCCCTGGGTTGGGAAGATCCCCTGGAGAAGGGAATGGCTCCCCATTCCAGTATTCTAGCCTGGAGAATTCCGTGGACTGTACAGTCCATGGGGTCGCAAAGAGTGGGACACAACTGAGCAACTTTCACAAAGTATCTATAACGTAGACGTAAACCTTGCCATTGCAGCCAGTTTTGAGAGTGTAATTCAGTGGCATTAAGTACACTCACATTGTTGTACAACCATTCCCACCACCCATCCCCAAGAACTTTTTCAAACTGAAACTGAGTCCATAAGAAATAACCCCTTATTCCATGCTCCTGGTTCTTTCTAAGACTTTTGAAAAGACACGGATGGCAGGTAGTGTGAGGTTGAGGTCTCCGGCAAGCTCCAGAGCTGTGCCTACTGCGACATGAATAGTGATCCCTCACGTTAGACACCAGGGATCAACTGCACGCCGTTTTGTGGTGAATCCTTGTACCTTTGGCCAGCTGGAAGGCTCTTGTATAACCGCTGGAAAGAAGGGTTGTAGGCCTACTGTACCCAACCCCTGGGCTTTCCTGAAGGATTTCAGCCAGTCCTTTGTTGCAGCCTCGCATTTTCTGCCCACCCAGTGTGGTAGAGCTAATCTCCATCTGGAAGATTTTTAGAGTAATTGGTACCAATAGACTTTTCCCACTGTGTAATTACTTTAATATGACTCTCTAGGATGCTTGCTTCTGGATAAGAACTTGTTATGATAGCCTACTAAGAGAAACAGTGCTGCCAGGGACACTGATGGACAGAGGAGTAAACTGACGTGTTCACCAGGGAAGTGTTTAACATTTTTCACCCCGAGGCCGCATAGAGGCTATTTATGGAGCAATTTTGGTTTTATTGCTTGTGCTATGGCTGTTGTCTTTGATAGTGAATGTTGCTTTTATGTGCATTTCAAAGGAATTCTTTGGTCTTGAGAACAAAATGAGATTATTACTATAAAGGAGATACCTCCTTTTCCATCTGCTGTGATACAGATGGTATCGAATACCTTTAAAAACTGAATCAAATATATTTAAGCAGATGAATAGAAATCTCTTTGCCCTGTTAAAAGATCATGTTTGCCCTGTTAAAAGATAGGTTCAACACCTCCAAATATGTTAATCCTGTCTAAAGCAAACAAAGACACAGGCACAAACCAGCATGCAGTTTTTCTCCTTTATTTTTGTATACATCTGCTAGATAGATACCTTGGTTTTACAAAGACTCTTGTCTGAAAAATCTGCTTCCTTCTGAGCCTGGACCATGGGATCAATGACTTGACGGTAAGAACTGTCCTAAAAAGGAGCCTTCTAGTCTAATGCCAAGCCTATGCTAGAACTAAATTCAGCTCTGGAATGCCTTGAAGAGATGTTTGTTGCTTAATCATAATTTGTAATTAAAGTATATAAGGAATGTTTTGTGATCAAATTCTTCATCAGAATTTGATTCTTAATATGCTAGGAAAAAAGTCTGAAAAGACTCTTCTCTGAAATGTTGGCTGTAATTATACTTGGGTGCTGAGCTTAGGGATGTTAATTTTCTTGTGCTCCTTTCCTTCTCAGTTTGTGGAGGCAACATGCATTACTTTTGTAATTAGAAAATATCTTACTTCCTAAGAAGAAACTTTTAAAAATACCTATTTTGTCCTTATGTTTTGAAACCTCCAGCTGTATCACTGAACTTGAGAGCTCACAGTCTTGCAGTTGTTACCAAACCAGACTGGAGTCTGCTTACCTGATGTGCACCAAAGCTGGTCCACTGATGGGGCTGTGGTGAAAGAAAGTACAATGTTTACTGCAGGGCACCAAACAAGGAGAATGGGCAGCCTGTGCTCAAAAGACACGAGCTCCTCGATGGCTTTTGGGGAAGGGTTTTGAAAGACATTGAGGGGCGAGAGACGCAGGGTGCATGATCAGCTCATGCCCAATTCTCTGATGGGTTGATGGTGAGGAAATAGTGATGCTTCAGGAATCTCAGCCATCAGTCTTCTGGTTCCAACCAGTCTGGGATTTATGTGTACTGGTGGTCAGCATGCAGCTAACTTCTTCCACCTAGTGGGGGTTTTAGTATCTGCACAACAACTCAAGGACATGGCTCAGGATATTATTTATAGCCCTGAGAGGAAATAAAATAAAGGTCTTTGTCTTTGTTGTATGGCTTAACTATTATTATTTTGTCTTGCTTGACTGTTTTCTCACTTATCTAATTAAATCTGCTATGTAACCAAAGAGCAAATTTAAAGCTTTTCTACAAGCAAGAGGCAGGGGCCAAGGCGGGGGTGGGGGTAAGATGGAGGTCTATCCCTGGGGTGGTCCTGCAGGGTCTTACTTGGTTTCACTATCATAATTGCATCTGTTTATCATGGACTGCATAGACTGCAGTGCACTGGAGCCCCTTGCAAAGTCAGGAAGATTCTGGACTACCCAGATTGTTCATTTAGAGCTAGCATAAACAAAATGCTTTTATGGTTGGCTTAACTGTCTTGTCAGCTGTGATACGATTCATTCCACTGGCCGCTCTTTAAAAAAAAAAAAAAAAAAACACCCTAATTCCTCTGGCTAACAGTTAAGCACCAGTCACCAATACCAACTGGAAGACCTATTGTTGCTGAGATGGATAGAGATTTTAGCCCCTGTGGATTTTCTCACTTGCTTTTATGTAAGCCCAAGGCATCAGGTTCACTTCCTGCTTTTGCGAAGCCCTGTTCAATTGTTGCCTACACTTTTCTCCACCAATACTTCTGCCAAAAGTTAATGAATTTTTTTTTCCTTTATTTAAAAGCCTGGAACAGGACTGAGATAGGAGTACCGAATATTATACATCTCTGAATGTTTTCACTGTAATCCCATTTTCAAACTTTAGACCTTAAAATAACAAATAAGTTTGTAGCCTTGTACTGTAGAGTCACATTTGAAATTGGATCTGGTCCTCAGAAAACAACGCCACTGTAGCTATTAATATAATAAAAATGATTGTACTCATTCTCTTACTGAGGAGACACATTTTTCTCATTGATGGCGGAAAGCACTTAAGAACAAAAGTTTTCTGGATCTCTTGTTAAGTGGCAGGACTTACTGTTACTATTATTGACTTAGTCCCTGAGGTGAGAACGCCTCCGGGAATTGCAGCAGTTGCAGTTTCCTAGCATCTGTGGAAAGATGATATATGGAGGGAAGGAAGGAAGTTGTGGGCAAAAACCACTGCTGAAGCTGCCATTGCCAAGTGATACAGAGCTGAGACCTTCAGAAGGCTGTTCCGTAATAGCATTATTCTTCCATCTGTGTTTGCACAGGAATGAAACAGAGTAAGAAGTCCCTGCATCTGCCCGTTGACCTAGACAAAGGCTTACATTCATACACCTCCTCTCTCCCCACCCCTCAACCTGGAGTGGTAGGTTCTCCTTCCAGTCGCATCTGAACGGAGGCAGGTTTTCTTCTGCAGCGTGCCCTTCTTTAGGCCCTTCAAGGCTGTGTCTGTGGAGGGCAGGCTTGTCTGCAGGCACTAGAAGTGAGCACAGATGTCCAATTCCCTTCTGAAGCCTGTACGCCAGAATCTGAGGCTGCCTTCTTTTACTCCAAGTTCTCCAAGTCACTAAGATGGCAGTGTAGTGATCTGGTGTGTTCAGGCAGCAGAATCACATGTCAGGGTGATAAATATGCATGAAACCCTGTCTAGTTCATTTTAAAGGCACCGAGGCGAACACTGCTGTCACATCCACTCAGGTGAAGACTTGTTCTCCCATGGCAGGGGAGAAGAGACCTTGAAATATGTTCTTCATTAAGCTGGCTCGACCAGTGGCCCTGTTGGCTTTTGGTTTTTCAGGGCTATTAATGTGGAGCAGAAAAATTGGCTATCACCTAATAGCTAACAGAACATTTGGGGCAAAGTTGCGTTGTGGGTTTGTTTTTTTTTTTGTCATTCTCGCTGTTGTTTTTCACTCCACATTATCTGACTCCCAGCTGTGTGTGTTCTTTGTTTCTTTTCATGGAACAGGGGCTTATACATTGTGTTCACGATACATCTGCAGAGGGCTTCTGGGATGTGTTTATTGCATTTTAAATGCCACAACCACCAGAGGCGAAATTATAAGGCAGAATTTTCCTGTTAGCAGCATGCCAGAAATCTCAGTCCAACGTAATTTGCATTATGATTAGAAAATACAATAAACTTGAGGCAGTTCTTTTAGTCTTCACAAATCACCGAGTTCCCCCCACCCCCCAAAATGTGCAAAATGTGTGTAATATGTTACCATTATGGCTGGAGTTACTGTGCCAGCCTGGATTCCCCAAAATACAAGAGCGAGGGTTAGGGCTTAGCAGCTTTTCAGGTTGACTTCTTTGACAAAATATGGAGAAATGCAGGTAGAAAGTAAAAGTAGGAGAAGGAAATGAAAAATAATGAGATGAAGCTGGAGTGAGAAGTTGCTTTATTCACTAGGGTAGGGGTAAGTAAGCATTGTTATTTCTAGTTGAAAAGGTGAATCTTGGAGATTGAAAGATACTTGGCTGGCACTGTAGATGGACTTGAACTATCACTGGAAATGCTGTGCAAATGATTTTAAACTTTGCAGTTATAAATGTTGCAGTGTTCTGCATTTCTTGGGTAATTTTTTGTGTGTTGTTTTTTTTTGTTTGTTTTTCATTTTAAAAAGTTTACAGTCAGCCCAGTTGGTAATTACCTTAAAATACAGAGATATATTCTACTACTAATTATCTTTACTTTCCTTTTTTTTTCCTTTTAATTTATGATAAGTTCTCAGAATAAATTCTTTCTTTAAGAAGAAAGGGTTAATTTTTACAAAATGGATTTTTTGTTTGGGCAGGTTGAGTCCAGAGCCTCAAGAATTCCTTTGTCTTATTCATGGAACATCTTTTTTAAAATCTTCCTCCTAACTAGATTTTTTCAAAGGTGTTAACACTTAAGCAGCATGATGCTATTAGGAATCAAATCTAGGAAGGTCAGACTTAGCCCCTGAGGTATTCTAACTGGGCAGGAAACCTCAGGTACTGGAGCCCTCCACTCAGGTGAGAGCTTGTCCTCAGTGTTGAGGAGGCTGATGAGAAAATAACATCCCCAAAATAATTTATTTTCTGGAAGGGCCTACCAATTATTTTTTCCTTGCAAAAGTTAAGTATACTTTTTCCCTTTTTGAAAATCACATTTAGATAATTCAGGCAAGCTTCACTGAAGATAAGTGGAAGCATTAACAAGATCATGAAGAACTGTTGTGGGGAGATCTGGGGAGGGTGGAAATTGAGAGGAAACCCAGCACCCAAGGCTCCCTTGTTCCTGAGCATATTTGCTATTTATTTCTTACAGAACAGCTAAGAAGGTGAATTGTGCTTTTGGCCGTTGTGTAGAGCTGGGGTTTCAGAAGTCAGAGCTCAGGGCTGGCCAAAGGTGGGGACAAAGATAAATCACCCTGCTTTAATCTGGAATCATGAAGAGCTATACCATCGGAAAAGAGTGAAGTTTTTTGTTTTTTGTTTTTGTTTTTGTTTTGCTTCATTTGGATGAATCAGAGAACACAAATCTTTGGTTTTGGATTAAGGCAGACTATGTTCATCCCAGCCTGAAGGAGGGGGAGTGTACATGATGCTGAGCGTGTGTGGGAAGGCGCTGTGGGAGGCATCTTTGGAGCCGTCCCAAAGTTGCAGAAATTTGGAAGAAACGGCTTCAGGTACTCTAGGCAGAGGATACAGAATGATCAGGACTGGGCTTGGGGTGCGGGGGCTCTTGTCAGTGTGGTGACCAACAGGACTTGGGGTCTAGAAGCCCCTGCACCAGAGTGGTCTCCAGACATGTTTGCCCAGGATGATGGGTTTCTGTTTTCTTTTTTTTTTTGATGTGGACGATTTTTTAAGTCTTTGTTGAATTTGTTATGATATTGCTTCTGATTTATGTTTTGGTTTTTTGGTCATGAGGCATGTGGTCTTTAGCTCCCTGACTAGGGACCAAACCTTCACCCCCTGCATTGGAAGGTGCAGCCTTAACCACTGGACTGCCAGGGCAGTCCCTTCAGTTTTTAAAATGTGGGTGGTTTTTTTGTCTTTTCCTCCAGGAAAAGAGTCTTTAGAAAAAGACATGAGATGGGCCTTTAATCATAGTTACCACCACTCTCTGTGCTGAGATTCATCATTGTTTGTCAGGTGCCTGGACCCTGAAGGCATTTGTGTGTGTAAACCTTAGACTGTCACTTGGGCTGAGTGTGAAAGTATGGGGAACTTGCATGGGGACTGGATCAAAGGTGGACTTGAACATTGTACCGATGAGTTTGGGCTTACTCTGCAGGAATGAGGGAGCCATTATGAGGTTTCGAGCAGAGTGTTGAATGGATAGAAAACCCTACTAGTTTAGTTTAGCATGAGCTACATTGGACCTGGGGTATCGAGTAGGAGCTTTGGCAGTGGCCCAGTGAAGAGGAGTAAACGATTTGAACCAGAGCACAGAAAGCGCAGGGTGTGTTGGACAGCTGTTCTGGGGGCTGACTTAATGCCATTTGGTAACTGATGAGATGTGAGGTATTGACTGAGAATAACAGTACCCGTGACAGAAGGGGGAAGGAGGTGGGCCCAGGAGGCGTCTAGTGGTGATGCATTGAATTGAAGGTGGGAGGTTGACTTTCTGCTGAGCAGAGCTGTTCAGACTGGTTTACAGACTCAATATTGTGAGAGACATTTCTTTTTTTTCAAAGCCCGTGTTAACTGCTTGGAACAGTAAGTCCCCTACACGTGAACCTTTAAGCTGCAAACTTTAAAAGATGCGAATGTTTGTTCACTTGTCCACTCACGTAAGTTAGTTCTCATGTCTAGCATACATTGTCACATGCATGCTTCCTCTACAAGTGGTTGTGCTTTTGTGTACTTGCTGTACAGTTCTGTATACAGTATCTTTATTTCAAGCCAAATATGTCTGGAAGGAAGGATAAAAGCAGCACTATATAGCTGATTGTGTTAGGCAGGTACCTAGGCTTACTTTGTCAAATTGGACTTAACACGCTCTTGGAACAAAACTTGTTCACATGTAGGGGGCTTACTTTGTTAACTACATGACAATTGTTTTTGGCAATCCAGTGACTTAATGTAGTCACTGTTCTATGGTGGCCTTTACTTAGCTCAGTGTAGATGGCTCTAGTTATTGGTAGTTGTCAATAAATGAGGGATGTTGGTTGCAAAACTGCAGGTCGTACAGAGAATGGTTAGCATTGACTAGTGTAAACAGAACTGGGGGCATCTTGGGTTTATCCTCAAGTTGAATTGAAAAAGCTGAGTCCGGGGCTGGTGGCAAGAAGGCGCGCCTCCCTTGGCTCTGGGTGGACTAACAAAGGCCCAGACTTGCCAACACGCTTCGCCAAGCCTGGGATTTGGCAAACCTGCATGCTGGGTGGGTGGGCTGGCCTAGCAGCCAACCTTCACATGCACCTGCAGTGGCGCCTGTACCTGCTGGAGAAGGTTTTGCCCAGAATAAAAGCCATTCAGTGAAGAGCTTTTGAATCTCTGATATAAGAAGCCTGGTTCACTGAAGTGGCTCCAGAAAACTTTGGAAATTATGAGAAAGATAACAATTATCGGTAATTCAGTGATGCTTAAGGCTAGTCTGTGTTAGATCAACTTAATGCTATACTCATGTTTTTTAATGGGCTAGAAATTGGCTTTGGGACTTCATATGTGAGTGGATGCAATGAGAAAATGCTCACATTTGAGTGCTTATAATTTTCCAGGTTTGTAGTTGTGTTTTTGCTTATGGCTTTTTCACTTACGTTAATATATTTTTCATGCTGAATCCCAAGGAGCAAATCTTTATTTATATAACCCTAATTCCATTGTAAATGTGCTGCTTGTGGATCGTCAGTTATGTAATTTCCATTCTACAAGGTTTCTTGTTGTTAATGGTACAATATATTGCACGGTTAACAGTTCTAAAGCTCTCCTGTAATCTGTGAGATTGACTTTGTAAGAAGTATATTTACAGAAAATGCTGATTCTGACAACAAATTTTAATCTACCTAAGCATTTTACTTTAGATATATTAAAGGCAAGCAAATGAGTTTGTTTTTTTCTTCCAAACACATTAATAGAATTTACTTGCCTGTTTACTTCTCAGTTTGAATGATTTTTGTTCCAGTTTAGGATCTCTGACCTGATTAGTAAGATTAAGAATTGCTTACGACATTTAGACCTTTGATTAAAAATTTTAAATCATGTCTTAAATTTTATGTCCATGTTGAAGATGCTACCCAGAAATTAAACTGGAGTTTAGTTTTTCTGATAGGTCCTGAAAAGTAAAAGTGAAAGTGTTAGTCACTCAGTCGTGTCTGACTCTTTGTGACCCCATGGACCGTAGCCCGCCAGGCTCCTCTGTCCATGGGATTCTTCAGGCAAGAATACTGGAGTGGGTAGCCATTCCCTTCTCCAGGGAATCTTCCCAACCATAGGATCCAACCTAGGTCTCCTCCACTGAAGGCAGGTTCTTTACCACTGAGCCACCAGGAAATCATCTCTGATATGTCCTGGGTCACCTAAACCAGTCTTCCTTTTACGGTTTTTGTTTATGATGTCATGGACTACAGCTTTAAAACAAGCAGGTGGAGGGAATTCCCTGGCAGTCCAATAGTTAGGGCTTCATGCTTCCACTGCATGGGGCATGAGTTCTATCCTTGGTTGGGGAACTAAAATCCTGTATGCCATGAGGTGCAACCAAATAAAAAAAACAAAAAAAAATAAAATAGATGGATTCAGGGTGTTGGTTCAAGTCCTGTTGGGGCCAAATAGCTTGAATTTACATGTATCTGTTTGAAACAAATAATTTCTGAAATTTTCTCAGGTGCATTGTCATGAGGAAAACTCTGTGGCCTCTCTTCTTGCCCATCTGAATTCTCTTCTCATGATTGTTCTGGGAGGTTGTTTTTGTATTTCTTGCTGTATTTCTCTTTTTATTGGTGGTTTCTTGGTTCCAAGGAAGAACCAGATTTTCTGTTTCTAGTGTTCTGTTTGGAACACTAACTCTGTGCCCTGTCCCTAAATTGCCTGTCACCCGAGAGATGGCAGAACAAAACAGGCAGCAAAGCTGTTTGTTCCAGGTCTGTCTTTGGGGGATGTTGAAAACTGTGAGTGTTTGGCTGAGTTCTATCTCAGGATGGCTTGATATTTTCCAAATGATTCGTGCAACCCAGGGACCTCGCTTGAATTCTGGTAACGACAGCTTCACCATCACATTTTCCTTTGGGTATAGCTCTTGAAAGGAAAAAGCCTTTTAAAATTGAGAGCTTTTGTAGATTTCATTACTAGCTGAATCAGTATTCTTAAAGGAAATACCTTATTGACGGTGTTAGACCATCTGTCTCTATGTGAGTCTTTTCCTCTAGGACAATGAGAATCTTACCTTTGCTCAGATTAATATTCTGTGACAAACTGCTGCCTGGGTCAGGGGAGAGATTTTTTTGACATTAGATTGCATCCTTTATTGTTTGGGGCTTCCCTGGCAGCTCAGATGGTAAAGAATCCACCTGCAATGCAGGAACTCAGGTTTCATCCCTGGTTGGGAAGATCCCCTGGAGAAGGAAATGGCTACCCACTCTATCCAGTATTCTTGCCTGGAGAATTCCATGGACAGAGGAGACTGGCGGGCTATGGTCCCTGGGGTTGCAAAGAGATGGACACAACTGAGCAACAAACACTTTCTCTTTATTATTTTAATTTATTTAAGAGCACAAGTATAACACTAAAAAAAAGGGAAGAAGGAGGCTCTTTGAAATAAAAGTGGCAGCAGCTGAAAACATATTGGAGAGACTTCCCTGGTAGTCCAGTGGTTAAAAGTCCACCCTGCAGTCCAGGGGATGAATGTTCGATCCGTGGTCGGGGAACTAAGATCCCACATGCTATGGAGCAACTAAGCCCGTGCACCACAGCTAGAGAATCCTTGTACAGTGAAAAATCAGGCATGATGCAGCAAAGATCCTGCGTGCCACAACTGAGAATGGCACAGCCAATATTTTAAAAAACGTATTGGAGGAAAACACATCTAATATTTAAAGAAAACTATGCAAAAGGTTTAAAAGACAAAAGTTCGTTTTTCTAAAACCAGTAGATACCATTTAAGCTTAGCATTCATAAACTATTTTAGGGCAAAGATAATGTCTTAACTATAGATTTCACTCCCTTCTGCCTCTACCGTGCAGGTGGAAGGAAGACACACCACACAGGTAATTTTTAGAGAATGCAAGAGTCAGATGAAGAGGTACTTGTTCTGCCTTTTTTTCCCTCATAACTGATGCCTGTCCCATTGGGGGCCTTTGTGTCTGAAATGCTGAGAACTGTTCTCAGCCTCTGACCATTCCTCTTAGTTCCTTTAATTACTGCTTGATCTTCCAGAATCTGAATTTTAATGAGCTAGCTAAAAATAGACTTGTCACTGTAAGCACCTCTTCACATCTGCTTGCTTTCTGAGTCCCTGCAAGGTTGACCAGCTTTTTTGGAGTTGCGCGTAAAAAACAGTTGGAAGAAAACCAGCATCTGTTTAGTCAACATTTCCCATGTTGAAAGACAATGTCAGATTTTGAACATTTTTGTTTTCTTTTTAAACACCAAGTATGGTACTTTCAGAGCAATGGAAATAGTTTCAGTTGAGGAGATGATTAAGTATAACCTTTTGAGGTTTTTAGGCCCACTGAGCTCTCTCTCTTGTCCAGTGCACCCTCTACGGGTTCACAAAGAGACATAGCTTTCCCTGGGCAAGCATCCTTGTCTGTATTTAGCCATTTAACCTTCCGAACGCCAGGGGCGCACTAGGCACTTGTGGTTGGAAGAGTGTTTAGCCAGCCCCTCAGATTTGCTCAGGATCTGGTAGGAGGACTCTGGTTTAGAGTTTAGAGCATGGTTTGGGCCCCAGGCTCTGCCACGTTCCAGCTGAATTACCTTGGTCTGGTAACCTGTTTTATCACATTAGATATGGGGGTTGTCATGGCTGCCTAATATGGGCATGATATGCAGTGCCTGCCTGAAGAAATGGTTTTGGAGGTAGAATTAGGGAGCATTGGTCATCTTAGACCTCAAAACCAAACTGTGTGCTTCATCGTTTTTAATAGCTTTTGCTTAATTTCCCTATAGTTCTGAAAATATCAGGCCCTGTGGTTCATTCCTATTAACCCCTACTATGAATCAATAGCCCCTCCCAACTGAGAACACTGGAAATAAGGCACAGTGATTCATGAGAACCCCAGTTGTGTGTCATTGAATTTCTTTTATTCTCTTTTGGTTTTGAAGTTTGGAGTACATTTTTTTAAGATTTCTTTTGCAATGGCCCCATAACCTTATTTTTTAATTGCATAAATAAGAGGCTTTCCCTCTTGGTTTTCAGAAAAGATGTAGAAGGTGTGAAGTTGGTCTCATTACAAGAAGTTAATTATTTGTACTGATTTTTGCCAAGTATGCTTACTAGTACACTCGTAAATAGCATTCAGAATACTTTACCAGGTATTTTTTGTGATTGTAACTTCTCTTCCCTCTCTACATACATTGTATAAAATGCAAGTAAATTGCATGAATGCAAGTAAACTGTAATTCATTTAATAAAAACTGACAGTTACAAATTTTCTATTTTTTAAATAATTTTTATGGCCAAGGTATAAAAATTTTCAAGTCTCCAAGGGTTGTATATGTGCTGAAAAGTACATTTCCTTCCTTTCCTCATCCCCAGTTCTTCCCTACAGAGACAACCACTTACATGTTCTTCAAAACTGAAATTGGTGTTCAATCATGGTTTGATGTTCTGATATACCTATATATACATACACACACACATATATATGTATACATACAGACAGACAAGTGCCTCTGATTATGCACTATAATTTTTGGTTGTAAGTTAGAGGAATCAGGAGCGAGTTATTAGGTGTACATTTGGATATACAAGCAGAAATGAGTAAGGTAACTTTTACGATGACCTCCTATACTTGGTTTAGCCAGCTTTTAGAGCCAGCATTATCACGGCTTTTGAGTGTCTTGATTTCCACATCTGTGTTTTCTTTTCATTTTCCAGCTGCAGCATGAGAAAGCTGAACTCGAACAGCATCTTGAGCAGGAGCAGGAATTCCAGGTCAACAAACTGATGAAGAAAATTAAAAAGCTGGAGAATGACACCATTTCTAAACAGCTTACCTTAGAGCAGGTAAGAATGTATGGTTCTCTCTCTGTATCCTTAATTAGGATAGTTCTTTTTTTTTTTCCTTTCTCAGATCATCAACTGTTCTTTCAAACTTTAAAAGGTTCTGTGGAATATCAGTGAAAACCATTTTTCACCTTTTTCTGCACACAGTGGGGACTTCCTCTCTGAAGGATGCATTGACAGTTCTGCATAGCACCTCCTTACTCTCTCATGCTCTTGTGTTCTTTTCAACCACAACTGATAAGGTTTCAAGAGCTATATTGTGATGTACTGATTTATAGGCAGGAAATGTTAAGTTCCTTTTGCAAAAGAGGGAAGAATATGTTTGGAACCACAGGATCCCTTCTGTGAAAGTTCTTGAGACAGTGGGACTGTGGAGCAAAAAGGTTCTCTTTCAAGGATTCTTCAGAACAATTAAGCACTTTTGTCTTTGAATTATTAGCAACCTTGTATGAACCTTGTCTTTTCCCACCTAGATGTGTTGATACAGGTATGGAGTCCTAGACTCAGTCACTCATCCTGGTTCAGACACTAGTTAGTTTTGTGACCTTGCATTAACTTCATTAACTTCGCGGGGGTCCAAGTTTGCCATTTGTAAACAAGAGAAGCACAAGCTTCAATCAGGAGTGGCAAGCTTAGAAAGGTGCAAAAGATGGAAAGCACCAGTGCACAGTCCGTCTGTGCGTCGCCCCTGGTAGACGTTAGGAGGGTAGCCTTAGGAGGCCAGGCTGGTCCTTTTCTGCCAGCCCAGAATCGTGGCCCGCCGTTGTCGGTCCTGCCGGGTTGGCGTGCCAGAAGTTCCCGTTGTCTCTGGCCTAAGTGCCCCTAATACTGTTCCCACGCTAATTTATTTTCCTGAAGTTGGAAGAGAACAAGCATAGTGTACTGCTACCTGGTTTCCATGTAAAATTCAGTATATTGACGTTTTCTAGCTCTTCATGATTTGGATCCCAGTTATCATTCTGATGATTTGGCCAAGGCTTCTGTGCAAAGCTGTCTGATTTATCGCAACTTTAGCGTCTTTCATATATGGAGCTTAGTCCAGGCTAACTGGTCTTTGAATCACCCTCAGGACCATTCTCATTTCATCACTGTGCTTGAGACTGAATTGTGGGATTATCAGGTGTAAGAGAAAGTGAGCGTTTATTTTAAACTAATTGAACTGACTTTATTTTTTATTTTTATTTGCATTATTCCTCTATCTACCTATATCAAAGGATGGATTACAGTGATTTCCAAGACTTTCAATAATGGCCTTGAAATTTTTTTTTTCCATTCCTTCTAGGTTAAAGAACAAAAAAGTTCCATTTCCACGGGTTGGCTATTTTGCAAAAATCCAGAGTAATCTAGTCCTACTGTCCCTCTTTGGAATTCAGATGCAGTTTCCAAATTTAGAAGACTCCTCCACCTCTCACAGCTTAAAAACATCTTGTTCCGAAGTTCTCCTGTTTAATTTCCAGGATAGATGGTAGCCAGTTCCATTCACATTAGTTTTGAAAAGGCCCTGATGTTCCACAAACTTGTAACTGGTAATTGTTAATCAAGATGTGACCAAGTGGAATTCTCACCCTGGTTGGTACTGTGAGAACTTGACTTGATCAACGTCTTCTCTGTGATGGCTCTCAGCAATGGAAGCGGCTTCTACCTTGTATTTGCTCATAGATTCCAGAGGAGACTTGGAACCCTGACCCCCAAAGTTTAGCTGTGGCCACAAGGTGGAGGTAGTGGCCTAGAGTCAGAAAGAGAAGGGAGACGGGATGGATGGCTTCCCCGTGTTAAGGCTCATTGGAAACTTCAGTAACTAAATGCTTTGAAAACTAGGCACAAGTTATACCTTCTTCCCAGTTAATGATTTAGTCCACTGTTAAGACTCGTATCAGACCTCAACACTAAAGAAGTGGATTTCCACAATGGAACGTGTACACTGTAACTTAACTGGAAGCTTAACTTCAGATGTGGGATGAAGTGAAAAAAAGTGAAAGTGTTTGTGGGATATCAAGTCTATATTTTATTTTTTTAATTAAAAACTTTTTTTATTGGAGTATAGTTGATTTACATTGTTGTGTTTTAGGTATACAGCAAAGTGAATCAATTATACATACATCCACTCTTTCTTAGATTGTTTTCCCATAGAGGTCATCACATCAAGTCCTTGTTTTAATTAAGATGGAGAAATGTAACATCATCATAAAACATTGCCCCTTTCTTTTGATTAAATGTTGGGGATTTCACTCTATTTTGTTTAGCTACAAGTAATTTTAGGCGGTGTTTGGAGAGAACGTTTATGTTCTACAATAGAAACGAATCTCTTCTGTGTTTCCGTGGGTATGCTCTGACCCTCTCTTGTGGCCATCTTTCGGGATTGTCATCTGTATTATATTTACTATATATGTCATAGTCTGTATAAGATAATATACCCTATATTAAAGTTACTATAAGAAGAGCCTACACAGGTGTTATATTACTCATTATGAGGATATATATGTGGTCATGCCTTTGCTCTTGTCTCTGACAACACATTTTTAGAACTAAAAGCTATTTGAAGGCATTTATCCTTTGGGTCCAGTGTCTTAGCACTGCTTTGTTGGAAGAGTTTAAATAGAGTGTGGATTTGGACAGGTTATTGGAGAGCTGCCATTTGTACTTCCGAAGGCAGTGTAGGGTCAGGTTGGTTCAGGGCATGGGTAATGGACTTGGATAGACCCAAGGCCAGCCTTGCTGCAGGAGCAAGGAAGTGTGAGGAGATGGAAATGGGAAAGCTACGCAGTAAACAGTGGATGGAGGTTCTGCATGGCGCAGAGGGGCCGAGAACACAGAAGAGATGGTGAAGACGTAAAGTTGAACCCCTCTTCTTTGTTACTGGGCAGGGGAAGAGACGGGGCTTCAGCAGTCTGCACGTGTGGTGTCTTTTAGGGCATACCCTTATCTTTATAGTGCGTGTCTTGCAGAGGCAGCCACGTACCCGTACTACGACTCTTGCAGGCCTCAGTGTTGGAAGGTGCCCAGCGGTTACCTTCAGCCACTAGCCAACGTCAGCTGACTGCAGAGATTTGAGAAGAGCCCAGCTTCCAGGGGCAACACCTACTTCTCCCAGTGTCCATCACCATATATAACTTTATCCTAGAAGCAAGGCTTTAGAATGAATTTCAATCCTCAGCACGAAATTTGTTGTTGTTCTCTTTATGTCTCTATCTGTGGCTGCACCGGGCCTTCTTGCTGCGTGGGCTTTCTCTAGCTGAGGGGAGCAGGGGCTGCTCAGGCGCAGTGTGCGGGCTTCTTGCAGTGGCTTTCCTTGTTGTGGCATTTCGGTTCAGTAGTTGTGGTGCACGGGATTAGGTGCTCCACGTCATGTAGAATCTTCCCGAACCGTGGGTTGAACCTGCGTCCCCTGCGTTGGCAGGTGGATTCTTAACTACTGGACTATCAGGCAAGTCCAGCTTTTTTGTTGTTGTTGTTCACTTTTTAAAAAGGTAATAAGGAAACATTTAGCGTATTTTAAGTTCCACAAAGAAGAAAGGAAACTCGTCGCTTTCTAGCTCTTAGTACAGTGGTTCTGAGTTAAAAATATAAGACGGCCTTTCTGCCTTACTTGTCTGGAGGGTAATACAAGCCAACTGACATCACAAGCAGTCCACATACAATTCTGATGCTGCTTATTTTTAGTGGCTGCGATGACTAATTCTAGTGAGTTACACAGATCATCTGTTGTCCTTGTGACTTAGCAGCTAATTGAGTGGCTAGTGGCTTGTGTTCAGGTCTGCATCTGTGATTGGTTGATTTTTTTTTTAAGTTGGAATAAGATATTTCCTCAGTTCATGGGTAATGTGGGCATACTGGGTTTAGTTAGAATTCCATTCACGCTGGCAGCTGCCCTGGCAGGCTCTGTTGCAGGAGCTCTTCAGAGAACAACCATGTTCCACGAGCCTTCCTTTGCATTAAGGAGAGGAAACTTAGGGCTTCCTGGGTAAAGAACCTGCCTGCCAGTACAGGAGATGCAGGTTCGATCCCTGGGTGGGGAAGATCGCTTGGAGAAGGGAATGGCAAACCACTCCAGTGTTCTTGCCTGGAGAGCCCCATGGACATAGAAAGCTGTTGGGCTACAGTCCCTAGGGTCGCAGAGTCGGACACGACTGAAGCGACTTAGCACACACACGTGCACAGAGGAGACTTAGTGACCCCTGTGCATCTTTTGAAGTTTGATTTCACAGACTCATCTCAAATGATGGAAGTCTTAAACTTTTTAAATTATAAGTCTAATCCATTGCGCTTTTAAGAAAACGTGGAAAACCTAAACATGGAAGTACAAACATGAAAAAGCATCACCTAGACATCCCCAACAACTGCTGTTCATATTTTCATCATCTTCCTTACCTTTGTCTTCTTTTTCCTCCAACAATAATGTTGTGAACAATGCACACTGTTGTCTAACACTAGTAATAACACTAATAATAATGTGTCTGCCACAGGACTGGAAAAAGTCAGTTTTCCTTCCAGTCCCAAAGAAAGGCAATGCCAAAGAATGCTCAAACTACTGCACAATTNTCCATCTAGTCAAGGCTATGGTTTTTCCAGTGGTCATGTATGGATGTGAGAGTTGGACTATGAAGAAGGCTGAGCACGGAAGAATTGATGCTTTTGAATTTTTGTGTTGGAGAAGACTCCTGAGAATCCCTTAGACTGCAAGAAGATCCAAGCCGTCCATTCTGAAGGAGATCAGCCCTGGGATTTCTTTGGAAGGAATGATGCTGAAGCTGAAACTCCAGTACTTTGGCCACCTCATGCGAAGAGTTGACTGATTGGAAAAGACTCTGATGCTGGGAGGATTGGGGGCAGGAGGAGAAGGGGACGACAGAGGATTAGATGGCTGGATGGCATCACTGACTTGATGGACGTGAGTCTGAGTGAACTCTGGGAGATGGTGATGGACAGGGAGGCCTGGCGTGCTTCGATTCATGGGGTTGCAAAGAGTCAGACACAACTGACAGACTGAACTGAACAATAGTAGAGAAAATTAGAGATACCAAGGGATAATGTTGTTCACAATATATAGTGTTGTCTAACACAGGTAATAACACTAATAAGTGTCATCTAACAATAGTAAAGAAAATTAGAAATACCAAGGGAACATTTCATGCAAAGATGGGCACAATAAAGAACACAAATGGTATGGACCTAAGAGAAGCAGAACATATTAAGAAGAGGTGGCAAGAATACACAGAAGAACTGTACAAAAAGTCTTTATGACCCAGATAACCACGATGGTGTGATCACTCACCTAGAGCCAGACATCCAGGAATGTGAGGTCAAGTGGGCCTTAGGAAGCATCACTATGAACAAAGCTACTGGAGGTGATGGAATTCCAGCTGAGCTCTTTCAAATCCTAAAAGATGATGCTGTTAAAATGCTGCATTCAACGTGCCAGCAAATTTGGAAAACTCAGCAGTGGCCACAGGACTGGAAAACATCAGTTTTCATTTCAATTCCAAAGAAAGGCAATGCCAAAGAATGCTCAAACTACCACACAATTGCCCTTATCTCATACACTAGCAAAGTAATGCTCAAAATTCTCCAAGCCAGGCTTTGACAGTATGTGAACTGTGAACTTCCAGATGTTCAAGTTGGTTTTAGAAAAAGCAGAGGAACCAGAGATCAAATGGTCAACATCCGTGGGATCATCAAAACAGCAAGAATTTCCAGAAAAACATCTGCTTCTGCATTATTGACAACACCAAAGGCTTTAACTGTGTGGATCACAGCAAACTGGAAAATTCTGAAAGAGATGGGAATACCAGACCACCTGATCTGCCTCCTGAGAAATCTGTATGCAGGTCAAGAAGCAACAGTTAGAACTGGACATGGAATTACAGACTGGTTCCAAATAATTGGGAAAGGACTATGTCAAGGCTGTATATTGTCACCCTGCTTATTTAACTTCTGTGCAGAGTACATCATGCGAAATGCTGGACTGGATGAATCACAAGCAGGAATCAAGAGTGTTGGGAGAAATATCAACAACTTCAGATACTCAGATGACTCCACCCTTATGGCAGAAAGCAAAGAAGAACTGAAGAGCCTCTTGATGAACATGAACGAGGAGAATGAAAAAGTTGGCTTAAAAGTCAACATTCAAAAAACTAAGATCATGGCATCCAGTCCCATCACTTCATGGCAAATAGATGGGGTAACAATGGAAGCAGTGAGAGACTTTATTTATGGGGCTCCAAAATTACTGCAGATAGTGACTGCAGCCATGAAATTAAAAGATGCTTGCTCCTTGGAAGAAAAGCTATGACCAACCTAGACAGCATATTACAAAGCAGAGATATTACTTTGCCATCAAAGGTCCATCTAGTCACAGCTATGGTTTTTCCAGTAGCCATGTATGGATGTGAGAGTTGGACTATGAAGAAGGCTGAGCACCGAAGAATTGATGCTTTTGAACTGTGATGTTGGAGAAGGTCCTTGAGAGTCCCTTGGACTGCAAGGAGATCAATCCAGTCAATCGTAAAGGAAGTCAGTCCTGAATATTCATTGAAAGGACTGATGCTGGAGCTAAAACTCCAATACTTTGGCCACCTGATGGGAAGAACTGACTGATTGGAAAAGACCCTGATGCTGGGAAAGATTGAGGTCAGGAGGAGAAGGGGGACGACAGAGGATGAGATGGTTGGATGGCATCATCGACTCGATGGACATGAATTTGAGCAAGCTCCAGGAGTTGGTGATGGACAGGGAGGCCTGATGTGTTGTAGTCCATGGGGTGACAAAGAGTCCAATATGACTGAGCAACTGAACTGAATAATAATGTATTGTAATTTGCTGCCCTGCTTTTAATTTTGTAAAGTAAAATATTACAACCTGTGTCTTCACATTTTAGACAGGGTACACAGCCAGACATAATCACAGTAAACCCTGAAGTCAGCTTGATGGGGATTTGTAGCAAATCCTTGAAGATGGGTGGGTCACCTGAAGGTCAAGTACAGACATCGTGTGCTGTGTTTTGCTTACTCTTTCAGTCATGTCCGACTCTTGTGAGCCTATGGACTGTAGCCTGCCAGGCTCCTCAGTCCATGGGATTCTCCAGGTAAATATACTAGAATAGATTGCCATGCCCTCCTCCAGGGGATCTTCCCAACCCAGGGATCGAACCCAGGTCTCCCATATTGCAGGAAGATTCTTTACTGTCTGAGCCACCACGGAAACCCTGCCTACTGCTTATCAGGGAGAGGTGAAAAGCCTCAGAGCACACTGGAATGTAAGTGCGAGTTTGTGCCTTGGTAGTAAACAAACCAGGGCCAGTAGTAGGTGGTACTGAAGGGGCTTCAGCAGGCTGTCTTTTCAGTTGGTGTGTAATTGAGGAGCTGTCAGCGTGTGATGAAGCCAGCTGGGGGGCCTCCCCTCCACACCTGTGAGAGCAGACATTGAGCTGTCCGGGACACAGATTAATCCCTCTGCAGGATATGAAATGAAAGAAGTCCTTCCTTAGGCCTTGTTTCAATTAAGTACCAAGATTGTGTTCCATCTTGTCAGGTATTATTTTGAAGCACCCAGATAACATTTGCCTTGTGCATCAGTTTGAACAGGTGATGGCAGGGACAAAATTAAAAATGAGTTTTCTTTACAAAGAAAGAGGTACCTCACCATGATCCAACCGTGTATGTTCCTGGTCATGCACTGGTGGTAAAGACTTTGCCTGTGAAATTGTAGGGCATGGGTGTGCTATGTACAGTAAGGGCAATAGAATCCAGAGATACTGTACTGAAACTTTCTAGTTGCTTGTAATTAGAATGTATGAGGTCAGTTCTTTATAACTTTAAACTTTTTATTTTGATTGGGGTATAGCCGATTAATAATGTTGTGATACTTTCAGGTGGAACAGTGAAGGGATTCAACCATATATATACATATGTCCATTCTCCCCCAAACCCTCCTCCCATCCAGGATGGCACATGACATTGAGCAGAGTTCCATGTGCTGTACAATGGGTCTTTGTTGGTTATCCATCTTAAATATAGCAGTGTGTGCATGACCTTCCTAAAGTCCCTAACTATTCCTTCCCTCCAGCAACCATAAGTTCATTTCACAAAGTCCGTTTAAAAAAACACACAAAAAAAACAGAACAAGAATTTGGTGGGTAACTTATAGAAGGTATTCTCCTTAGCTGAACCTATGTGGCAAATAGCTAAATCCTGCACCTATATATTACCCACCAATCCCTAATTTATCCCTCCCCCAACCTTCCCTCTTTAGTAATGATAAGTTTACTATGTCTGTGAGTCTGTTTTTGTAAATAAGTTGATTTGTATCCTTTTTGAATTCCACATGATACATGATATTTGTCTCTCACAGAGGCTTATTTTAGATGATGAGCTGAAGGTAGCCCCTGACGTGACAGTGTATTTGCAGCATGCACTGTGATATGTGTTCTTTCCCGAGGATTTCTCCACTGTGTTCTTGATGTAGCAAAAAAATCCTGTATACCCAAGACTTTGAAACCTACTTGCTTTCCACTGATGGTAATTTTTTGGTAAAAGAGTCCCCTAGAATTATGAACCCATATTGCAAATTTGTATAATATTGCACTGATGTCAAAGTGATGGAAACTTAAGCCTGGAAACCATATAAGTATGACTAATTATATGTGTATCTGTTTCATGAAAGACCTTCATTTTTCAATATCGCTGAACAAAAGCAAAATTCATTGAGCTGATAAACTATGAAAGTGTCACTTTTCATATATTCAATATTAATACGGTATTACTATTGTCCTGAAGTTGTCCCATTTCAAAGAACAAATCTAATTTTTATACAGATGCACAAGCTGTGGTAAAGAAGGTTGATAACTCAAGGCTCCCTGGAAGATTCTCTGCCAGATAACTAGCTGAGTCTTCAGTATAATTTCTCCTTAGAGTGTATGAATTCATTCTGTGTTTTAGATATGTGAATTAATATCCTCAATTAGGAAATTGTTAATTTATAAGATTGACTGTCTTCCCATTTTTTTGTTATAAGCATAGTAAATGTTCATTAAAAAATTGTGTGGGGCAGACTTCCCTGCTGGTCCAGTGGTTAAGAATCTACCTGCCACTACAGGGGATGTGGATTCGATCCCTGGGTGGGGAACTAAGACAGTTCTTTCGTTCCCCACGAAGGAATGTGCCATAAGGCAGCCAAGCCTGTGAGCTGCAACTAGGAAGCCCCAAACAGCCAAAATACATAAATATTTTTAAAAATTGTGTGGGAGCAGGAAAAGATATGAAGATAAATTACCACCAATATTATTAATACTTTCACCCAAGGGCCAACCCTATTTATCTTGCTATTCTTTGTGATTTTTTGTGTCTTTTTATCAGTATATATACTTTTTCTGTTCTTTTTTTTTTTGGCCCCGCCACACAGCATGTAGGATTATAGTTCCCTGACCAGGGACCATACCTGGGTCCTCAGCAACATAGTGGAGTCCTAGCCACCGGACCGCAAGGGAATTCCCTTCTCTGTATATTTCTGGTGCACATAGAACGGGCAGTTGTCATGGGAACTGCCTGTTACGGGAAGAGCTGTCATGGGCTACCTGTTACGGGAAAAGGTGTCATGGGATGCCTTCCAAAATTGGGTTTTTAAATGAAATGTTTGGAGTTCAAAATATATTTTCACATAGGAATGATGGTAATTTGGTAGCCAGACTAAAACTTTTCAAAGTAGATTGACATGATCCACTCAAACCTTTCAAAATTCTGTAGTTGAGCTCATGGTCCTGCTAAGGCACTCATCAGGCTTTTCTGCCACGTATCGCTTCCCTGACCTCTGCGAGCATCTGGGTTCTCTGTAAGTGGGAAAATGCGCCCCTGAGAGAGAGGTGTGGTAATGCTGGAGCTGTCTCTTGGCTGCCCCCTGCTTTCTCTGCTTTTTGGGTGGTGTCAGCCCACTGAGAAGGGCTGTGAATTCAAATGAGCCCGCTCTACTTTTATACACTTTAAGTTTATCCATTAAAGAAGTTATTTATTTGGGAAACATAATAAGCACTCTTGGTGCAATGTTAATTAACTTGCAACGGGAGGAAGAGCTACTGAAGACGAGTAAGGAGTTTGGCTGACAGTCCATTGACCTGACTTAATTACAGAGCCACCCTTCAAATGAATATTCTACAAATCGGCTGTATCCACTGGTGCTGTGTGCTCATAGACGGCGTAGCCAGCAGGGGCTTGGGTTTGCTTGAGAATTTGATGTTTGGTAATGAAGAGTGGGTACCTGTCGCATGAACACTGAATTTAAAAGGAGATGGGGAAGACTGTTACAGATGGAGATCAGCATTGCAGAAGCAATGAGAGCAGCACTGAGCTGATGTTTCCATTCCAGCAAGAATTTCTGACTCAGTACCCTGTCGGTTTAACACACACTGTCAGATCTGAGGGTTGTTTGATATCACGGCATTGCAAGCACTGAAAATCTACTTAGGTTGGAAACAGCAGTCCTGGTTTATATTCTTTGGCTGTAAATAAATAGGCTGTGGGATTAGATGGACAGGAGGTAGAAGGGCAGCACTGATAAAGAATTTCGGGAGGTTCTGAAGTTCTTCAGGTGGCAACCAGCTATCAATTTTCTGCCCACTTCAGTGAACCAAGGCCTCCAGAGGGTGAAACTTGGGTTTCTACTAACAGGCTTCCCAGGTGGCACTAGTGGTAAGGAACCTGCCTGCCAAAGCAGGAGATATAAGAGACATGGATTCAATCTCTGGGTCGGGAGGATCCCCTGGAGGAGGACATAGTGACCCACTCCATTACTCTTGCCTGGAGAATCCCATGGACAGAGGAGCCTGGCAGGCTACAGTCCGTAGGGTCGCAAAGAGTTGGACACAGCTGAAGTGACGTAACAGACACACACACTGTCTCACACATAGCTCTACTAACTGGTACCAAAAAGAAGCTGAGATTCAGGTTCAACTTCTGTTTTTCCTGCTTTCTTATCTGCTCCTGCATACTCTTGGACTCACTAAGGTATGCCCTGCTCCACTACTTCCAAGAATTACTGGATAATTTACCCCAAATCCTGTCTGCCCCTCCAGATGCTCTGAACTTGCTGGTTAGATGGGAGCCAGCTGCTTTGGTGACCGATCCCCATTCCTCTGCTGGCAGCATCACTTTCCCTGGATCAGTGGTTCCTCAGCTCTCAAATGAAAGAGTGGATTTAGATGATTTCTTTTGCTGCTTCTGTTTCTAAAAATCTCAACAGAACTAGCGCAGACTGAGACAAGTGCCGTCTTGAGACTGACAGAGAATGATAGAATGGGTGGCCCTGGAAGGGACCTCAGATGTCATCGAGGCCAGCCTTCTCATGTCATAGATGAGGGCAGGTTGCGTGCGTGCATCCTAAAGTCACTTCAGTCATGTCCAGCTCTCTGATCTTATAGACCAGAGCCCTCCAGGCTCCTCTGTCCATGGGATGCTCCAGGCAAGAATACTTGGAGTGGGTTGCCATGCTCTCCTCCAGGGCATCTTCCCCACCCAGGGATCAAACCTGTGTCTCTTAGATCTCCTGCATTGGCAGGTGGGTTCTTTACCACTAGCGCCACCTGGGAAGCCTGAGGGCAGGTTAGTACCTCCTCAAAACCACATGTCAGTCATATGTGGATAAAGCCAGCTTTGTCTTGACTTTGTTTTTTGGAGTTCTAGATTCGCATGGTGCATAATGACTCTAAAAATAAGCCGTTGGGCATTAGTTTCTCTACTAGGCATCTATACTACAAAACGATGCCTTGCTTGAATTTTTTCTCATCTACCAAGTACCCCTTGTCATGTTTTAGTTAAACATGGCAATAGGGTCCTTAAAGGGTAATGACTTGGCATTTTGTTTCTTTAAATAAACGACTGTGAATTGTATCAGTACTTAAAACCTTGGGCCAAAATGTGGTCAGGGGGTCACAAAGATACACAGGAGTTCTGTGAGGTGTTCTGGGTTTTTCCTTCTTGCAGGGAAAAGGAGCTGTTTAATATCTTGAGGAGCTTTTGTGCGTTAGCCAGCCCCCAGCTTCACTGCACAGGATGCTTCTGGCTTAGTCTGATTCCTCTTCCTTTGCCCATGCAAAGCAAATACAGTGAAGCTATGTTTCTGTTGACTGTGTGATCTTGGCTCACTGACTGGTGGAGTAAGGTATGTCTGCTTTGGTTGCTGTAAAAGGCTGCATTTTGTCCATGGAATCGGTCTCACTTTATGTCTACATGGGGTCTTTGCTCAGTGAGGAGCTTGCCTCTCACCTGCTAAAGAAGTGTGAACTCTGCTAGTAATACCTGGACAGCTGTGTAGCTGTGCAATCAAAAATAATCTGTTAAGTCAGTGGTTGAAAAGATCAAATTCCAGTTGGTTGAAGAGACAGCATGGGAGCAGTAATATAACATTGCCCCCGTTTAAAAAAATGATTTCTGTTAAAATTACTTAATATCCCAAGCAGATAGACAAGTATACAAAAAGTGATACCACACATTTCCTTCTTCCTGATGCTGTGAATTCTGTTGATCGTGGCACTTTCAGTCCCCATCACCAGCCCTCTTTTTCTTCATATCTCTCTCACTCTCTGCTAAAACGTATAAATGTTTTCTTTTAATGTCTTCCCCACTACTAGAGTGTATTGGCTTGGCCAATAAGTTCATTTGGGTTTCCCACAAGCTGTAATGGAAAAACCTGAACAAACTTTTTGGCCAACCAAAAAAGTCCCCAGAGGGCAGACCTTTCTGATTCCTCAGTTCTCTGCTGCATCCCTATTACCCTATGTCTGCTGTTGGTCTCAGTATTTGCTTGTTGCTCTGTGTCGGCGCAGAGAGTAAAGAATCTGCCTGCAATGAGGGAGACGCGGCTTCGATCCCTGGGTTGGGAAGATCCCCTGGAGAAGGGCATGGCAACCCGCTCCAATATTCTTGTCTGGAGAGTCCCATGGACAGAGGAGCCTGGAGGGCTACAGTCCATGGGGTCGCAAAGAGTCAGGACTGAGTGACTTAACACTTGCACTTTCTATGTTAATAGATTAAATTAATTGCTTCCCCAAATTGCTTCTTTTTATGAAGTAGCATGCAGTGTGGGGTTCCCTCTGCAACCGTTTGCCTTCCCCTAAATCATATTTTCCTTCTTCCCCACGTCCCCAGAAGGAACCAGTATTGTGAATGTGGTGTTTATCCTTTTTGCACATGTTTTTCTATCTTAGGACACATTTCTGTGTACCCATTAACCACTTGGTAGAATTGTCTTCAGTGTTGGAGTTATTTCTGTAAATGGAAGTATAACCTTTCTGGTTTAATGTTGAAATGCATGCAGGACTAGGGAGACAAATCCACTTATGTCCTGAGACAACTGGCAAGCAAAGCTCCTCAAACTCTCTTTAAGGAAGACTTTCCATGTGCCTTGAGTAACTGCTGACGCAACCACTGTGATCCGCCTACCAGAGAGCGATTAAGCATTAACATCAAAGAATGAGCCTATCTCAGTTTTCTCAATTAAAGTTTAAGAACTAAATGCACTTAATGTGTCTGTGCCAGAAAATTGACCGTTACTTTGCAGTTTTCTCCATGGAAAGGGATCCTAGTGTTCCAATAAAAAAAATCTAATTAACAAAGTTTAAGTGGCCTACAATTCTCAGTAAAACTTCTTTCTTTTTCTCCAGTTGAGACGAGAGAAGATTGACCTTGAAAATACTTTGGAACAAGAACAAGAAGCACTAGTGAACCGTCTCTGGAAGAGGATGGATAAACTTGAAGCTGAAAAGCGGTTTGTTGAGTCTTGCTGTTCTGTGTAGTGTATGTAAATGTGTGTGTGTTGGAGGTGGGGATGGGGGACCGTGCTGAATGTGACCAGGGAGTAACAGTTGGACATTTTAATGTCTTGGTGGATGCACGCTGTTTTAATTTGACAAATGGGGAAAATATTGATAGCCTATCCTCCTGAAAGTAGGGGAAACCACTAGACCATTCAGGTATGACCTAAATAAAATCCCTTACGATTATACAGTAGAAGTGACAAATAGATTCAGGGGATTAGATCTGACAGACAGAGTGCCTGAACAACTATAGACGGAGGTTTATGACATTGTACAGGAGGCAGTGATCAAGACCGTCACCAAGAAAAAGGAATGCAAAAAGGCAAAATGGTTCTCTGAGGAGGCCTTACAAATAGCTGAGACAAGAAGAGAAGTGAAAGGCAAAGGAAAAAAGGAAAGATATACACATCTGAATGCCAGTTTCCAAAAAAGAAGCAAGGAGAGATAAGAAAGCCTTCCTCAGTGATCAGTGCAAAGAATAGAGGAAAACAACAGACTGGGAAAGACTAGAGATCTCTTCAAGAAAATTAGAGATACCAAGGGAACATTTCATGCAAAGATGGGCTCGATAAAGAACACAAATGGTATAGACCTAACAGAAGCAGAAGATATTAAGAAGAGGTGGCAAGAATACACAGAAGAACTGCTCAAAAAAGATCTTCATGACCCAGATAACCACGATGGTGTGATCACTCATCTTGAGCCAGACATCCTGGAATGTGAAGTCAAGTGGGCCTTAGGAAGAAGCATCACTAGAAACAAAGCTAGTGGAGGTGATGGAATTCCAGCTGAGCTCTTTCAGATCCTAAAAGATGATGCTGTTAAAGTGCTGCATTCAACATGCCAGCAAATTTGGAAAACTCAGCAATGGCCACAGGACTGGAAAACGTCAGTTTTCATTTCAATTCCAAAGAAAGGCAATGCCAAAGAATGTTCAAAGTACCGCACAGTTGCATTCATCTCACACGCTAGAAAAGTAATGCTCAAAATTCTCCAAGCCAGGCTTCAACAGTATGTGAACCATGAACTTCCAGATATTCAAGCTGGATTTAGAAAAGGCAGAGGAACTAGAAATCAAATTAGAAAGCAAGAGAGTTCCAGAAAAACATCTACTGCTTTATTGACTATGCCAAAGCCTTTGACTGTGTGGATCATAGCAAACTGTGGAAAATTCTTAAAGAGATGGGAATACCAGACCACCTGACCTGCCTCCTGAGAAATCTGTATGCAGGTTAATAGGCACCAGTTAGAACTGGACATGGACAACAGACTGGTTCCAAATTGGGAAAGGAGTAGTTCAAGGCTGTATATTGTCACCCTGCTTATTTAACTTCTGTGCAGAGTCCATCATGCGAAATGCCAGACTGGATGAAGCACAAGCTGAAATCAAGATTGCTGGGAGAAATATCAATAATCTCAGATACACAGATGACTCTACACTTATGGCAGAAAGTGAAGAAGAACTAAAGAGCCTCTTGTTGAAAGAGGACAGTGGAAAAGTTGGCTTAAAAGTCAACATTCAAAAACGTAAGATCATGGCATCCGGTCCCATCACTTCACGGCAAATAGATGGGGAAACAAAGGAAACAATGAGAGGCTTTATTTTTTGGGGCTCCAAAGTCACTGCAGATGGTGACTGCAGCCATGAAATTAAAAGACACTTACTCTTTGGAACTGGAAGAAAAGCTATGACCAACCTAGACAGCATATTACAAAGCAGAGACATTACTTTGCCAACAAAGGTCCGTCTAGTCAAAGCTATGGTTTTTCCAGTAGCCATGTATGGATGTGAGAATTGAACAATAAAGAAAGAGGAGCACCGAAGAATTGATGCTTTTGTACTGTGGTGTTGGAGAAGGTCCTTGAGAGTCCCTTGGACTGCAAGGAGATCAATCCAGTCAATCGTAAAGGAAGTCAGTCCTGAATATTCATTGAAAGGACTGATGCTGAAGCTGAAACTCCAATAGTTTGGCCACCTGATGGGAAGAACTGACTGTTTGGAAAAGACCCTGATGCTGGGAAAGATTGAAGGTGGGAGGAGAAGGGGACGACAGAGGATGAGATGGTTGGATGGCATCACCAACTCGATGGACATGAATTTGAGCAAGCTCTAGGAGTTGGTGATGGACAGGGAAGCCTGGCGTGCCGCAGTCCACGGGGTCGCAAAGAGTTGGACGTGACCGAGCAGTTAAACTGAACTATCCTTCTGTTGGTCCATCTTTATACTCCCCTCTTACTATCCTAGTAGAATTTCTTTTCATTTGATGTTGGAGGCTATGAAGAAATTAGTTAAGGAGCTATTGTCCACCCCTGAGTTGTTGCAGAACAACCGCAATCGCAACATTTTACAATATTAAACTCCCTTCCCCCGTTATTTTCTGAAGTGCTCAGGATGTGTGCTGTGTACCATGACTGATCACATATCTCTAGAGCGTACTTCATGAGGAACGCTGAGGTTTTAATAGCAAAATGATCATCTTTGTGTTTTAAGACTTACTAAAGTCTATAAAACTTTGTTTTTTATAGACTTACTTGTACATATTTAAGGTTAGTGTTTTTACTGTTAAATATATGTACATGGATATGAAAAACTCAGCAACACATGTAATCTAGAATCCCTTTGTGCAAGAACTGGGGTGAGAGTGCTTCCCTCCAGTGGTTAAGACTCTGAGCTCTCAGTGCAAGGGGCATGGGTTCAAATCCCTGTTTGGGGAACCAAGATCCTACATGTTGTGCCACACAGTCCCCCGCCAAGAAAAGATCTGGTGGGGCCCTTAGACTGAAGCACTGTGTGCTTTGTGGGGAGTCGAACAGGGCCAACGGCAGGGAAGTTCTGTAGATGGGATGTGTGTTTGGGTGTAGAAAGGAAACTTCTTAAAAATATTCATTCATCTACTTCATTAGGAACTTCAGTTTACTGACCAGAAATATTTGCCATAAATATTTGGTTTGGATCAATAACCATAGATTGAGTTTATCTCAAGATCTGCAAAACAGATTCATGTGTGGAATTGCAACAGATTGTGAGTCAGTTGCTCAGTGTGTCTGACTCTTTGCGGCCCATGGACTCTAGCCCGCCAGGCTCCTTTGTTCATCCAGTTCTCTAGCCCAGAATACTGGAGTGAGTTGCCATGCCCTTCTCCAGGGAATCTGCCACAGGCTTTAAAAAAAGTGAAGACCCAGGGTGTACCGATATGGAATTATTCAAGCAGTAGTTGAATCAGTTATGTTTCGCCTTATTATAGTAGTACTAATACATTGAATCATGAAAAGTTATTTCATCTAATAGAGGGAGAGACCATTACAATATTTAACCAACTAGTTTTCTCAGCAAGGGATAAACTCAAAGGTAAAAACCAAACTAAACCAGAAACTTCCCAGCAGTTTATAAAAAGGAGGCAGATAGGTCTGTTGTCAGTCAATCTTTCTTTGAAGAAAGCAGTGGAAGGTTTTATATTTATATAAATACCAGATTATTGCATGGAACTTTATGAAATTGTCATTTTGTCAAATATTAGAGCTTTATGTACTTCGGACTAAAAATAATTGATAGAGAAGGTGGCACCACCACTTATTAACCCAGTACATTTTTTTTTTTTGGTTTTGTCTTTAACTCTTTACTTTTGCTGTAGCCAGAAGCAAAGGGCCTTCCATCCAGTTAGCCTTGCCCTTGTTTTTTCTTTTTGAAAATATTTATTTTTTAATTTATTTGACTGTGCCAAGTCTTAGTTGCAGCAAGCAGGATCTTTAGTTGAATGTGGGATCTAGTTCCCTGACCAGGGATCGAACCTGGGCCCCTTGCATTGGGAGTACAGAGTCTGGACCAGGGAAATCTTAGGATTGGTTTTTCAGGAGGGAAGTTGAAAAGTGTATCTGTCTACTAGACACAACCCTCCAAAAAGATTCATGATCTATAGTTCTAAAGTTTCAACTAAAAGCACTGAGAGGAAATTCCTCCAGGGTCTCCATTCCCTCAAGCCTAACATGTGGACCATTTAGTCAGCAAATCATTCTGACTGCCCAGGGTATGCCCGGCATGATAATCAGAAGCCAGTGTAAGAGATTTTTTTATGTAAGGCTTAATTACCAGCGGCCATTTAACAGGAAGAAAGGGAAGGTGGATTCTTCAGCACTGTCCTTTGACTTGACTGTCAAGTAAGGGATTGAAAGTACTGGAAGATGGGCAGAGGAGTTAAACAATTTAGTGAATTTTGGTGATTAATATGAGCATGCTATTAAAACAAACCTTCCAGCTAGAATGTGTTGTTTTGTCTTTATTTATTTTTCAATTACTAAGAATTTATTTATGTATTTTTAAAATAGATGATGGTGAGCATCAAATCAGTGTTTTATCTTTTAAAGACAAATTGTTTTTCATTGTTGGGCTTTTCTTTTCAATGAAGAATCCTGCAGGAGAAATTAGACCAGCCGGTGTCTGCTCCCCCATCGCCTAGAGACATCTCCATGGAGATCGACTCTCCAGAAAACATGATGCGACACATCAGGTTTTTAAAGAATGAAGTGGAGAGGCTGAAGAAGCAACTGAGAGCTGCCCAGCTACAGCGTACGTAGGCTTGCTGTCACTGGTCGTCTGTCCACAGAAGTAGTACACTTACCAAGGAGAGAGTTTTATTAAACACATGTATTTCCCATTGAATTGGTATAAATTAAATTCATATTGTGTTTCATTGCCAGTATGTAATTATATGTCTGTCATCCTGGCATAGTTTATTTTTTTAAAAAAATTATAATAGGGCAGGGCAAATAGTTAAGAATACTAGAAAAATCACATAATTTCAGGAGGGTCCAGGATCAGAGGCACTATTTCTTTTCTTTTAATTAATTTTAGTTGGAATATAGTTGATTAACAGTGTGTGTTAGTTTCTGTTATACAGCAAGTGGAGTGAATCAGTTATCCATTTACATACACCCACTCTTTTGGGGGATTCTTTTCCCATATTGGTCATTACAGAATATTGAATAGAGAGTTTCCTGCGCTATACAGTAGGTCCCCATTAGTTATCTATTTTATATCAGAGGTAGTACTTCTCACCAGCTCCCTGGTGTTCATCTCTTAGATGGTGCTAACAGAAGCGATGCTGGAGGCCTCAGTGTACTTTGGGAGCATTAATGCAGAGAAGAGTATTTATCTTCTTTACTACCAAAATTGGGCCTCAGCTAACAGTTGTTCATGGTACTTGACGAATCAATGCTTTTGAAGTATATTGTCATCTGTATTTTTTCTTAATGCAATTCTGATCATGTACCCCAGTTTGAGAATCACCACGGACGTATATTCCTTGAAAACAAGTCAAAGAGTTCTCAAGTATTAGTTGTTTTAGGTTCGGGTGCTTTTTGAGTTTTTGCTGTGTTGTACAGGCAAAGGTCTTTTAGCCCCTTTCTGAAATCTTTCGAGTGCTATTTTGCTTTCCTGTGTATACGTGCCTTGTTGTTCCCCCGACAACATGTTTGGAATAAATTTGGGAAAGGTATCTTATTTCCTCTACTTCCTTGCTACTGCAGTGTTTGGTCCCTGGAGAGACTGGATATCAGCAGAGGCATCTGTAAATGCTGTTTGGATTTTGTGAGGACAGGGGAAGCTGACCTGAAGCAGCTGTGTGTGGCTCCTAGCTGCTCACAGTTGGTTGAGGTTGGGTTTAGAGGATGAGTTCATGAGACTTTCCTCATCGACCTGCGTCTGCCTCCCTGGGTCATATAATCTAGTCCCCTTTGAAAGCTCCTAGGGCACTTGGGGCCTTTTTCCCATAAGTCAAGCTGAGTCTGAGCTTGAACCTCTCTCCGAATGGCTCTCAACTCTGGATGAACGTTAGAGGCCTCAGGGGAGTTTTTGTAGACCAGTGGAGAGGATATAGTTTTGTAGACCAGTGGAGAGGCTTCATCCTCGAGGATTTTAATTTCATTGGCTTGGATGGAATCTGGGCAGGAGTATTTTCTTACCATAAACTTGAAAGGGAATGCAGAAGGTACAAGCTTTGGGACTTCCCTGGTGGTCCAGTGTTTGGGTTGCTGCCAGTGCTGGGGACATGGGCTCAATCCCTCGTCCAGGAATTAAGTTCCCACATACCAGCCAAAAAGCCAGGTACAGGGCACCTTAGGATCATAGAGGAACCATCTTTTGGGAGACTAGAAATTACCTTCAGTTGACACTAATTTTGACTGAATTTGTGAGGTGGCTGAAGATGGCAGAAGTATAAGCTGTGACTTCAAAGCTTTAGGGAGCTCAGTGTGGGAGAAAGAGGATGACTCCTGAGAGTAAATGAAGCGTTAGTTGCTCAGTCATGTCCGACTCTGCGACCCCATGGACTGTAGTCCGCCAGGCTTCTCTGTCCATGGGATTTCCCAGGCAAGAATACTGGAGTGGGTTGCCATTTCCTTCCCCAAGGGACCTTCCTGACCCAGGGACTGAACCCAGGTCTCCTATATTGCAGGTAGATTTTTTACCATCTGAGCCACCAGGGAAGCCCCAAGAGTAAATCCAGCCCCGTGAAATCAGGTGTGGCGACCTGCCGGTAGAGGGCAGCCAAGGAATGCCACGGTCTCAGCCATCTGTGCCTGGGTCTCTCACACCCAGAGGCTGTGGGCCTGGTGCCTTCTCTGTGCCTCTGGCTTCTGGGTTAATTGCCAAACTGCAAGGCAGTCTTTTCAGCCATCGCTCCTGTTGACTGATGTTCTTGTCTATAGCTTATTGTTTAAGGATCCCTCCTGCTGGTTTCCCCAGATGCTAAAGGATTGCCATCTTTCTTTGAAAGACAGGGTTTCCTCTTAAATAATTATTCTCAAAGCCTCACGAATCCTCAGTTCTCTTCTTTTTATGGAAAAGAAAGGCAACTTGCTCTGACAGCTTCCCCTCTCGTTCTAGAAACAATAAATATTCCAAGAGGCTGATAGAGCACGTCCTGTAGAGCAAGTGAAAAATTCTGCCCCTGAACATATTTGGGATGAAATACCTTTCATCATTTATATTAAAAGTGTACTTTGTAAATAGTTTCCCAGCATGCCTTCAGTTAAGGAGATTTTTGCATCTGGATTAGACAGCAGGGTTTCTGGTTAGATTGAAAACAGCCGAGAGATTTAGCGTTTAGCGCACATAATAGTGTTTGATAATTTGGGTGTTTTCATTTGAATTTCTAAAATAAGGATTTTCAAAACCTTGGATGCATTCTGTCATGATGGTCTCTTGGAAATCATTTGAGTACTTATCAAAAGTCATTATTTGCTAAAAATGCCAGACCTCCATTGAGTTATGTAAAACTGGAACTAATTTGGTAGACTTGGGAGTCAAAATAGGTTCAGTTTATGGGAGAGAAATTGTCGGGGTAGCAGTCACTGCCTTCCTTCCTTCCTTAAATTTGAACCAGACTGATAACACGCGGTAGTATCCTGTAGGACTATCTGTTAGACGTGGTCACAGCCACTCTAAACTTGTAAGTACTTTTCGGAAAAGAGAAGGTGGAGATTGTACTTTTCCCAAGTTCCTTGGCTGAGATGGGGGGAAATGAAGAAGCCAAGAAGATGAGTAGACACTGAGTTTTGTATGAAGGTTATTTTCATTACTTAGTAGCAACACATTCTGTCTGGGGTAAACCAGGCAAGGGGGGAGGTCTGCCTAGGGTAAACCGGGAAAGGGCAGAGGGTCATGTTTTACCTTTGGTGGCAAGGATGCCACAGAATCCTGCAGAGTCACTCCGCAGGGCAGACAGCTCAGCAGAAGGGGATTCCAAAGCCCCAGGAAGATGTTGGTTGCACATTTCAGATTCCTCCAAGAGATAATCTGGTTGGTTGAGCCTGAGTCTATAACGTCTAGCCCTGGGGCTGATTAGTTCTGACTACACCACATATGGAACAGCTCCTCCGGAAGGGGTACTTGTCATAAGCAAGAGCCACCCCCAGAACCTGGCTGCACGCAGGTCTTGAGTTGCTGTCTGCCTCCAAAACACTGCCCCAGTGAGGAGACAGTAACACATACAGCCAAAATTAGACTGATCGGAAATGTTGATCTCATAGTGCTTACTACCTCAGTTTCTGGTTTTATGAAAAGATTTATAACTGTTACCTAGCTCACTGAGTACACAGGCTCTCCATGTGCAGCCCCCTCCCCGCCACTCCCACCCCCACCACTTGCACTGGGGGTGTGCTAACAAGTGTGATCTCTGGGTGTGCACCCATAGATGACCTGCCCCAGCGTGTCTGGTGTTGACAGGCAGCAGAATTGGTGCCCTGAGGGGAGCCCATGGGCTGAATTTATTTCCCTATCTAGTCCCCTTCCCCTCTCCACTCCAGCAAGATAGTGAGAGCTCTGGTAACCACTCAGGCCAGACGTCGCTCCAGCATGTCTTCCTCAACACAGAGCATTTCAGAAGGCGAGGAAGTGGGATTGATGCTGCCTAACCCTTTAGCACTGCTTTTCACAGTTTTCTTCCTAAGTGCAGATCATTGGTCAGCCTTGGTACTCGGGATAAACTTGAAATCCAGGTGTCATCTGAGTGTGGGGAGTGAGAACGGCTGTCTTGTTCTTGGTCTGTGGCACAGCGGCTGGACCAGCCCTGTCTTCTTAAGAGCGAACTACGGCTGCGCGGACCTTGGTCTAATCGAGAACTCTGGCTTTTCAGATTCCGAGAAAATGGCACAGTATTTGGAGGAGGAACGTCACATGAGGGAGGAGAACCTGAGGCTGCAGAGGAAGCTGCAGAGGGAGATGGAGAGAAGAGAGGCCCTCTGCCGGCAGCTCTCCGAGAGCGAGTCCAGCTTAGAGATGGATGATGAAAGGTGCGTGTGCGTCCCGCCAACCTCGCGAGAATGACGGCAACCAAAACCAGCCTCCAGCCCCGCTTCCCCTCCTGTGAGATGTGGTAGGAGACGGCTGGAACGTTTATTTATTGTCATGAGGAATACTGTCACCTCAAAGTGATTGCCGAGAATAGGGTAAATGAGGACGATTGACCATCCTCCTTAAACACAGAAAGATGGAGAAGATGGCCTTTCCCAAATTACTGATAGGAGAGACATGGGGCAGGTCATGTGTAGAGAGGCAGCATCAGACATGTGTTGTTGAATTCATCTGATCCTGTCATGTCTCTTTAGAGCATGGGTGATTGTTATTTAGTTGCTAAGTCACGTCCAACTCTTCAGCGACCCCATGGACTGGAGCCTGCCAGGATTCTCTGTTCATGGGATTTCCCAGGCAAGGATACTGGAGTGGGTTGCCATTTCCTTCTCCAGGGAACCTTCCTGATCCAGGGATTAAACCTGCGTCTCCTTTTGCTACTACCGAGCCACCAGGGAAGCCCTTAAGAGTACGGGTGCGAGCATCTTAGTTGACAGAAAAAATGAGCAGGCCGTGCATGGTACACCCTGAGAAAGCAGATGTGTCCAGGGGGTGAAAAAATCTGCCAGAGATAGGCGAAAGTTGTCGAAAGCCAGAGGTTTTGCTTAAACCCACTTGGTGACTTTTCAGCCTTTTCGCAGCTACTTTTCAAAAACGAAACAAATACATTTATCTGCCCAGGCCTCAATATCGAGACCCTTCGTTGTACCATTGAGAAATGGGTTGGAATAAGAGAGTCATCCTTTGGTTAGCTAGACAGATTTTCCTTTCCTCTCCTACCCACCCTCCTGCCCTGTACTTTGGAGAGAGGTGACTGTTAAGACAGCCGCCGTCCGACAGGACTGGGCAGCCAGTCTCTGACCAGGGTCTGCCAATGGCTGTGATGACTCATACTTGCTGTTGACACCAGAGCACGTTGTTTGAACACATGTGGACAGTTCTAGCAGATCAGCGCTCCATTTCTCTTACGGAACAGATCCAGGGGGCTAACAGGCATTTGGATTAATTCACTGTGGGCAGTGATAGTATGATCATTTCATGAAAAATGTATGATTTTTTTTATAATGAAGATCTACTTTTATCATTTAAAATATTTTAATAAAAGCAGACTTAAATCTGTTTTTAAAACTATCTTCCTTGTTTGAAGAGAATGAAACTGAGTCTTTTTTTCTCAGAAGTTTATATTCTGAAACTGTCGTCCTTAACTCTGAATTTCACTGTTTTTGACAGTGTCTCATTCTTCCTGAAATTCTTATCCTCTGAAAACCGTTTTGACTAAAAACAGCAGCTAGAATATTAGTTAACTTACTACTTTAGCAACTACCTGAAGACATGGAGCAGAGGGTGTATTAATATACACAGCACCCTGTGCTTGATTTTTTTTAATTGGGATATAGTTGCTTTATACTTCGTTTCTATTGTACAGCTAAGTGAACCAGCTGTTTGTATACATAGATCCCCTGTTTTTGAATCTTGAACATGACGCACTCTGAGGGACAAGTTCTCTGACTACTGTGACAATACTAAGGCTACTTCAGGCTTCTGGACAAAACCCGTTTTTTCCCCAGAATTGGTATTTACTGCAGAAGCTTTGCCTTTCTTTCTTTCTTTCTTTCTTTTTTTTTTTTTTTTGACTTGTCCAGTGTGCATGGTAGCATCAGAAACAAGGTTTGATTCCCAGCCCCACTCTCCCACTCTTTTTTTTTTTTTTTACTTTATTTTACTTTACAATACTGTATTGGTTTTGCCATACATCAGAGTATAGTTGATTTACCACGTCGTGTTTGTTTCAGGTATACAGCAAGGTAATTTAGTTATACAAATCCAGATATCTGGGGTCACCAGATATCCTTGGTGACTAAGATGGTAAAGAATCTGCCTGCAATGCAGGAGACCTGGGTTCAGTCCCTGGATCACGAAGATTTCCCTGGAGAAGGGAATGGCTACTCACTCCAGTATTCTTGCCTGGAGAGTTTCATGAACAGCAGAGCCTGGTGGGCTACAGTCCCTGAGATTGCGGAGAGTCAGACATGACTGAGCAGCTAACACATATTCATCTATCTATTCTTTTCCATATTCGTTTCCCATATAGGTTAATATAGAATATTGAATGCAGTTCCCTGTGCTATGCAGTGGGTCCTTGTTACCTTTTTTAGGTGGGATTATCAGGAGTCAAGTACAGCTGCCCAATAAAGACATCTGCTGCCCTTACTGGGGATAATATCACATTTGGGAGAAAGAAAACAGACACTTGAGACTTATATATGTTTAATTCCTTAAAGACCAAGAAGTGGTCTTAGTAGCCTTGCTGGCTGCAGAATTACAAGGCATCTGGTCTAGCAGCACCATGGTGGGCCACACTGAAGAGAGCAGGGAGAATTGGTGGTGGGCAGCTCACTGACAGGTGCGTGCCGAACTTGGGAGCCTTGTTTTCTTCGCGTTGACTAAACCGGCCTAGAAATAACTGTGTTCAAGTTCCTCATGTGAGCTGATTAAACATCTGGGCTAAGATTGCCTCTAGGGTAGACATGTCTGCACGTGTTCCTTCCTTTGGCTGGAAAGCCTGGGAAGGATCGCTTATTAGAGAGTCTCTCAAGCAGAAATTCGCCCTCGTCAGCTCTCCGTGCTTGTTCACCGAGTGAGGTCTGATGTGATTTCTGAATCCAGGAAGAAGTCTGACGCGCACGGTGTGACCTGCTGAGGTACTCACCCGAGTGTCTTTTATTACATCCCCCATTCAAACATGTGACTGTTTGTTAAGCGAGGCCTGCCTTGTAAACAAATGACCTCCACTTCAGGGAACCACGTACCTTTCATTTGATGACACACATCTCAGAGGGCTTGTGTGGGTTAGCCTTTCAAGGACTAATTTACATGTAGCCATTATAACATTTACATGTAGCCACTGAGCCCCCTTGGTAGCTCAGACCATAAAGAATCTGCCTACAATGTGGGAGACCTGGATTTGATCCCTGGGTTGGGAAGGTCCCCCTGGAGAAGGAAATGGCAACTCACTCTAGTATTCTTGCCTGGAGAATCCCATGGACAGAGGAGCCTGGCAGAAGTCACAAAGAGTCCGACACGACTGAGCAAGTAACACACACACACACAGCACACACACTTACAACATGGTTGTGTCTCATTCTTGGGACGGGGCAGGGAATTCCTACATAACTCTTCTGTGCCTCCATCCTGAGTAAAGACACCCTGGGTTCCCTCACCCGCGCCCTGCAGAGAGTGCTGTGCCAAGCACTGCTGCAGCGTGGCTCTGGAGCCTGTCTTATACATGTGTCCTCGCTACAGTGGCACCTTCTGAACGTTCGGTTCTACCTCCTGATGCTAGCGTCTGACATTTTCTTGGGGGAGCGGTCTGAGGAACTGCTGGGAGGCAGGCGGCGCTAACCATGTCATCCTGCCTCTTAGGTATTTTAACGAGATGTCTGCACAAGGATTAAGACCTCGCACTGTGTCCAGCCCGATCCCTTACACACCTTCTCCCAGTTCAAGCCGGCCAATATCACCCGGTGAGTATGTGTTCTCAGCTAGCTCTGCGACTCATTTCTGCTGTATTTATTAGGTACCCCTGAATACGTTCCCTCCCAGCATATAAAAGTCTTGTAAACAGAGAGGGGTCATGTGTTGTCCAGAAACATCAAAAAAAAAGTAATCAAGACCATCGCAACAGTCTTTGCTTCAAATTTTTAAGCACAAATATTGTAATGCCAGCTGGTGGTTTTCTTCAGTTTGTCTGGAACCAAAAAATGTAATTTAACTCTAAAAAACCTTTGTGAAAAGACTATCTTTGACTGTGATTTTAGGTGCCAATGAACTGACAAGAACCTTGGGTAGATTTTTGAGATACGTCAAAGCTTATTATGGGTTCTCTCGTTATATTCTGTATTCATCATCTCCTTTTTATCCTCAGAATAATTAATGCAGATGTTGTATTAAAATTGAGGGAGCAGTGATGCAGAGGTTCCATAGCTACTGGTCAGATGGCCAGGAAGTGGAGAGGCAGGGCATGTCTTATTTCCAGGGCCTGTGTCCTTCCGAGCACAGGCTGCCGCCTCCTGTTTGCAGCGATGGTGAGTGGGCCTCGGCCCTGGGACGCAGACCGGGCAAGAAGGAACTGGCTTTGCTTCTGTCTCTGGCTTTGCTCCTCAGAAGCCTTCCCCTCAAAGGCAGGCTTGTCTTCATCTGACCCCAAAAAACTCTCTCCCCGGGGTCCCTGGCTCCATACCCGCACAGCATGGGATTCTCGGGCCAGGAGGGCAAATTAAGGATCCAGCAGGGAAGAAAGAGGAAGGCAGGGAGGGAGGGCAGTGAGTGGAGGGAGAAAGGAAAAGGTAGCCGGCCAAGGGCTTGTGTCTTGTGACTGAAGCGTCCAGGCTGCTCTTCTTGCGCTTGCTCGTAAACAGGTTTTCAGCAGAGTTGGGGGAAAAGTGTGGGGGTTGGGGGGAATGAGCTGGAGGGACAGTTTCACGGCAGAATAAAGTGAGGTGATGGCTTAAAAGGGTGGCAGCAATAAAGGCTTTGTGATCTGGGACAGTGAAACACGTTCCCTCCCAGCATATAAAAGTCTTGTAAACAGAGAGGGGTCATGTGTTGTCCAGAAACATCAAACAAAAAAGTGATCAAGACCATCGCAACAGTCTTTGCTTCGTGTTAGGGTGTCATCTCATTTTGTCTGTTGTAATAATGGGACACCAAGGATGGATGCCCTTTAGGTTGACAGAGGGGAAGTGCAGCAGCCAGGCAGGTGGCTGAGGACAGCAAGAGGCAGAAGTGGCTTGGTTTTGTGAGTTTAGGATCCAGCCCAGCACTATGCTGCTATGACTCTTCGTAAGAGGGCTCACACTTCTCGGTTTTTGTTGGTCTGTTTTTGCCCAAGCCATGTGGCATGCAGAATCTTAGTTCCCTGACTAGGGATCTAACTCATACCGCCTGCAATGAGGGTGCAGAGTCTTAGCCACTGGCCCACCAAGGACATCTCTAGAAGGCTCATTTTTTAAAAGCCCAGCACAAAGTGTGGCAGCTTTTGTCCACTTGGGGCCGGCAGGCCCTCAGGCATCTGACAGAGTGAAGCGGGGCTGTTTGCAAATCAAAAGGACTTTCTGTTGTGGATCTTCAGCACAATCATCACTTGTTCTTGCCCCAAAGGATGTTCCTGAGTCTGTTTCTCCTGCTCTGCAGTGGCCTTGAGATCTCTCCAGAAGCTTCTCTCCTAAGCTGCCTCTCAGGTTTCCCCAAAGAGCATGTGGGTTTCACTACCAGGAGGATAAAGGTCCCCTTTGCTTTCTGATTTATTGATGGGGAAGAAAGTTGTGAGTTAGGAAGAAGCAAGAAAGAGAAAGGCTTTTATAGCTAATACTGATTCATGTTAAGTATAATTTAAGTGTTCTCTTTTATTTATTTAAACCTAAATGCATGTGATTTCTAATTCATTAAATGTACTGTTGTGGTCACCGAAGAAACCAAAAACAAAAGTGAGACCTTGGTTGGGAATATTAACTTCTATGGTAACAAATACTCTGCAGGAAGATTCATTGCATGCACAGAATTTTGGCTTTTGCTCTCCCTGTTGCTATAATGTGGGGCTTCCTTGTATAGACAAGCTAGTTGGTTATCCATTGATACTATATCATAGTAAGTAACAACTAGATTTTTTCTTTTTAAATTTCAGTCAGCTTTTGTGAGAACATTTGTACCATCTTTGAAATTCTGGAATATCATCAAAGTAGATTATAAACGCCTTTTGGCAGTGGAATTACTCCTATTCTCTCGAGTCCATTGCATGCATAATATATGAGCAACATCTGAATTTTCAAGTTTTCTTTTCACTTTATTTTTTATTGAAAGAATTTGTGGTTCTCAATATTATGAATATCTAATCACTTCTTGAGTGGAACTGTGCTGTTTGTATAGTTTCCATTTCCATTTTAAGTATTTTGGCTCTTCTTCCCTTAGCATTTCTGGTTAACATTGGCAGTCTTGTATTTTCATTAACTTGTTGGAATATTTTGAGGGCTATCTCACAACCTGATTGAAAGGAACGTTTCCCAGAACTTATGAAAAATTCTTGCTTATATGTGGACTTGGACATGTGGATTTTATAGAGTATTATTTTTTCTAGCAATTTTTTTGAAGTTGTTCACTATTTTATATAGCCTAAGAAAAAGCCATTCCCAATTAGCATGTTTTCATGTGCCTACATCAGGCATGGGGAATAATGAAGTTTTTAAAAGGATCTATACTGCAGTAGCAACAAGCATAGCTGCTGCCCCTATCTTGGTTTCTAATTCCATTCTTGAGTTAAAAGAACTGAGGCTCTTTGGAGAAGTGTATGTTTCTGGGGCCTGGGGCAGGGAATATATGAGATGAATGTGGACATTCCGGTAATGCCAACATAGTAAGGAGAAGCGCAAAAAAACACAAAGATAAGGATAGTTCCTGGAGACACAGGAGCTAGCTGAAAGGGCTCCCAAAGGCCAAAGCTGGAACATTTGAACGATAAATAGTGTAATAGTAGACTGTAACCCAAACAGAAAACAAACATCCATCAGTTCACACTGATCTAAATAAATGACTAAGTAAATAAACAGGGAGAAGAGATAAATCTCTCATTAGAGAGGAATTCCAAATAATTGATGTAGATAGTCTGTCCTCATGGAAATGGAACTAGCTCCCTGATCTCTAAATATGGACTGCAGATGAGGACTTGCAGAGAATAAGGTGAGAGAAGGAAGGGGAGAGAGTACCTTTATAGTGGAGAAACTTCACAGGTACTGCCTCAGCCAGGAGATCAAGGTCGACATCGACAGTGGTCAGTCATGTTGGTAGCATGTACCCTTGATATGAGGGCTTCCCATTTGGCACTAGTGGTAAAGAACCCGCCTGCCAATGCAGGAGACACAAGAGATGCAGGTTCGGTCCTTGGATCAGGAAGATCCCCTGGAGGAGAGCATGGCAACCCACTCCAGTATTCTTGCCTGGAGAAGCCCATGGACAGAGGAGCCTGGTGGGCTATAGGGTCTCTGCCCGTAGTGTCACAGAGAATCAGACACGACCGAAGTGACTTAGCCACACACGCACCCTTGATACGATGTGATGAGGAGAGCCCTTTACCTCTGTGGTCTTCCTCCCCAAAGCCCATCACCCAACGTGGAAAATGTCAGACAGTAGAGGGACTCTGTAAAATACCTGATCAGTACACCTTAAAACTGACGCGGTCATAAACAAGGAAGTTTGAGGTACTATCTCAGCCAAGAGGTGCCTAATGAGACATGACAACTATGCGTAGAACATGCTATCCTAAACGGATTCCTGAAACAGAAGAGGACAATAGGGAAGACCTCAGGAAATCCAGATAATGTATGAACCTGAGTTGGTAGTTATGTATCAACATTGGTTTATTAGTTGTGACAAAAGTACCACAGTGGCAAAGAAAGTTAATAATAGGGAATCTGTTGGAATTCCCCAGCCATCCAGTAGTTAAGACTGCACGCTTTCAATTCCAAGGTCATGGGTTCAGTCCCTGGTTGAGGAACTGCTGCTGCTGCTAAGTCGCTTCAGTCGTGATCGACTCTGTGCGACCCCATAGACGGCAGCCCACCAGGCTCCCCCATCCCTGGGATTCTCCAGGCAAGAACACTGGAGTGGGTTGCCATTTCCTTCTCCAGTGCATGAAAGTGAAAAGTGAAAGTGAAGTCGCTCAGTCGTGTCCGACCCTTAGCGACCCCATGGACTGCAGCCTACCAGGCTCCTCTGTCCATGGGATTTTCCAGGCACGAGTACTGGAGCGGGGAGCTAAGATCCTACAAAGCATGTGGTGTGATCAAATAATGATAATACGGAATCTGAGTGTGTGAAATGTGGGAACTCTCTATACTTATTTTCGCCACTTTGCTGTAAACCAAAAGCTATTCTAAAATAAAAACTCTATTTTAAAGCTACTGAAATAGGTAAGATCACCTAGTCATGGAAGGTACAGGGAGAAGAGAAAAGCCCTTCTGTGTCTGATCCAGAAGTGACTGTAATATTTAGAGGTCATGTACAGGAGGAAACCTGGCAAAGGAGATTGGGAAGTTGCTCCCAGGGAAGGGGAAGGAAAAGCAGTATCTGATATCACTGAGGCGAAGACAGAGCCTTTCAGCAAGAAGGGAGGGGGGGTCAGCTGTGTCCCTCATTGCCCCAAGGTCAATGGCAATAGAGAGCGGAGAGTAGCAATGCAGCACAGAAACGCTGCCTACCTTGGCAAGAGCAGCCTTGATGGACTGACGAGGGCAGAGCCAGATCAGGGAGAGCTAAAGGAGAAATTGTATCTCTAGTGCGTGAATGTTCACAGAGACAGTGTTTTCATGAATGGCTTGTAGAACTAAAATAATCTCCAAAGGAACAGAATCTTCAAACTTCTGCCTTTTGTTTGGTTGTATGGTGGTTGGTTTTGGTTTTTTTTTCCCTCTCAGTTTAGTTCAGTCGCTCAGTCGTGTCCAACTCTTTGCGACCCCGTGAACTGCAGCACGCCAGCCCTTCCTGTCCATCACCAACTCCCAGAGTTCACCCAAACTCATGTGCATCGAGTCGGTGATGCCATCCAGCCATCTCATCCTCTGTCGTCCCCTTCTCCTCCTGCCCCCAATCCCTCCCAGCATCAGAGTCTTTTCCAATGAGTCAGCTCTTCGCATGAGGTGGCCAAAGTATTGGAGTTTCAGCCGCAGCATCAGTCCTTCCAGTGAACACCCAGGACTGGTCTCCTTTAGGATGGACTGGTTGGATCTCCTTGCAGTCCAAGGGACTCTCAAGAGTCTTCTCCAACACCACAGTTCAAAAGAATCAATTCTTCGGCTCTCAGCTTTCTTCACAGTCCAACTCTCATATCCATCACATCTTTTTTCCTTTAGCAAAGATGTATTAGAGAGGATTTGGGGGCAGTCGGGAGAAGCAGAAATATTCATAAAACCATCCAGAATCCTTGTATCCAAAGTGTTAATATTTTAGTGTTTTCAAGTGTCGTCTCTCCCCATGTCTCCCCTCCCCCATGTCTTGCAACTTCCCTTTGGGTAGTTGATTTTCTATTGGTTACATACATTGGTATCTTCATTTTGCTTAGTGGTATTTTGTCATGACTTGCTTTTAATGAATCATTTTTTTAAATTCACAATCTTGAGCTAGTGGGCAATGAAATAAATCTCAAAATTTTTACTCTAGGCAATGCATTTCTGTAGTAGAGCAAGAGCAATCTGTTCCAACAACAACTTCATAAAGCCACAGTATTCTGTTTAGGAGGCATTTTCTATTTAGGTTTTTGGGGGGATTTTTATCCTTTATTATATTCCTGGGCCCGAGTGTCAGATGTATGATGATTATAACTTAGGAGAAAAAGAAAATTTGTAAGACATGGACTCTGGCCTCTAATGCTTATGATCAACAACAGGGCCTAAGGAAACATAAGAAATAAGATACTATTAATGCAAAGCCAAATATAATGAGTTTTATGTATTTTATATCCCCTAAAATGTTAAGTTGTGGTGCATCCATACTCAATGACATATTACCCAGCACTAAAAAGGAATTAACTTGATATACACAGTAACTTGGAAGGATCACAGGGGCATTGTGATGAATGAAAAACTAATCTCAAAGGATTGTATATGGTATAATTTCATATCTATTAATATAGCATGCTCAAAGTGAGAAAATTACAGTGATAGAAAACAGATCAGTCCTTGCCAGGGGTTAGGATTAGAGACAGGGCATAACAGTTAAAGGGACAACACAAAGAAGTTTGCTTGTGGTTTTGTAATAATTCTGTATGCTGATTGTGGTGATAATTACTTGGATCAGCACAAGTGATAAAATTACACCTGTACGTGTACACACACACACACACACACACACACACAATGAGTTTGTATCTTAGTCACTTGTTTTGGGCCAATGTCAATTTTCTGTTTTTGACAATGTGCTGCGGTTATGTAAGACATCATTGGGGGAAGGTGGGTGAAGGGTAGACAGAGGTCCTGTAGTATTTTTGCAACTTCTTATGAATCATAAACTATTTCTAAATAAAAATTTATGATAAAATTAGAAGGTATAATTTTTAAAAAAGCTAATTTCAAGAGAATTTCAAAGGAGAGAGAGCTACCAGCTTAGAGAGCTTTTGAGATGAGCCTTGAAGGAGAGGTGGTGGTGGTTCAGTTGCTAAGTTGTGTCCAACTCTTTGTGACCCTGTGGACTGCAGCCCAGGTTTCCCTATCCTTCACTATGTTCTGGAGTTTGCTCAAACTCATGTCCATTGAGTCTGTGATGCCCTCTAACCATCTTGTCCTCTGTCATCCCCTTCTCCTGCCTTCAATCTTTTCCAGCATCAGGGTTTTTCCAATGAGTCGGCTCTTTACAGCTGGTGGCCAAAGTATGGAGCTTCAGCTTCAGCATCTGTCCTTCCAATGAATATTCAGGGTTGATTTCCTTTAGGATTGACTAGTTTGAACTTGCTGTCCCAGGGATTCTCAAGAGCCTTCTCTAGCACCACAATTTGAAAACATCAGTTCGGGAAGTGGTTAAATATCTGTTTCTTTGGGGAGGAACATTGGGATATATGGACCTTTTTGTTTTCTTCATTAATATCCTGAAGTTGCCACGTTTTCAGTGGTGGCTTTTTGTTTGCCTTTGTGGCTACAACAAACACGGGGGTTTTGTCTTGTTATTATTGGTGTGTCTTTTGACGCCTTCCCTTTTCTTGCATCTGGTCTTTACCCCTTCACTCTGTTATTTCCACTTTACTCTTATTTCTTCTGTCTTCCACTTTTGTAATGTCTCAGTTGTACTCCTCTCAAGCCTTGTCTTTTTTTTTTTTTAGTGGAGATAAGAGCACTTAACATGAGATCTACCCTCTTAACACCTTTTTAACCCCTCTGGGAAATGGCACCCCACTCCAGTATTCTTGCCTGGAGAATCCCATGGAGGGAAGAGCCTGGTAGGCTACAGTCCACGGGGTCGCAAAGAGTCGGACACGACTGAGCTACTTCACTTTCTTTCTTTCTTTCTACAGTATTGTTAAATAGGTACAATGTTGTGCAGCATATCTCTGTAACTTATTCTTCTTATAAAATTGAAATGTTATACCCATCAAATAATTAGTTCCCCCATTTCCTCTACCCCCACCCCCGTCAACCACCATCCTGCTCTCTGCTTCTGTGAGTTTGACCTAGACCCTTTGTCTATGTGTTGGCGTGCAGTGTCCATCCTTCTGTGACTGGCTTATATTAGTTAGCATAATGTCCTCCAGGTTCATCATGTTCTTTAAAAAAAAAAAAGAGTTTTCTTCTTTTTAAAGGCTGAATAATATCCCATTGCATGTTTTTATCATGTTTTCTCTGTCTACTCGTCTATTGATGAACTTCTGGGTTGTTTCTATGTCTTGGCTACTGCAAATAGTGTTGCTATGAACCTGTGGGTGCAAATTTCTTTTCAAGATCCTGTTTTCAATTCTTTTGGATAGATACCCTGGAGTGGGACTGCTGGATCATTTACAGTAGTTCTATTTTTAATTTTTGAGGATGCTCCATAATGCTTTCTGTAGCCTTCGCACCAATTTACATTCTCATCAGCAGTGCAAGGGGTTCCCTTTTCTCCACCTCCTTGCCGACCTTTAGAAATGTTTATTTATTTATTTTTTAATAGCTACGCTAACAGATGTAAGATCATATCCTGTTGTGGTTTTGATTTGCTTTTCACTGGTGTTTAATGATGCTGAGCCTCTTTTCATGTATCTAGTGGCCATCTGTTTGCCTTCTTTGGAAAAGTGTCTGCTGAGGTTCTCTGCCCATTTTTTATCAGGTCATTTGTTTATTTGCTTTTGCATTGGATGAGTTCCTTACATATTTTGGATATTATTCCATATTATTCCCTTATCTGATACATGATTTATAAATATTTTCTCCCATTCCATAGGTTACCTTTGTGTCAATTATTTCCTTCGCTGAGTAGAAGCTTTTTAGTATGCTGTGTTTAGTATACTGTAGTCCCATTTGGCCATCTTTGCTTTTGTGGCTGCGTTTTTGGTGTCATACCTAAGAAATCATTGCCAAGACCAAGTCATAAAGCTTTCCCCTATGCTTCCTTATAGGAGTTTATGGTTTCAGGTTTTATGTGTAAGTCTTCAGTTCATTTTGAGTTGATTTTTGTGTGTGATGTAAGTTAGGGCTTCAGTTTCATTCTTTCTGCATGTGAATGTCAAGTCTTCCCAGCACCATTTGTTGAAGAGACCATCCTTTTACCATTGCATATTCCTGGCACCTTCATTGAAATCATCTGACCATTTATGCGTGGACTTACATCTGGACTGTGTAGTCTGTTCTAGGGCTTGACTTTCACATCCTTTGTTATCCATCCATCAGGCCATTTGCTGAGCCCGTCACTCCTCTTATGTGTTTGCATTTTTGTGGATGAATAAGAACTTCCACATTTTTTTTTTTTTGGCCTCAAGGCATGTGGGATCTTAGTTCCCTAACCGGGGATCAACCTGTGCCCCTTGCATTGGCAGCATGGAGTCTTGACCACTAGACCAGCAGGGAAGTTCCAGAACTCCCCTATTTTTGAGCCTCCTAGATGCTTAAGACACCAGAGAGTTGAGTCCAGAGTAACACTCACAAGTTGTTGTTATATTTCAGGTCTCTCATATGCAAGCCACACAGTTGGTTTCACGCCACCAACTTCACTGACTCGAGCCGGAATGTCTTATTACAATTCCCCAGGGCTTCACGTGCAGCATATGGGAACATCCCATGGCATCACAGTAAGTATCCGTGCAGGAAGCAGCACTTCATGCCTGATGGTGGGAGCGACTGGTATAACGACACGGGAGCTGGTATTGACGCCCTTGGAACTTGACCTTTCTTATTCCTTCAGTTCATCTTAAACTTCTAGGCATCTCCCAACAATTCGATGCCGCATTGTGGTGTTGAAACTAAAATCCTTCCCAGGAGGCAAAAACTTGACCTTCACTTTCTGGGAAAAATTGCCCTGCATGAAATGTAGTTTGAACTCTGGCCAATGCTGTGATTGAACTCGAGCCAGCTCCTTGCCATAGTGAATTATTGTTGGCTGCCATTACATCTAAAAGTATTTATTGTCTGCATCTTCACAGTTCGCTGACCCTCAGTATTCTTCCTGAAATTAGATTCATTTCTAGTTTCATCCAGAATTTTCTTTCCTGAAATTAGAGGGAACCTTATGTCTATCTGATTCAGACTCTACTCGGCGGAGTATTTTCTTTAGAGCTGGCTATGTAGTTGAATAAGAGGCTTGTTGGAAATGTCACTAATAGAGGTTTGAGAACAGGGTAGAATGGAGGGTGTTCCCAGTAAGGGAATCTTGAAAAAAAGAACCCTATTCTACAAAAAAAAAGAGCGTGTAAGATATTTCTGAAGCTGTTTTGCTGGTTTGATGAGCTTTACATAAAAGCAGACATTTTTGGTTGAGCCATAGCTTTCAGGATATCGAAAACTTGTTTGAGGGATGGAAGGAACTGGAGGCACACAACAGAGAGAAAAAATTTCTGGGGAGGATGTGGCAGCTGGTTTTTCATTCTAGGACAGTCTCACTGAGGGCCCCAAGTCCCGTCGTTTGGTCAATGCACATTTCATCATGATTTTGTGTAGCCTTTTCCTGGGCGTCAATGCACACTCTAGCTTGTTGAAGTGTTCATGATGAGTTTGAAAACCACTGGGGAAGGACAAGGACGTGGCCGGTGTTTTGTCTCCGTGGGTCCGCTTCTGGGCAGCCTTAGCCCCGAGTCAGGCTGGGTTAGGGGTGAGCCTGTATGCCTGGTCTGACCTGCTGTTCCTGTCCTCTCTACAGAGGCCTTCACCGCGGAGAAGCCACAGTCCTGACAAATTCAAACGGCCCACGCCGCCTCCGTCTCCCAACACACAGACCCCCGTCCAGCCACCGCCACCTCCACCTCCGCCACCCATGCAGCCCGCGGTCCCCTCGGCAGCCACCTCGCAGCCTGCCCCCTCGCAACATTCGGTGCACCCTTCCTCCCAGCCTTAACGCATGTGCTTAGTCCAGACCCCACGTGGGGACTCGTTCATACAGTGGAGCCGTCGACTCGACGCCAAAGGCTTCCTTCCCTGGCATATTCGGATCTGACTTATTTGCACTGAGGTTATCTAGGCTTCACTATTCATTGTGTTGTAAATGTGTGTCGGAAACGCAGCCAGTGTTGTGGGTCTACAACACTAAACAGACGACTTTTTTCCATCGGTGTTCTACTTGAATCTACATGTGCGTCCATTCCCTGGCTGGGACCTCGGCTTTTCGACTCTTTGGTAGTTAAGCAGCAGTGTGCAATTTTTCGCTTGGCCCCCAGAGCTTCATTTTCCTGGCTTTTAGGTTTGTAAAATAAAAAGGGATCTCTTTTTTATATTTTTTTCCATGAATTTGCAGAAAATTACTGAGCTGTTATGACTACCCTCCACCCCCCATTATAATGGTGTATACCAAGCATACCAATAATTCAGCACTACATTTCAGACCTTTGAAAATCTGGCTCTCAGTACAGACCCAAAAGTTAGCTGGATCAGTGCCCAAGATCATGTTTAATAGAGCTTTCTAACAGATACACTTTATATGGGGTATGTTCAGTATATCTCAACACCCACATCTCTTGTAAAAGAGGTCACCTAAAGTATTGGCTCACATGGCTGTATCTTTTCCATATACATGGGATGGATAATTATTATATATCTAGGTGTGATTCTGTCTTTACCCTTGATGTTAACCTACCCACACTAGCCCCGTCTCCTGTGAGTTGCTAACTACCCACCAGTGGTTGCGATGGCTGATCAGAACATGCCGTGTGATTTCTGCTGCCAAAGGCAGTGATTGTAATAAAAACAGCTCTTTTCCCTTTCCATTCTTGACTTGTGTTCCCCTAAAATAGAGTTCGAACAGATATTTTAAAGGTGCAAAAATACTATTAGAAAATACTGTTTGAAATGAACATTATAGGAACACCTTGGCATAATGGCCACAAAATACTTTATCTCTTAGCAGGAAAGAGCTATAGAGGCAAGTGGCACGTTAGCCTTGAGGACTGCTTATTTTGCCCAGTAAAAACAAGTGCAGTGTTCAAAGAAGTATGTCCTGAATGCGTTATTTTCATTCATTCAGCACAAATTGTTTGGTTTCACTTTAAAGTGGAACACTGTGAGTCACTCTTTGGAACACCTTTATTTTGGCTTTTCAGCAGTTACTGTTTTGTACTTTGGTAGTAAAGTGATTTTTACCACCTGTGTTTGCATATTTATATATGCTGTGGATGGAAATAACTTACTAGAGAATGTATATTTTATGATGAGAATGTGTATCTGTTGGATATAATCAGAGAACTGAAAATTAATTTATCCGTAATTTTTAAGAGTCCATGTTTTGTGACTACCGCCTCTCATAGCTAGCTGTTTACTGAACACACTCCTAAGTATAAGGAACCATAACATTGTAGATACTTAATATTGTACAGTAGAGAAACCTCCATTTTTGCCTTCAAATGCATATTTAAGAGTTACAGAATGAGAAAAAGTCTTGTTGGCTAATAGTGTTTGACTAGCATCTTAAGAACTTGAGAGTAAAAGCAACAATAGGATTTTTTTTTTCAGCTCTTTCAGTTTCCATCCCCAAACTGAGAGCATCGCTCCTCAATTATTTGAAAGAAATCATAAGTCTATATAAATTTTATTTATAATGTGTAATATACATAATCATAGTACAGTTCTCAAATATAGGGAAGAAGTTTGGCATTTGATTATTGAGGCTTGAGGTTTTTAATTCAATCAGATGGGGTCCTGTCTAACCTGGGTGTTTCACCAATGGCTCACTGTCCCTCCTGGCACCTGGCCATTTTGAGGAATTCTGAGAGCAGGCAAACAGATGTTGCCTGCATGGTACAGTTCTCAGTTTTTCTTAGAGGAGAAATATGGTCTATGTTTACAAGAATTTTCTACAAGACTGTAGGTTTCAGTGCTGTTGGATAGAGGGTCTTACACTCAAACAAGAGAGTTCCCTCTGCTTGCTAGCAATGTAGTGATCTCCGGAAAGCACAAAAGTTAAAACATTGTCCTATGGTGACTGAGGAGCAAACAGTTCTGATAAATGCCTTCTAGAGACAGGTCCTTAACATTCAGATTTCTACAGGAAGGTGACACCAGTTTCCCTAGACTAGTCATTTCATTGCAAAATAATACACAGCTCCTTCAAATAGCACTTTTTCACTATAAATCTGTTGCCTCTCCCAGTGGACATTCTGGATTGATAGAACAAACACTACTCTTTTGAACTGATGCCATTTCGGGTCCTGTTTGAGTGTTTGATAACCCTGTGGGGAGCCCGTCACACTTAGGCAGTACCTGCTAGGGCAGCTCCTTGGCAGTTGTTTAGCCCCCAAGGACCCCAAAGATTTCCACCTCAAGCGCACAGAGGCAAAAGCCCCCTCGTCCACAGGAAGCTGACATACCTGGAGCATGTCTTTTGGGGGCTGAATGCAGTTTCTGCTATTCCTGTTGCCCACTTGCAACCCTGGACTGACTCCCAGAGGCCTTGGAAGGCAGGTGGGAGGCACAGCGGGTTCAATAGCTTCGTTTTCCTGTCTCACTGACAGAGACCCTTGGCTATCACTGTGCTGCTAATAGAATAAGTACTTGTCGCCAGATGACCATGCCTTTTATACAAAACCAAATTACTTTCCCTAACACCTGATGCCTCTCTGGGCTCTGAACTGCTCTCTGTCATTCAGCATGCTGGCATTCTAGACAGACTTCTAGTGATGTGGCAGATGGTGGAAGTATTTAAGATTTGATTTAACTCACTCCTTTGTTCATTGAAAGGAGTTTGAAATTTTGAGCTCCTGAGAGCCTGACCACAACCATGGAATGAATGTGTGACCAGAATGTGGCTTTGACACCAAGTGCTGCTGCTGCCCCTTTGTAATTGGCTTCTCACTGATTTGACCAGAAATAATGGATAATGTGAATTTTTGTTAACTGTTCAGTTGTAGAAAGATAGAATATGTTATCGCCCTTTGTTAGGTAGACATGAACTTTTCCTGCACGAAGCCTTGCTTGTAGAGGATGCCCTTACAATAAGGCAAGAAAAAGCATAGTAACTTGTGCTTGGAGAGCTCACTATTTTTATCTTATCGATACAGAAGAAATAATTTCTGCATAACTTGATTCTTCTATCTAGTACTTGTATTATAGCTAACCAACACTGATAACTTTGTAGCGATGACTACCAAAGAAACGCATAGTAAAACAACCTTTTATTTCCAAATTACTAAAGAGCCAGCCATTGACGCTGCTACGTGAGTTCCATGCTCAAGAGCCATTGTAAGAGATTAAGGGGTTTTTAGGTTTTGGGGTTTTGTTTTGGTTTTGCTTTTCTGTTGTTGTTAGGGTTTTGTTTTTTTTTTTTTTTTAGTTTCTTTCCTTTTTCTTTCTCTTTTTTGGATAAAACACACACAGCTGTTAGTATAAAATTATAGGGAGCATGTTCCAGAGTGCTCAGCAGTTGTGGTTAACTGCCAAGCCCTGGTTGCCTCTCGCTAGGCAATGGAAGGAATCTTCTGTTCAAGATAGTGTGGGTGATGTGTGTGTGCAAGGGTGTGTGTGTGCATTCATGCCTTAACCGGGGTTACTGCTCAACTTTAGTTCTTGACCTAGTCTGCACTGTCATCTAGATTGTATTGTACATCTCGATCTGAACTTCATCCTGGCAAAAACAAAGTTGCAGGCACAACAGCTTGAGAATGCATTCCTCCAGCAGAGTGTTGGATCAGGTTGACCCTGGCCTTCTTCGGACTTTATTTGGAACTAGGCATGGAAAGCAAAAGTGGACTGTCCCAAGGAAAGACATCAAGAAGGAAGAGGAGAGAGCCAAGCGCTAGCATGTCTTTGGCCTCTGCGTATCTGTGCACACTGTATGTCGTTCATAATAGCTTGTCTACAACTTGACTAGGTTGGAGTTCTGCTAATAGTGGCAATCTTGACATTTCTTGGTCAGAATTTAGAGAGATGTAAGACTTCCAATTAATGTCTTATTTACTTCTTTATGTTGATTAGCCTTTGATACATGTGCTGAATCAGAACCTAAATAAAGATAATTTTTTAAAATGAACCTCTTGAGCCTTATACCCTATCTCTTTCTTTCTGGTCTTTGAGTCAGAAAATGAATATTGTTTCCCTGTGGCTCCTGATAGACATTCGTCTTGGATTCTGAATACTGAAGGCTGCCTTAGAAAGTGAGCTTAAGAAGAGGAAACAGAAGAGACTGGTACGGCTCTGTTTCTTAATCAGGATGCTGGTTATCTGGATGTACTGAGGTTTTGAAACTATACTGAACTGTGAGTTTATGATCTGTACCATATATATATGTGTTGTATTTCACTTGAAAACCATAACCCTGGGAGATTATGAAAAGGAAAGGAAAACCACACTCATTCTCAAAATGTTACCTATAAACAATAGATACAAGTATATACACACACATGCTAAGTAGCTTCAGTTGGGTCCAACTCTTTTCGACCCTATGGACTATAGCCTACAAAGGTGATCAGTATACTTGAGAGCAAGGATTTGAGTGGGCGTGGCTCCGTAGTGCCTTTCTCTTCCTCAGAAAGATAAGATCTCTGGTCTCAGCAAGAGTGAGGAATGAGGAACCTGCATTGTTGGGCCCCCTGCATTGTAAGTGGAGAGATGGGTGTCCTGAGTCCAAGCAGTCTACTCTGTTAGGGAACCTTTGCAGCACTATGAGCACATAACCTGGTTACATAATTTCATTACACACAAAAAATATATATGTACTCAGTCGCTTCAGTCGTGTCTGACTACAACCCCATGGACTATAGCCCTCCAGGACCCTCTGTCCATAGTATTTTCCTGGCAAGAATACTGGAGTGGGTTGCCATGCCCTCCTCCAGGGGATTTTCCCAATCCAGGGATTGAATCTGTGTCTCTTACATCTCCTGCATATAAGGTTGGCTGCTAAGTCGTTTCAGTCGTGTCCGACTCTGTGCGACCCCATAGATGGCAGCCCACCAGGCTCCGCCGTCCCTGGGATTCTCCAGGCAAGAACACTGGAGTGGGTTGCCATTTCCTTCTCCAATGCATGAAAGTGAAAAGTGAAAGTGAAGTCACTGAGTCCTGTCCAACTCTCAGCGACCCCAGGGACTGCATCCTACCCTGCTCCTCCATCCATGGGATTTGCCAGACAAGAGTACTGGGGTGGGGTGCCACTGCCTTCTCCGATAAGGTTGGCAGGCAGGTTCTTTACCACTAGCACCACCTGGGAATCCCATATACATGTACACACATATATAGTCAGGCTTGGGAAAATACATTTGGCATATCTTCTTAAATCCATCTGTAGGGTTTTCTCTTCCTAGTTGTAGGAAGCATAGCTTTAGGATCAGTTCTAGGTTTGAGTACCAGTTCCTTCACTGGCTCAGATGATGAAGAATCTGCTTGCAATACAGGAGACCCAAATTCAATCCTGGGTTGGGAAGATCCCCTAAAGAAGGAAATGGCTACCCACTCCAGTATTCTTGCCTGGGGAATCCCATTGGCAGAGGAGCCTGGGGGCCTACAGTCCATGGGGTTGCAAAGAGTCGGACACGACTGAGTGACTAAGCAAAAATGATAAGAGTTTTCAATTTGATTGGCCGTTTGATGAGTTGACCAAAATCTTCTCATGGCAGCGAAGTTGTAACTTGAAAATATTGACCAAGAAATTACCCAGGACCTCTGAATTCAGGACTTGGCTTCATTTGCCAGCTTCAGTTTTCTAATCTGCATGTTGGAAATAGCCATTCTTATTTCAGGTAGAATTTGAAGAAAATGGGATTTCAAGCAGAGTACTTTAACAACATGTAAGTTATAAAGTTTAAGCTATATGTGCACTTCTTTTTTTCACATGGTGCTTCTAAAATCGAAATGGTTTAGAAACTTTTTCGGTGTTTATGTAAAACTATCGGTAAATCTGGGCCCTTGCTTTAATATATAAGCTATTTGAGTTTAAAAAATACTTGGGGAAATACAGTTGTTTTCAGTGACTAATGTATTGATACAATTCAGACCCAAACTTTTAAACATTTTCCTAGAAATAGAGGAGGAAGTCAGTGCTTGGTAAATATTTATTGGTCAGTGGCTAAGTCATGTCCAACACTTCATGAACCCATGGACTGCAGCATACCAGGCTTCCCTGTCCTTCACTCTTTCCCGGAATTTGCTCAAACTCATGTCCATTGAAATGATGATGCCATCCAACATCTCATCCTCTGCCACTCCCTTCTCTTCCTGCCCTCAGTGTTTCCCAGCATCAGGGTCTTTTTCAATGAGTCGGCTCTTCATATCAGGTGGCCAAAGCATTGGAGCATCAGCTCCAGCATCAGTCCTTCCAGTGAATATTCAGGACTGATTTCCTTTATGATTGACTGGTTTGCTGTCCAAGGGACTCTGAAGGTATGGTTTGTGTCAGATGTTCATGTCAACATAGACACTGAGTTTCTGTCCTTTAGAACTTTTCTGTCTTTCATATCTCCTCTAATTCCATATTACATTGAATTCTTTTGAACTAAATGTATTAGCCCTTTTTCTAAAGATCTTATTTTCTGATACCCTACTAATGATTGAGTGCAACTTGAGAGTCCCTTGGACTGCAAGGAGATCCAACCAGTCCATTCTGAAGGAGATCAACCCTGGGATTTCTTTGGAAGGAATGATGCTAAAGCTGAAACTCCAGTACTTTGGCCACCTCATGCGAAGAGTTGACTCATTGGAAAAGACTCTGATGCTGGGAGAGATTGGGGGCAGGAGGAGAAGGGGACGACCCAGGATGAGATGGCTGGATGGCATCACTGACTCAATGGACGTGAATCTGAGTGAACTCCAGGAGTTGGTGATGGACAGGGAGGCCTGGCGTGCTGCGATTCATGGGGTCGCATAGAGTTGGACACGACTGAGCGACTGAACTGAACTGAATTATCCTAAGGGATTCCCTGGTAGCTCAGCTGGTAAAGAATGTGCCTGCAATGCATAAGACCCCAGTTTGATTCCTGGGTCTGGAAGATCCACTGGAGAAGGGATAGGCTACCCACTCCTGTGTTCTTGGGCTTCCCTAGTGGCTCACCTAGTAAAGAATCTGGCTACAATGTGGGAGACCTGGGTTCAGTCCCTGGGTTGGGAAGATCCCCTGGAGAAGGAAACGGCTATCCACTCCAGTGTTCTGGCCTGGAGAATGCTACGGACTATATAGTCCATGGGGTTGCAAAGAGTCAAACGTGACTGAGTGACTTTCACTTTCAATTATCCCAAAAGCGATCTGAGGCATTAATCTGAAGATTTTTCATATTAAAAATCAAGAAAGAAAAAAACAGACTCAGAAGTGAAACAGATGATAGAATTAGTAGACAAGGATGTGAAAACAGCCGTTATAAACATTCTTCCCGGGTTCTGGAAGGCAGACTACATGAGCATGATGAAGAAAATGAAACATATAGAAAAGATTCCAATTGAACTTCTAGAGAAAAAAAAATACAGTATCTGAAATCTGAAATGTAAAGCAACAAAAACTTAACTCTTTTGTGGGTTGTATTTATGCTCTTTAAATGTTCCTTTGAAAGGCAACTGCTGAAATTCAAGTTAAGTCCAGTTAACCTACTTTTCTTCCACCTCTCTCCCCTGAGATGGCTTTGTCTGGGTGCTGGTTAAATGCTTTTGGGAAATTAGTAACCTTGGGAACTGCCTGACTACTGCTGTTCATCACTTCAAAGCTAGCCATGAAGCCTGAGATTTACCGTAGCTAGGTGGAGTAAAAAGTGTCCTGTGAGTTCAGGTCTGGTCTAAATTCAGTTTTCTGGGTTTTGGCTTCCTCACCTGTAAAATAAGAATGAGAATGTATTATCAAGTCCAAGCTTGTACTTCTTACCGAACGACAGGCCAGTGAATCAGGAGACAAGGTGTTGGGGCAAGGAACAACAACTTTATCTGGAAAGCCAGGAAACTGAGAAGATGGTAGACTCATGTCCCAGACAACCATGTTACCCAAGATAGAAAGGGATGGATGTGGGGAGAGGGGGTTGGTTGGTTGTTGCAAACTATTTGGTGTCCAGAATCCTTTGTTCTTGCATCTGTCCATGTAGGTCAGGTCACTCTGTTCCTGTAAACCTCCGACAACACGAATATTCTCTATTCTGCAACTTTTCATCTCTATATGATGAGAAAAGTGTTATACCTTTAAAGGTGAAAGCCTTGAGCATGGGCTTTCCTATATATTTCAGGCTGTAGATGACATCATTTTCACAGAAGATGGAGAACCAGCATGAGTAAGCATAGGCAAGAGCCCAAGGGTTTGAGCTAAAGGAATAGATTCAGTGTGGAGTCAGATTTGTTCTCTGTTACAAATGGAATTGTTGGGATCCAGTGAACACTGTTAAAACTTGGGAGAATATAAGTCTTCATGTTGTCACTTCTTAACTGTTTCTAGTATTTCATTCATTCTTGTAGCTGTTCGGACGCTCAGTCGTGTCTGACTCTCGGCGACCCCAGGGACTGTAGCATGCCAGGCTTCCCTGTCCTCTGGTGTCCCAGTGGTTAGGGCTCTGCACTTCCACTGCAGAGGGGCCTGGGTTTCAATCCCTGGTCTGGAAACTAAGATCCTGCATGCCGCATGGTACAGTCAAAGGGGGGAAAAAATTAAACCATAATTTAATCCATTTAAGGCCTTTTGAAGATAAAACTAGGGTTCTTCAGTCTTCCACAGAGTCTTGTGTTTCCAGCTCCTCACTGATATTCTAAAGAACATAGGAATGAAATTTGTGCCATGTGCCAAAGCCTCGGCAGATGACCCTATTTCTCAAGACAACAGAACTGTAATCTATGTTGAAATAACCTTCCTAGAATGTCCTTTGTCCCTTTTCACGCCATCTCCCAAGACCCAGCAGCAGTTTTCTCTTTAATCAGTAGATCATTTTCATGATCGACCTGGAAGTTTGCTTCTTCCCTAGTCACCTCCCTCACTGCCACTGGGCAGCTACTGATCTGTTTTGTGTCCCTATGATGGCCACCCCATGTTTGATGAGGGGTGCTGGCAAGCTGTGTGAGGGATCTCAGTAGCATGAGCTGAGCCAGGGAGTGTGACGCATTGCATCAGGTCTGCTACAGGTGGCCTGGGGGCTAAATACCTCTAACTACCTGGTCCCACCACTTCATGGCAAATAGATGGGGGAAAAGTGAAAACAGTGACCAATTTTATTTTCCTGGGCTCCAAAAATCACTGGGGACAGTGACTATAACCACAAAATTAGAAGATGCTTACTCCTTGGAAGGAAAACTATGACAAACCTAGACAGAGTATTAAAAAGCAGAGACATCACTTTGCCGACAAAGGTCCAGATAGTCAAAACTATGGTTTTTCCAGTAGTCATGCATGAATGTGAGAGTTGGACCATAAAGAAGGCTGAGCACCTGAGAACTGATCTTTTGAATTGTGCTACAGAAGACTCTTTAGAGTCCCTTGGACAGCAAGGAGATCAAACCAGTCAATCGTAAAAGAAATCAATCCTGAATATTCATTGAAAGGACTGATGCTGAAGCTAGAGCTCCAGTACTTTGGCCACCTGATGCAAAAAGTGGACTCATTGGAAAAGACCCTGATGCTGGGAAAGATTGAAGGCAAGAGAAGGGGAATGACAGAGGATGATATGGTTGGATGGCATCACTGACTCAGTGTACCTAAGTCTGAGGAAATTCCAGGAGATAATGAAGGACAGAACAGAGGAGTCTGGTGTGCTACAGTTCATGGGGTCACAAAGAGTTAGTTGGACATGACTTAGAGAATGAACAACAAAAATCATTTGATTTGGCCCAAGTATGCATGAAAAACATTTTTCCCCCCAAACTGGAGAGATGTGTTTGTTTTTTTTAATTATTTTTTTATTTGGTTACGCCAGGTTTCAGTTGTGGCAAGCAGGATCTTTAGTTGCAGCATGTGGGATCTAGTTCCCTGACCAGGGATCAAACCCAGGACCCCTGCATTGGGAGGGTGGAGTCTTAGCCACTGGGCCAACAGGGAAGTCCCTGTAATGTGTTTTATTTTCCTTTTTTCTCTTTTTCCCCAGCTTCATTGAAAAGTAACTGACCCATCACATGGTGTAAGTTTAATATATATTTCATAATGATGACCACGATAAGGTTGGTGAACACATTGTCACCTCACATAGTTACTTACAGTTTATGAAATTTGGAACACCCTTGGATTTATAATAAGGGAGATTTTTCTTTTTAAAGAAATCCAGATTTCTCATTACTCAAAAAACTCAGAGCTCAGCAGGGCCTCGCCCCTCCATTGCTCAGTCAGCCAGGCTGAGCAGAAGCTATGCCCAGGGTGCAGAGAACATCTGCCCCTTCAGAGCCACGGTGCGCCCTGCAGGCTTTGAGTGTCTGAACCCCTGGCATAACGTCCTCTAGGAATGAAGGCTAGAGCTTGTGTGTGTCCATAAGAAAGGAGGGGGAAGAGTAGGAGAGTGAATGAGAAGTGAAAATTGAAGCCCTGTTTGGAGAGAGGCTTACACCAGAAGCTCCCAGCAGAAGTCCAGCTAATAGAAGGTGGTTTGTAGATGCACAGTGGACTTTGGGAAATCAGTCTTTTATTTATCTATGTATGTGTTTTTGGCTGCACTGGGTCTTTGTCATGGTGTGAGAGCTCTCTAGTTGCAGTGCGTGGGCTCAGCAGTTGGCACAGGCAGGCATGTTACCCTGTAATATGTGGGATCTTAGTTCCCTGACCAGGGATTGAATCCACGTTCCCTACATTGGAAAGTGGATCCTCTACCACTGGGCCAACAAGGAAGTCTCAGGAAATCAGTCTTTCTTGTGAGCCTCATAGGGAAGATTGGACAGGATTTGAGAAGATATGAAAGTATTCCTGGATTCTCTTAGCTGTGGTGCCATCTAATTTGCCCCTTGCTCTCTCCAAATACAACAGACAGCATGGTTTCAGCAGGCTGAGGAGGAGGATGTACCCATGGGTGAAGAACTGTAGAGGAGACGAGTCAGAAAGGGATGTTGAGAAGAGTAACTGTCTGCCTTCTGGGTGAATAAGCCTTGGTTTGTATTGCTTACCGATGGTCATGGTGTAAATTCTCCCCACTGTCGCTGATTTCAAGTCAGCAATATGAAGTCACTAAACTTGGAGAGAGAGGTACAATAGTAACACCGTTATATGGTATTTCTACTGTACAGATATATTAGGAGTTCAGTTCAGTTCAGTCGCTCAGTCGTGTCCGACTTTTATGACCCCATGAATTGCAGCACACCAGGCCTCCCTGTCCATCACCAACTCCCGGAGTTCACTCAGACTCACATCCATCGAGTCAGTGATGCCATCCAGCCATCTCATCCTCTGTTGTCCCCTTCTCCTCCTGCCCCCAGTCCCTCCCAGCATCAGAGTCCTTTCCAATGAGTCAACTCTTCACATGAGGTGGCCAAAGTATTGGAGTTTCAGTTTCAGCATCATTTCCTCCAAGGAAATCCCAGGGCTGATCTCCTTCAGAATGGACTGGTTGGATCTCCTTGCAGTCCAAGGGACTCTCAAGAGTCTTCTCCAACACCACAGTTCAAAAGGTAACTAACCTTAAATACATAATAATAGTAAAATTATGCTGAAGCTGAAGCTCCAATACTTTGGCCACCTGATGCAAAGAGCCGACTCCTTGGAAAAGACCCTGATGCTGGGAAAGGTTGAGGACAGGAGGAGGAGAAGGGGGCGACAGAGGATGAGAGGGTTGGATAGCATTATGGGTCAAGGGACATGAGTTTGAGCAAACTCTTGGAGAGAATGGAGGGGAAGCCTGGCATGCTGCAGTCCATGGGGTTACAGAGTTGGACATGACTTAGCGACTGAACAACAACAAATAGTGAAATAGAGTAAAATAATTAGGAAGTGGGGTGGTTTAAGTATTTGTACCTATGTGTTTTTTTTAACCTATGAGTTTTGTGGTGTGGGGGAGCCTAGGGCACCTTAGTTCCCCCACCAGGAATCAAATCTATGCCCCCTGCAGTGGAAGCACGGAGTCCTAACTCCTAGGCCACAGGGAAGTCCCTTAACCTGTGTTTTTAATACAATCTTTTATCTTAAATAATTGTATTGTAATAGTGTCTGTGTTTAACAACCAGCTCACAAAATTCCTGGCAGTTGAACAGTCAACTCTCTGGAGACTTTTGAGCTGGCTCTATGATACCTCTGGGCCAAAGGTCAAAGGAGGCTGCTGTATCAGAGGCCTCTCGTGTTTACAAGTCCCATGGCAAGGGGGTGATGGGAGAGGAAGTGATTTATTTGGGGGCTCTCAAACCCCAAGCACAGGTGCAAGCACCGAGAAAGGCTGGATCTGGAATCGGCAGAGGACAAAAGGTTGAGGCTGAGACTCCCTTTGGAAGCTCAAGGCAGCTGCGGCCGCTGCCTTTGTGGGAAAGATCCCAAGATTAGACCCAGGCACGCTGGCCCCAGTCACACTCAGGCGGCACAGTCTCTGCCGTAAGTTTTCCCTGCGCTCTGCCTTCACCTTCCCTCCCCACCATCCTAAGTTTCAGCAGGGACAGGAGGTTGGAACTTCATTCCGCAGAAGCAGGGATGTTACCAGAGGTGCTGAGGAGCTCTGTAGGGGGTACGGGTTGTCCCTCGGCTGTACTTGAGACTGGCCTCCCCTTGTCCTGTTCCTCTCTGTCTGGGTCAGACTATAAACTGAGCACCACATGTAAAATTTAACTAACTTGCCCAGGGCTTCCGTGATGGCTCCGTGGTAAAGAATCTTCCTGCCAATGCAGGAGACGTGGGTTCGATCCATGCTCTGCCACAAGAGAAGGCACTGCCGTGAGAAGACCAAGCGCTGCCGCAGAGAGTGGCCCCCGCTCCCGGCAGCTAGAGATGAGCAGTGAAGACTCAGCACAGCCAAAAACACATAAATGAAATTTCTGTGAAATAAATAACTTGCCCAGAATCACACAGTAAGTGGCAAGGCCAGACCGTCTGGCTCCAGAGCATGCAATCTGCACAACTTGATAGAAAAGAAATGTGGCAATTGGGTGGGTGTATCATTCCTAATGACGAGAAATTCCAGAGCAGTGGTTGTTGGCAGCTGCTAAAAACCCTTGGGGAGATGTTGGGAATATGAGAGCAGAGAAGTGGGGTTGGGGTTGGGGATGTTGGTTCAGATTGGAGTGAAGGGAAGCCTGTGAACATTGTTTGGTACACCGTTCATCTGTGTTTAGGTATGGGGTGGTTAGAGGGAACTGGGCTCTCAGAAACAAAGAGGCCTCCTCTCTCCACTTCCGGTAGAGCACCCAAGAGACCAAGGCCACCTAGATCAAAGGAGAAGTGGATCGAACACCCCCGGATAGTTGAAGTTAAAGGATTATTGTTAATTTTGTTTTCCTTTTTAAAATTTTTTATTAGAGTACAGTTGCTAATGTTGTATTAGTTTTTGCTGATCAGCAAAGTGAATCAGCCACGTGTATATATATATATCCTCTCTTTTTTGGGTTTTCTTCCTATATTGTTGATTTATTTTCCAGCTGTGATAATGGTATTACATAGCTATTTCCCTTTTTTTTTTTTAGCCGATGACTATTTCCCATAGAACCTGGGTCCCAGATCCATGAGAAATATCAGGACCCTGGAATGAAGGTGCTGGAGAGGGCCACAGAAACAGAACTCCATCCAGGAAAGATTCCAGATTCCCCAGGAGATCTTTCTCAGGGCTTTGGCTGGGTTAATTACTTAGGGGAGTTTTGCCCTTAAACATTAAGTTCAGAGCCTTACTCAGCAGAGCCATCAGAGATAGCCTGAGAGGTCACAAAGTATAACTGCAAAAGGACAGAATTCCAAGCAACAGAAGATGCAGTTGAGAGAGAGACTAACTCTTGCCTGACTCATGACTTCATGGAAGTTCCTAAATCTCTCTGTAATTTTCTTTTTTTGTTTTCTATTTCTTATTTATATATAAGATGCATTCATCCTATTTCTTATCTGTAAATATTTCTAAAAGATCTGTGTCTTTTAGAAGTTTATTTATACTTACTGATGCAATGATATGATATTTGGGGTTCTCTTTAAAACAGCTCCTGGGGGTTAGGCAGGTTGATTTGTGTATAGAGAAAACAGGATCAGGAGGATACTGAATTAGGTGATGGATACCTGAGAGTTTGTTACACTATACTCTTGTATGTTTGAGATTTTCTTAGTAAATTTTTCAGAAATACAAGGGAGGGGATCAAGAGATTTTAAGGATAGAAGGGGGGAAGGGCAGGCATCTCAGGAAGGACAGTGCTAGAGATGCCACTGTAGAAAATTCTAATTTTTGCAGGAAGGCAGGAGTATTCTGTACCCCACCCTCCAATGTGAGAAACCTGGGGGGAAGTTGCTCTGGACTGAGTATGAGTTTCTGGGTTTGGACTTGTGGACTCTGGGCAACTGGCTTGGAGTGACAGATAACCTAGTGAAATTCATCGCACAAGGATGCCCTCTTCTTTTTTCCCATTTTGTTCCCATATCCATATTTCCACAGAAAGCAGGGCTGGCTGGTGTGCTGGGGCGTCTGTTCTGCCGGAGAAAGGCCACAGCTTGCAGGTGTGCTGGGGAGTTCTCATATTTTCGGTCCAGATGTAAGGTTGCTGTCATTACATTTGGGGTTGGCCTTATGGAACTTTGGGACCATAAGAGGGTTGGGATAAATTCGTGTAGTTTGGGAGCCCTGAAGAAAGCACATTTGTGATAAAGTTTCTAAAGAGACAATCTGTACCTGAGTATCCAGTGAGACTCCCATTAGAACACCTGAGCTTATGACCAGATTAGGGGAAGGAAATCACTGGGCTCCCTTTTACTTTGGCTTTGCAATCTCTTTGTGGGACTGTGAGTGTCAACTTCTGGTTGCTTTTATTTAATTAATTTGTTTTTTGACTGAGCCATGCGGCATGTGGGATCTTAGTTTCCAGACCAGGGATTGAACCTGGGCCCCCTGCATTGGAAGCACAAAGTCTTAACCACTGGACCTCCAGGGAAGCCCCTGTAGGTGCTTTTTTAAGTTGCTGAACTTTCCCTGTGGTGGGTGTTCGTGACTCATTGTATAAGCCTTTCAGGTTATATAACATATGACCACAGGTTGGGTAGCACAGCTGGGCATAAATTAAGGTGAGATGCAGAATAAAGGGTTAGTCCTCTGAGAGTCCAGCTCTGAAGTATCTTAATATCAAATCTGACCAGCTTCATACCTTGGGAGCAGCTTCTGTCTTGTCCCACTAGCCCCAGATCAGTACTTAAGAATAGTCATTTAAAAGATCTAAATGGCCACATGGGTGTGGATAGCACATGTCTGATACTTTGAGCTCCTTCTCTGAAGGGATCATCACAGATTTAGTGCTGGCTGTTAAATCAAATGGTTTAATAAAACTAAATGTAAAGAATTTTAGGGTGGGAAGAAAGCTCTTAAATTCTCTACTCTGCTCCTAGTTTCCCCCAAGGGTACATTTTGTTCATGTGATTGGGTGAGAGTTTGGGACAGTGACACTGAGCCATGGAATCAGCGAAAGTCTGGTTAGACTCTACGTCCCCAGATTTCTGGCCACCTTCCTCCCTGGTGGCTCAGACAGTAAAAAAAAAATCTGCTTGCAATGCAGGTTCGATCCCTGGATTGAGAAGATCTCCTGGAGAAGGGAATGGCTACCCACTCCAATATTCTTGCCTGGAGAATTCCATGGACAGAGGAGCCTGGCGGGCTTCAGTCTATGGGGTCACAAAGAGTTGTGTACGACTGAGTGATTATCATTTTTACTTTCCTCTTCTGAGGAACCCTGTCTTCAAATTCCATTCCTTCATCTGAAATATTTGGCTTCAGATCCTTGGTTTCCTTGATCCTAAAGAAAATACTTTAACATTAGCTCATCTCCAGAGTTGATTTACCAGATGGCAATTGTAATAGCTTAAAAGGGAAAAGGAATGGTTTTATTTGTAAAACAATTAAAAACCAAGTGCTCTTTAATGTTAATTACTCTCTCTGTGTTAGGAAAACAAGTGCCTTAAATTGTCATTAAGATCCTCAGTTGTTAAACAAGTTTTATTACCATTTAGATGAAGTGCACATTATTCAGGCTATTGGCTTTTTAAAACTGCATTCAGCGTCTCTCTCCAAAGGTTAGGTGTGAAATGCCCTTCAAACCTGAGCCCCAGGTTATATATACGCTAGCTGCTGCTGCTGCTAAGTCGAGTCAGCCGTGTCTGACTCTGTGTGACCTCATAGACGGCAGCCTACCAGGCTCCCCCGTCCCTGGGATTCTCCAGGCAAGACCACTGGACTGCGTTGCCATTTCCTTCTCCAATGCATGAAAGTGAAAAGGAAAAGTGAAGTCGCTCAGTCGTGTCCGACCCTCAGTGATCCCATGGACTATGGCCTTCCAGGCTCCTCTGTCCATGGGATTTTCCAGGCAAGAGTACTGGAGTGGGGTGCCATCTATAAGCTTGGATCAGCCTATTTATTTCTCTGACAGAAAGTTCAGTCGGTATTTAAAAAGGGTGCTGGTGCTCATCTGATTGATCTCTCTGATCAGCTGGTGTGAGGGGTGGCTCTTCCCTCCTTTTTTCTTTGCATCAAAACATATGCTTTGTGGGAATTCCCAAGGAGTCCAGTGATTAGGACTCTACACTTTCACCATAGAGGGTGTGGGTTCAATCTCTGGTTGGGGAACTAAGGTACCACAATCTGCATGGCATGGCCAAATTTTAAAAAGTCGCTCAGTCATGTCTGACTCTTTGCAACCCCATGGACTATATACAGTTCATGGAATTCTCTAGGCCAGACTACTGGAATAGGTAGCCTTTCCCTTCTCCAGGGGATCTTCCCAACCCAGGGATCAAACCGAGATCACCTGCATTGCAGGTGGATTCTTTACCAGCTGAGCCACAAGGAAAGCCCACTGTTGTAGCTACCCATGTATATTTTGAAAACAAAGGTGAGAGACTAGGCATTTGTACCTGAGTGCCTGATTAGAGATTGGATCTTATATTTAGATCTTTGGACAGTCTGCATAACCAACCAGAGCCCATTTTCTCATCTACATAGAGCTGTGTGGAATACATATCTTACTGTAGATGAAGCTCTTAGTTCAGGAACTTAGAACTTAGGACCAGTTAAACCCTCAGTATATGAGAACGGGTATTAAACATTTCTGCATTCCATGACTTTACCACTCTAGTATTGTCAATCATATCAAGTTCTAATGATAGACATCAACCTAACTTCTCATAGCTCCAAGTTTTTCTTTTTTAATGTTTTCTTTCTGAAAATGCAATTTAAAGCTCTTTACAATCAGCAAAAATCAAGACCAGGAACTGACTGTGGCTCAGATCATGAACTCCTTATTGCCAAATTCAGACTTAAGTTGAAGAAAATAGGGAAAACCATTAGACCATTCAGGTATGACATAAATCCCTTACAATTCTACAGTGTAAGTGACAAATAGATTCAAGGGATTAGATCTGATAGAGTGCCTGAAGAGCAATGGCTGGAGGTTCATGACATTGTACAGGAGGCAGTGATCAAGACCATCCCAAGAAAAAGGAACTCAAAAAGGCAAAATGGTTGTCTGAGAAGGCCTTACAAATAGCTGAGAAAAGAGAAGCTAAAGGCAAAGGAAAAAAGGCAACATATACCCATCAGAATGCAGAGTTCCAAAGAACAGCAAAGAGAGATAAGAAAGCCTTCCTCGGTGATCAATGCAAAAAAAATAGAGGAAAGCAATAGAATGGGAAGGACTAGAGATCTCTTCAAGAAAATCAGAGATACCAAGGGAACATTTCATGCAAAGATGGGCACAATAAAGGACTGAAATGGTATGGACCTAAAGAAGCAGAAGATATTAAGAAGAGGTGGCAAGAATACACAGAAGAGCTATACAAAAAAGATCTTCAAGACCCAGATAATCACGATGGTGTGACCACTCACCTAGGGTCAGACATCCTGGAATGTGAAGTCAGTGGGCCTTAGGAAGCATCACTATGAACAAAGTTAGTGGAAGTGATGGAATTTCAGCTGAGCTATCTCAAGTCCTAAATGATGATGCTGTGAAAGTGCTGCACTCAATATGCCAGCAAATCTGGAAAACTCAGCAGTGGCCTCAAGACTGGAAAAGGTCAGTTTTCATTCCCAATCCCAAAGATAGGCAATGCCAAAGAATGTTCAAACTACTGCACAATTGCACTCATCTCACACGCTAGCGAAGTAATGCTCAAAATTCTCCAAGTGAGGTGTCAATAGTACATGAACTGAGAACTTCCAGATGTTCAAGCTGGATTTAAAAAAGGCAGAGGAACCAGAGATCAAATTGCCAACATCCATCGGATCATCAAGAAAACAAGAGCATTCCAGAAAAAAATCTACTACTGCTTTATTGACTATGCCAAAGCCATTGACTGTCTGGATCACAACAAACTGTGGAAAATTCTCTAAGAGATGGGAATACTGGACCACCTGACCTGCCTCCTGAGAAATCTGTAAGCAGGTCAAGAAACAACAGTTTGAACCGGACATGGAACAACAGACTGGTTCCAAATTGGGAAAGGAGTACGTCAAGGCTGTATATTGTCACCCTGCTTATTTAACTTATTTGCAGTGTACATCATAAGAAATGCTGGACTGGATGAGCACAAGCTGGAATCAAGATCGCCGGGAGAAATATCAATAACCTCAGATATGCAGATGACACCACCCTTATGGCAGAAAGCGAAGAAGAATTTGAGAGCTTCTTGGTGAAAGTGAAAGAGGAGAGTGAAAAAGCTGGCTTAAAACTCAGCATTCAAAAAACTTAAGATCATGACATCTGGTCCATCACTTCATGGCAAATAGATGGGGAAACAGTAGAGACAGTGGCAGACTTTATTTTTTTTGGGCTCCAAAATCACTGCAGATGGTGACTGCAGCCATGAAATTAAGAGACACTTGCTCCTTGAAAGAAAAGTTATGACCAACCTAGACAGCATATTACAAAGCAGAGACACTACTTTGCCAACAAAGGTCCATCTAGTCAAAGCTACAGTTTTCCAGTAGTCATGTATGGATGTGAGAGTTGGACCATAAAGCAAGCTGAGCACCGAAGAACTGATGCTTTTGAACCGTGGTGTTGGAGAAGATTCTTGAGAGTCCCTTGGACTGCAAGGGGACCAAACCAGTCAATCCTAAAGGAAATCAGTCTTGAATAGTCATTGAAAGGACTGATATGAAGCTGAAATTCCAATACTTTGGCCACCTGATACAAAGAACTGAACCAGGAATTAGAAATAGGTATTAGAAGTATTTAAGTTTATATGACATGGGTTATGCCAAAATAAATAAAGGAATTTGCGAAGGGAAGGTGGCTTGAGGTACACTTCTAATATATATTTATTTTGGTGTGGAAAGCCCTGACAATTCAAAACTACCCCCTCTCATCTCCCACAGTGTTGAATTTTCCTTGTTGGTTCCTAAGGGTTAAGAGCTGTGATATGCAAGGCAGAAATCTTATCCCTGGGAAGGACCCAGTTCTCTGACTAGAGTGGGGTGTGTTGTGAAGAGCATAAACTGGGTTTCGGGAGACAGAGTTTCAGGTCTTGTTTGGCCCTGGATCAGTTCCTCAGCATCTCTTGGCATCAAGCATCTAGCTATGTGCCTAGCACAGAGGAAGCACTTACAAGCTCCTTATCTTTCTGTATCTCGCCAACTCAAATTGCCTAAACCACACATCTAATGCTTCCTGGGCTTCTTGTAGTCTTTCCCACCCAGTTCCAGCCAGGCTGTAAGTCTGACCAGTTTTACCTGCTAAATGCTGCTGAATCTTGCTTATCCTCCCCACCCCTGCCCCAGGTCAGTTCAGCCCTTATTGTTCACTGGATTCTTGTAGGAAATCATTCCTCTGTGCTGGCCATAGGTCCTGCTCCGATAACCATCTCTCACTCCTGCTAAGAATGGGAGAATTAGCCAGATCTTGCCTATAAAAGAATAAAAATAGCAAGCAATCTTATCATTCTTACTCTGTGCTCTTCTATTGATAAAGGTTTCGTGTATGTTAACTCACTTAACCCTTGCAACATTTTTATGTGAGAATGACTGTTCTGATTTTTAGTTGACAGATGAAGAAACTGAGGTGTAGAGAGGTTGAATAACTTGGTTGGAGTTAAACTGCTAGTAAGTGAGGAAGCAGAATATTAAAATTTTCTATGTCTCTTCTCAGTCTGTCTTGACTCTGGCCGCTTCTGCCTTGTCCCTTTTTTATTTTTTTTTTAACTGTATTTGTGCACAGGCTTTTTCTAGTTGTGGCGAGCAGGGGCTACTCTTTGTTATGGTGCATGGGCTTCTCATTGCGATAGCTTCTCTTGTTTCGGAGCACGGGCTCTAGGGCACGTGGGCTTCAGCCGTTGCAGCACGTGGACTCATCAGTAGATGTACATGGGCATAGTTGCCCCAAAGCATGTGGTATCTTCCCGGACCAGGGATTGAACCTGTGTCCCCTGCACTGGCAGGCAGACTCTTAACCACTAGACCACCAGGGGAGTCCCTGCCTTGTTCTTTAGCCTTCAGGTGTGCAAGCCCCATGATGTTCTCATCCCACCCATATCCATTCTCCTCCTCCCATATTTTTGCTTCCGTTCATAGCTCTGCTTGGAATGCTTTTCCTATTGACTCCTTGGCAAGTTCCTACTTATCCTTCTGATACTGAGCAGGGTCCTGTAGGATTTCTGGGCACGGAGTCTCTCAAAGTTTCTTTGATTATAGGAAACAGCCTTCATTCAGCCTCCATGACCTTCCCTGAGTTCCAATGGGCAGATTCAAGCAGTTGTTAATTAGGGAAGGGAAAGGAGGCAAAGCCAGAGAGAAACAAACAGCTAAGAGCAGGCTTGGAGCAGGGTCCTGTTTCCCCATCAAGTGATACACACAGTATCTTTGAGCCATTTTGCAGATATTGAAACCCCTCCAGGTGGGAGAAGTTAATAGTTAACAATGGTATGCTGCCCACAAGGATGTAGACCCCAGACCAGTTGGACCTGAAGGTGGGTGATGCAGACTCCTTCTTACCACCCCATCAGAAGAATGTCCATGAGAGTCAATCACTTCCTCTTCGAACAATTACTATAAAACTTCTCACAGTCTTTCCCAAGTGGGGACATATGCCTTTAAGGGCATGAGCCTGCTGGGTTCCCCTTTGCCCAGCAAAGCAATAAAGCTATCCTTTTCTACTTCGCCCCCAAACACTCTGTCTCTGAGATTTTATTTGGCACCAGTATACAGAGAAGCTGAGCTTTGGGCATCACTTTCAGACTTGGCCCTGGCATCAGCTCCTCCATCATTCAGTCTTCCCATCTGGGTTGCCCTTGTGTTCCGTGCGCACCTTCAAATATCTGAGGGGCTGCCTTGTATTAGGAATGAGGCAGAGGATGGAAACCCAGATTGAGAGGTGGTCTCCAGGATTTCAGAATCATTTAGGGTAAAGAGGCAAAAACCCTGGAGCAGAATAGCGTAAATAATCCTGTAAAAGTGAGTGCAGGTCACTCAGAGGTCTCTAGCCTGGGGCTTGGGGAAACTAGAAAGAAATGCACAGTGAGGAACTAGGGCAAGGAAAGGCCATCTAGACAGAAGGAATGGCCATTTGCAAGCTCAGAGCAAAGACAGCTGCTGGTAGGCCTGGGGAAATCATTGAGTGCATTCACCTATTTGCTTGTTTCTCCCACTTGGCTGAGCTCCTTGAGGACATCAAGTCCCTTCTGCATGACTCACAGAGGTCTCAGTGGACCTGCCCCTTGCTGCAAACTTATATATAACCTGTCTCCTCTCCGCACCTCCTTGGAACAGTTCTCTCAGAGTCCCTTGAGATGCTGTCTCCTGGGCTTGAAGTCCTAAAAATTCCCACCAAATATAACTCTCAACTTCAAGGTTGTAACTGCTTTTTTAAAATTAATTAATTTATTTATTTTAATTGGAGGCTAATAACTTTACAATATTGTGGTGATTTTTGCCATACATTGACATGAATCAGCTACGGGTGTACATGTGTCCCCTATCCCAAACCCCCCTCCTGCCTCCCTCCCCATCCCAACCCTCTGGATTGTGCTAGTGCACTGGCTTTGAGTGCCCTGTTTCATGCATCAAACTTGGACTGGTATCTATTTCACATATGATAATATACATGTTTCAGTGCTCTTCTCTCAAATCATCTCACCCTCGCCTTCTCCCACAGAGTCCCAAAGTCTGTTCTTTGTATCTGTGTCTCTTTTGCTGTCTTGCATATACAGTCATTGTTACCATCTTTCTAAATTCCATATATATGAGTTAATATACTGTATTGGTGTTTTTCTGACTTACTTCACTCTGTATAATAGGCTCCAGTTTCATCCACCTCACTAGAGCTGATTCAAATGCATTCTTTTTAATAGCTGAGTAATATTCCATTGTGTATATGTACCACAACTTCCTTATCCATTATCTAGGTTGCTTCTATGTCCTAGCTATTGTAAACAGTGCTGTGATGAACACTGGGGTACATGTGTCTCCTTCAATTCTGGTTTCCTCAATGTGTATGCCCAGCAGTGGGATTGCTGGGTTGCAAGTGACCACCTTCGCCCCCTTCTGTCAGGTAGGAAATTGTAACTACTTTTTAAGTCGACAATACTTTGCCTCCTCCAGACTAGAAGTGGAAAACCTCTTGCCAATATCCCTGGCCTGTGTATAGGCTCCTCTGCAGGACTGGTCAGATATCTGAAAGCCTCTTCTAAATGTAGGGTCCCTGCAGACCCCTGAGAGAATGAACGTACATTGGCCAGACTATAAATAAAAAATAGAACCCTGGCCCACAGCTTGCTGCAGTCTGCCCAGGAAGCCAGCCTCCTAACAACAGTAGCCAGTCCAGGAAGCCAAATCTTAATCCCTGTGGCAATTGATCCCAAACAGCCAGGACTTGATTAGTAACTGACAGCCTCCCTAATTTTTGTACCTACTTCCGCTATAGGACAGACATGAGAAAGCCAGAATGCACCCCTAGCCAATTACAGAGGAAAGCTCCATGTCCCACTGACCTATCTACTGCTTTTCCACGCTAACAGCCTCCAATCAGGGCTTCCTACCCTTTTTGTCCACCAGAAAACTGTCACACTCTAACCCCTGCTTTTTTTTAAAAAATAATTTTTATTTACTTATTTGTGCACAGGCTCTTCTCCAGTTTTGGTGAGCAGGGGCTATTCCTCATTGAGGTGTGTGGGCTTCTCATTGTGGTGACTTCTCTTGTTGTGGAGCATGGGCTCTGGGCACACAGTAGCTGAGCACATGGGTTCAGTAATCTTAGTTCCCGGGCTCTAGAGCGCAGGCTCAGTGGTTGTGGCACACAGGCTTTGTTGCTCCATGGCAGGTCTCCTGCATTAGCAGGCGGATTCTTTACCACTGAGCCACCGGGGAAGCCCTTCCGCCTGCTCTTGAGTTTCTGTCACGTGCAAGGGATGATAGTCAACTCCCTTGCTAGAGCAAGCTCTAAATCAGTAGTCTTTGCTTGTTCTCATTTGGGTGGTCTTCATTCACTTCCACAGATCAGAAGTTTCCTGAAGCTCAGGGTATTCCATTGATGTTTTTCACTCTTGGATACAGTTTCCCTTTCTTTAAACACAAAATTATTTTTAACCAACGCTTTTCAATAATTTCCCCAAACCTACTCTAAATATTGACCAGAATTGAGCATGTTTGTGCTGCCTGGTGCTAGTGGTAAAGAACTCACCTGCCAATGTAGGAGACATAGGAGACGTGAGTTCAATCCCCGGGTCAGGAAGATCCCCTGGAGGAGAACATCACAGCCCACTCCAGCATCCTTGCTTGGAGAATCCCATGGACGAGGAGCCTGGTGGGCTACTGTCCATAGGGTCACAAAGAGTCCGACAGGACCGAAGCAACTTAGCCTGCAAGCAGGTGCTGGAAAGAGCACTGTTTTCTAGGAGATAAGAAATAACACCTGGATTCCCAAATCTGCACTCAGTGCTGGGAGACAGCAAGTCTCTTAGACTTCTGCTACCTCCATCTCCTTACCTGTAAAATAGGACTAAGACGTGATTGTCTGCTTAAGTATTTGGACCATACCTTATAGTCCTCCAGCCTCCCTTGATAGCTTAGTTGGTAAGGAATCTGCCTGAAATGCAGGAGACACTATTTCTATTCCTGGGTCGGGAAGATCTGCTGGAGAAGGGATAGGCTACCCACTCCAGTATTCTTGGTCTTCCCTTGTGGCTCAGCTGGTAAAGAATCTGCTTACAATGCGGGAGACCTGGGTTCAGTCCCTGGGTTGGGAAGATCCCCTGGAGAAGGAAAAGGCTACCCACACCAGTATTCTGCAAAGAGTTGGACACAACTGAGTGACTTTCACTTTCACTTTCCATAGTCCTCAATATTTATAACACTGGGTGCACCTCTCAGCACTTTCTGACAGTAAAACAATAAAAGAAAATTCTAGAGGAAGATAAGGAGATATTTTATTTGAAAAGACTATGGCAATGGGGGGAGGGGCACCGTTGTAATAGAGTTTTGGAGCTGGAGATTTGCAAGGGTCTCCGACAGGTTCTGTCAGGAAGGGCTGTGTAGTATTCTGATGCTGGCTCAGGTTGAAAGTGGGTCAAAGTTCAGGCTCCTCAGGGGAGGGAAGAAGCCAGAGTAAAGTCAGGTCAAGTCACGTGTGCAGGTGTTTTCTCCATAAGGTCAATAGTGTTAGTCGCTCGGCTGTGTCAGATTCTTGATGACCCTGTGGACTGTAGCCTGCCAGGTCTCTCGGTCCATGGAATTCTCCAGGCAAGAATTATGGAGCGGATAGCCATTCTCTTCTCCGGGGGATCTTCCCGACCCAGGGATTGGGGTGTCCCGCCTTGCAGGCAGATTCTTTACCATTTGAGCCACCAGGGACACCTGATGGTCAGTGGGCTCGAAGCAGTTTAGTTAATCATTGATAGACAAATAAGGGGAACTGGAGTTTGTGTCTGGTTTCATCCTAGGTAAATGAGGGAGTATCCATGAATCTTATCTAAGTTACATGAAGGGTGTTTTTTTTCTTCCCATTTTATTGAGATATAATTGACATACAGCACTATATTAAGTTTAAAGTATACAGCATAATGATTTGACTTACATATATCATGAGATGGTTGCCACAATGAGTCTAGTGACCATCCATCATCATATATTTTTATATATCATATATATCCTATATTTATATATATCATATATAATATCCTATATTTATATACATCATATGTAATATCATATATTTTTATATATATAAAGCAATAGACAAAAAAAGTATTTTTTTGTGATGAGTACTCTTAGGAGTTACTCTCTTAACAGCTTTTATACCTAACATACAACAATGTTTTGTTTGTTGTTTGTTTTGGGGCTGAGATACACAGCTAGGAAGAAACTGTAAAAAAACAAAGAATATAAATCATCTATACATCCATTTTTAAAAGTTTATTACAAAAACAATGCAATTAATGAGGAAATGTGGTTGTTTCTGGCCTTTAAAACAAAATAAAATCAATTTGAAATCAAAGTGACAAATATTTTTTTAAGTAGAAGATTGCAATATTGTAAAGAACTTTAGCTCTTCCCAAAGTGAGAAAACTTTGTTCCTTTCAGTCATCAAGGATATGGTTGGGAAGATCTCCTGGAGAAGGTAATGGCAACCCACTCCAGTACTCTTGCCTGGAAAATCCCATGGATGGAGGAACCTGGTAGGCTACAGTCCATGGGGTCGCAAAGAGTTGGACACGACTGAGTGACTTCACTATTCACTATAAGGCACAGGAAAGTATTCCGCTGAGACATAGAATCTTTTGCCTTTTAGGCAGACTGAGAACACTTTTCTAATCTCTTAAGAAGCAGATCAGTAATCCAAGAAAATTTTGTCTTTTGGCAATGAGAAAATAGAATTTCACCAGTATACTATGTGATACTAATGATCTTTTAAAGGCAATCTTATAATAAGCCCATTAACCCTTAACAAAGGAGGCTTCCCTCATAGCTCAGTTGATAAAGAATCTGCCTGCAATGCAGGAGACCGGGGTTCAATTCCTGGGTTGGGAAGAGTTGGACACGACTTAGTGACTAAAGCACCACCAACCCTTACCAAATGTTGACCATGACAAATACAGTTCCCTTTCTGTGAACCTTCTATAACTTTCTATATCCATGCAGATTTTGTCCTCTGCATCCCTGCTCCTCACTCTCAAACAACCAATGATCTTACTTTAGGACAAAGCTACTCTTCTTTCCCTCAACAAAAGCACATCCTGAATACCTTGCATACAAATTTAGTTTCCTATGCAGTTATTTCTCCCAGAGACTCATTCACATATAATGATCTTAACTTTTAACCCGAGCAACTTCTGTTCCACAGAAATAACTGGAAAGTGGATAACTGTAAACTGTTGCACACCGTTTTATAGCAAAGCTTATGAACGTACATCTCACAACTTTTTATGGCCATATACATCTTTACAGTACAGCTTCTTGATGTGGCAAAAGAAAATACATTCACTAACAGATCAAAATATATAAAGTCTTAAAATTATGCTTGCTGCTAAGTCGCTTCAATCAACTCTGTGCGACCCCATAGACGGCAACCCACTAAACTCCTCTGTCTCTGGGATTCTCCAGGCAAGAATACTGGAGTGGGTTGCCATTTCCTTCTCCAATGCATGAAAGTGAAAACAGAGAGTGAAGTCGCTCAGTTGTGCCCAACTCTTCGCAACCCCATGGACTGCAGCCTACCAGGCTCCTCCGTCCAGGGGATTTTCCAGACAAGAATACTGGAGTGGGTTGCCAATATTTCAGTATTTTATCTTATTAGAAATGATGTAGGGTTTCCCTGGTGGCTCAGTGGTAAATAATCTGCCTGCCAATGCAGGAGACACAAGTTTGATCCCTGGTCTGGGAAGATCCCACATGTCCCAAAGAGCTAAACCCGTGAGCCTGTGCTGTAAAGCCGGGGAGCCTCAACTGCTGAGCCCACGTGCTGCAACTACTGAAGCCCATGTGCCCTAGAACCTGTGCCATGCAACAGGAAAAGCCGCCACAGTGAGAATTCCCTGCACTACAGCTAGAGAGTAGCTCCCACTCTCCACAACTAGGGAAAAGCCCGCACGGCAACCAAGACCCAGCACAGCCAGAAATAAATTTAAAAAATTATTTAAAAAAAAATAGTTATTTGAGGTGGTTTACAGGGAAGTTTAAAAAAAAGAAGAAGTGATGTATGTAGATCATCTAGCATAAACCAGGACATGCCAAGGACTGCAGGCAGTCACTAAGCTCCAGGACCAGACAAGAAAAAATCGTCCCTTAGAACCTGCAGAAGGAGGATGGCCCTGCAGACACCTCAATTTCAGATTCTAGCCTCCAGAACTCTGGGAAAACAAATTTCTGTTGTTCAAAGCCACGCAGTTTATGGCATTTTGTCAGGACAACCCTAGGAAACTCATCCAGTTAGTAACCCTTGGGATTAGATAATCACATCAGATATAAAGACCTTAAAAAGACTGGAAAGATCATCCCCCTCATGTTACTGCTCTAATGCTTCTCACACTGTCCCAATGCAAAGAATCCTCCTTCATTCAGTCCTGAGTTGAGGAGCTGAAGGAACTTCCTGGAAAAATCTCACAAGAGGAACCAAAGAGAAATAGGAGGGGCCTTGCAAAGAGCCAGAGGAAAGTCACCTTGCCTGGAAGAATCACTGTAACTCAGCATGTCATGTGAGACAGCCATCCAAAGCCCTGAATGAAAAAAAAAAAAACAAAGCCCTGAATGAACATCCCAGATCCCCAGGACACAGAGGTTCAGAGAAGCCAATGGGAAAACCTAAGTGAAGACGGCCTGGTCCATCGGAGAGCTGACATTCAGTCTGAGACATGGGACCAGCCAACTGTCCAAGACAAATCCAGATTTAGGTAAGGGGAAGTATTTGAAAGGACTATTGATTGCCAGAGGTTGGAGGAAAGGCCAGCAGTGGACAGTGGCTCTCTGATGGGAATGAGAGTTTCAGTTTCGCAAGATGAAAAAGTTCTGGAGATCTGTAGCACAATAAAGTGAGTGTACTTAACATAACCAAACCACACACTTAAAAATGTTCAGGGTGCTAATGTTTACAATATGTGCACAACTTCAAAAAATACTCAAAAAAGATAAAAGACTTATAATACGGGGAAGGGGCCCACTGCAAAATAACACATTGACCACAAGATTGCAAGCCTCTCAAAGGTCAGGTGGAAAATGGCTTTTTTTGAAATTTTGTAGTTTGTTGTTCAGTCAGTAAGTCATGTCCGACTCTGACCCCATGGACTGCAGCACATCAGGCTTCTCTGTCCTTCACTATCTCCCAGAGTTTGCTCAGATTCATCTCCATGCTATCTTACTCTCTCATCCTCTACTGCCGCCTTCTCCTCCTGCCCTCAGTCTTTCCCAGCCATCAGAGTCTTTTCCAATGAGTCGGCTCTTCACCTCGGGTGGCCAAAGTATTGGAGCTTCAGCTTCAGCATCATCAGTCCGTCCATGAATATTCAGGGTTGATTTCCTTTAAGATTGACTGGTTTGATCTCCTTGCTGTCCAAGGAACTCTCAGGAGTCTTCTCCAGCACCACAATTGAAAAGCATCAATTCTTCAACGCTCAGCCTTCTTTATGGTTCAGCTCTCACATCTGTACATGACTACTAGAAAAACCATAGCTGTTACTATACAGACCTTTGTCAGCAAAGTGATGTCTCTGCTTTTTAATACTCTGTCTTGGTTTATCATAGTTTTTCTTCCAAGGAACAAGTGTTGTTTAATTTTATGGCTGTAGTCCCCATCCATAGTGATTTTGGACCCCAAGAAAATAAAGTCTGCCACTGCTTCCACTTTTTCCCCAAAGGAGGGTAAACAAGACCAGAAGGAGCTGGATGTTGCCTATGCGGTGAACGAGTTAATGGCTGGACCATTGATCAGGGAAGGTCCACGTTCATGGTCAGCTTTTGGGCTGGGGTAGGATGATTAAGGAAGGGTTGTTTTGAATTATGCTGATTCAGGTCGAAGGTGGGTCAAATGTCAGGGGCCTGGCTGGAGAGGAGAAGCCCCAGTTGAGTTTGAAAAAAGAATAGTTACCAGGCCTGAACCGTGTGGCAGCTGGATCCTTACAAATTGGACATTTGATGAGCATTTGTTCCCTTCAATTCTGTATCTTTATGTAATCTAATAACTTTTGTGTGATCCTCAGTTTTCTTTTAACATGTTAGACAGATACAGAACCAATGTAAGTTAGATCATGTAAGTTAGAAGACAGGTAGTTCTTGGTCTGAACAATTTGGTGTCAGTGGTTAGGGGAAGGGAGGCATAGACTTAGATTTTTGGGAAATAATTGATAGGTTTTCAAAAGGGAAGACTCGCTGTAAACCAGTAGTCAGGTCATGACTATTTCCATTCTTTGAACTTGAATTCTACAGGTTTCCCTTTATTATGATGCTGTCACAATGCACCCCTCCCTTTGCCAGGAAAGGTTTTGGGATTATTTGTTGGAGAGAGACTGATACGCTCACGAGAAAACAAACCTTAACAAATTGATAACGTGCACTTGAAAATCTATTTGTTTATATATTTGAAAAACAAGAAATTCAACATAAAGCAAAAATATGTAGTTTGAGAAGATATTCAAATATTAATATCTATGGGAAAGAAGTGCTCAGAACAAAGGAAAGCTTGACATTGCTTGAGTCATGACGTTTTCCAATAGAGTAAGATAGTAGAGAGTGTTTGGTTAGTTGATGTTGAACTTTTAGCACCTTTGACATGAGCTTTAGCACCTCACGATCAATACTGATTGTGGAGGGGCCCACCCCCTACTCATGGGTTATTTGCACTCCTCTGTGGGCCTAAGGGTATTTTTGTCATCATTTACCCCACCTGTGTCTGTCTGTTCCTCCCCACTTGCCTCCTCCCGTGACAGCCTGGCTCATGTTTCTCAGGAAAGCACTAAGCCAGTTATTAATAACAGCCCAGCGAGTCTCCTGAGCCACCTAGGAGCAGATGGTGTTTTTCACAAAAGAGAGATCATCTCCTTGACTTTGGACTTCGCTTATCAAACCCCTAAACAGTAAGTTTTTTGTTTTGTTGTTTTTTAGTGGCCTTTTAAAATGTTGACAAGAGGAAAGTTTAGCAGAAGTCTTGCTTGCTTCTGGTAGGGGAATACAGGAAGCTCAAAGACTCTGGAAGCCTGTTTTCTCTCCCTGTCTTTCAATGTCTTTCCAGTTTTTATAAGGCTGGTTATATGATCTAATATGAATTAGAATTCTATCCCCTCCATTTCCTTCTGGCTTAATAAAGGCAGAAGGAGAAGCAAGGGGTTAAAATGATCTCAAAGCTTGACCCAGCCTTGTGGTCATGCCAGATAATTAATATTTATTATTAATTATTTTATAATATTATTATTATTAACAACAGTGTTTCTGTCTTTCTGTGTTCCCTCCCCAAAGAGAGGATTTCAGTGATTTCAAAGAGAAATTTCACATATGGAAAGTGTCTGCAGGGGAATATTGGACTGGACACTTGGGCCTTGTCTGTTATTTTTCCACGTTTGAGGTTTGCTGCAGAGAGAGGGCATCTGTCCTGTTGCTTGAATTTATTGCCGCCTTGAGTGTTTAGCCAAAGGCTTTGTCCTTGCAGCCTTTTTTTTTTTTTCCTTTTGAAATAATGGTTGTTTCTGAGAGTCCTGCAAAGTAGGTCACTGTGTTTACGGTCTAGAAAAGGAAGACCCTGAAGCTGGGGCCCTGCCCAGCCCTCTCAGAAAAGATGAAAGCTGACACTCCAGTCCCTCCTCAGGATTACAGACTAAGAGAGTTTTCTGGTTTGGTTACGTAGGTTCAGTCCTCTTGAACATGTGCATCAGGCTTCTAAATAAGAGAGGCATCACAGGGAACTGGAAGGAGAGAGATACTGGCTTGGTACTGAGGCCTGGCTCAACAAGCTGTGTGACCTTAAACAAGTACTCACCCTCTCTGAGCCTCAGTTTCCTTGTTTATGAGATAAGAGTTATAACCTCCTTGATAAGGTGGTGGGTTTTACCATGTTTCTAAGTGGCTGAGTATGGGAGCATTATTGATGAAGTCCCTCATTTGAATTTTTTCTTGAATCTTCTTAACCTAGAACCTCCAACATGGTCTTTGATGGGAAAGTTTAAACTGTAGAGACAATAACTGGCTTTTAGTGCTTTTATTAACTTCATCCTTAGGATCATATCAGCCATGGGAATGCTGAGGATGGGGCCATTGGAGGATGCCATGGAGGATGCCATATGGTAAGCAGTTCAGGACATTCAGTTCAGTTCAGTCGCTCAGTCGTGTCCGACTCTTTGTGACCCCATGAATCGCAGCATGCCAGGCCTCCCTGTCTATCACCAACTCCCAGAGTTCACCCAGACTCGCGTCCATCGAGTCAGTGATGCCATCTAGCCATCTCATCCTCTGTCGTCCCCTTCTCCTCCTGCCCCCAATCCCTCCCATCATCAGAGTCTTTTCCAATGAGTCAACTCTTCGCATGAGGTGGCCAAAGTACTGGAGCTTCAGCTTTAGCATCATTCCTTCCAGAGAAATCCCAGGGCTGATCTCCTTCAGAATGGACTGGTTGGATCTCCTTGCAGTCCAAGGGACTCTCAATTAGCCTATGGCTAAACTGCAAGAGATAGTGAAGGACGAGGAAGCCTGGCACGCTGCAGTGCATGGGGTCGCAAAGAGTTGGACGTGACTTAGTGACTGAACAACTACAACAAGATCAACGATGCTGGGGAAACTCAAAACAATTTCAAAGCACAAGCTATTATTTTAATAAGCTTTTCTGCTCTTCTATAATCAGCATTCTGAAATTTTTCTTTTGGTTCCATGCTTCTGTGGTTCTGAAAGACTGGTTACCCCACTTCCGAGCTCCAATTCTGTGTCTGGATGAGACAGAAAGGAGGGTTGTTTCAGAGAATACCTACTTCCCAAAGTGTTACCCTGTATGCTTAGGAGACAGGATGAGATTTTGGTTTTCCACTGCAAGCCTTCATTCTGCAAATGTTTATTTAATTCCCACTGTGTGAATACACAGTGCTAGATTAGCAAAGGGTCAGTAAACTCAGAATAAGGTAGGAGCGAGAAGTCATTTCTTGAGTAACTGATATAAGTCAGAATGGCTTTGATCCATGGTACATGAGAAGTACAAACAGTAGGAAGGCATTCCACAAGGCCATCATTCCCAAAACTTATTTACTGAGGACGGGTATTATCGTCAGACCTCACCTTGGAGAGCTGTGCATTCTTAGAAAACGGCTCATTGCTTTTCAGTGTTCCTCCCTGGGTTTACCTTCTACACAACAAGCTTGGGAGGCACAGAAAAACTCACCATAAAGTCGAATCTCATCTTCCCCACCCCAGTTTTTTGGTTTTTTTTTGAGTACCTGTTTTGTTCCAAAGTGAAAGTGAAAGTTGCTCAGTTGTGTCCAACTCTGCAACTCCATGGACTATACAGTTCATGGAATTCTCTAGGCCAGAATACTGGTGTGTGTAGCCTTTTCCTTCTCCAAGGGATCTTCCCAACCCAGGGATCGAACCCTCATTGCACGCGGATTCTTTACCAGCTGAGCCACAAGAGAAGCCCAAGAATACTGGAGTGGGTAGCCTATCCCTTCTCCAGCAGATCTTCTCAATCCAAGAATGGAACCAGTGTCTCCTGCACTGCAGGTGGATTCTTTACCAACTGAGCTCTCAGGGAAGCCCCAGCCCTGTGCTAAATGCTAGAAATTTAATTTGGCCTTAGAAGAAGTTACAGTCTTTCACTGAACCTGAAATTCTGTTCTCCAACCTGGCCATCTGCCTTTTCAGCTTAACTTGACTCCAAATAACACTTAGCTGGTTTCAGAAATCAAATATTAGATTAAAAAGACAAAACTGCTAGCAATGAATTTAGGCAAAGGAGTGTGTGTTGCAGGGCAAGAAAGTAGATTAAAAGGTTTTCCCGAATGCTTTTAAGCATTCAAACACGTCCAGAGACCTCCCCTCCACTCGCCAAACCTGGGAGGACACTTGTTTCGATACGAGAGCTCTGCAGATAAAACCCCCAAAGCCAACAGATAAGCACCTGGCCTCAGCTCCACTCCTGCTTCACCGCACCATGGAAGGCGTCATGTGGCACTGCCCTGTGGGGCTCCACAAGGAAGCTTTGTAGGGCTGGTCCTCGCCACAACCCTGGACAGTTCGTCTGGCCTCGTAAGACTGCGCTGCAGCTGTGATTCCTGGCAAGGGTTGGGGAACTTGGCAGGGAGAAGGTTGAAAACATTTTGATTGTTTTGGTTCCAGAATCTTTCTTAATGTTAAGTGCCTGTAACTGAGTGATTTATGTCTTCTTAGGGGCAATGCAGTCTCCTATTCGGTTTAGGAACAGGGTCTCAGAAAATTTCGGCCTTCAGGAGTCTCGGTACTGGAAGATTAAGAGGAGATGTTTGTTCATAAGTAGAAAATCTGTTCATTTTAGGGCTGGAATATTTACTCAAATGTATGAGGCAAGGGACTTCTCTGGTGCTCCAGGGGTTAAGGCTCCTCACTTCCAACGCAGGGAATACGGGGTCCTCCCTGGTCAAGGAACTGAGATCCCACATTCTGTGTGTGCCCGTGTGCTCACTCAGTCGTGTCTGACTTTGCAACCCCTTGGACTGTAGCCCACCAGGCTCTTCTGTCCATGGGATTTCCCAGGCAAGAATACTGGAGTGGGTTGCCCTTTTCCTCCTCCAGGGGATCTTGACCCTGAGTCTCCTGCATCTCCTGCATTGGGAGGCAGATTATTTACCACTGAGGTATCTGGGAAGCCCTGCCACATGCTGTGCACATGGCCAAAGCAATTAATTAATTAATGTTTTTTAAAAATGTGAGGCGTGGTCATATACGGCTTGGGAAAGCCCAGATGGGACAGATTGACATGGAGAGAAAGCATGAGAACTCCAGTCGAAGAGGAGGAGAGCAGAGGGATTCCACAGAGATCTGGGACCCTCTCTGCACTCCTGGGGGTCAGGTGGACCCCCATGGGACTCTGCCAGGCCAGACAGTGCCCTCTGGCCCACATGTCTGAGCATCTGTCTCAGCTTCCTGGGGCCTGCCATCTCTTAAGTCCATCTGAGTCCCTCACCTCCCTCCATCATTGTCAGACTCCAGGAAGTGTCCACCTTTTTGACTCCCAAGCTTCATCATATCAACCATTATTTTATCTGTTGCCAGGCAACATGCTGGGCTCTTAGCTCACTTTTTTCTTATGACCGCTCCTGAGGTGCTGCAGTGGCTAAGGCTTTGAAGCCAAACTGACTTCCATTCAAATCCCGGGTCATCCCCTGGTGTGTGATCTCAAATAGCTCCCTGAGGTTGCAGGTCATCAGTCTCTCCAACTAAAGAAATAGAAGCATTAGCACTCACCTCACGTGGCTTTATGAGATTAAAATTAGAATATGTGCAGGCCCTTCTTAACTATAGTTATCAATAAAATCCTTTCAATCCCATGCAAGACTGGTTATGTCTATCTCCAGATGAGATAGCAGGTGAGGTCAGGTCAATGGCTATCATGCTAATACCAGCCAGAACCAGGATCTCAAACCAGTTCCATCCAGCTCCACAACCTTTCTAACCCCCATCTCTGTGACAGAGCACGTGTTTCTGTCTCCAAGCAAAGTCCACTTTGTCAATTCTGGCAAGTCTTATCTGCCAAGTTTCCAAGTTCTCCTTGTGGCTTATTTTATCCTGGACATTGGCCTTCCCTTGGCCTGAATCAAAGCAGTTGGGAGGTGTTGAAGGTAGAGTATCTTCAAATAGCCAAGTCTGGTGAAATGCAGAATCCAATTTATCATAAATGTATCAAAAACTTGCTGAGGCAATGAATATGGCAGCTCAGAAGAAAAGTAACTATGTGACCTCAGACAAGTTACTGTACTTCTCTGGGCCTCGCTTGTCAAATGAGAAGCTGGAAGAAATCTCAGATTTCTTTGCCAGTGCTAACATTTCTGTCATAGTTGAGATTTTTTCACTACAGTTGTTTTTCTTAGCTAGAGAAAGGTCTCCTTGAAATCATATTTTAATCAGGAAACAAGGTTTAACAATCATGCTCATAATCACTTCAGTGTAAAACCATATGCCATTTATTGTTATTCTCATTCACGCTTTCTCTGTACAATGCTCATATTATTGATGAGTTAATTTCTCAGATATCTATTAAATTCTCTTCCTCATATAATTCCTTACATAATTAATTCAGAAAATGCACCTTGAACTCTATTTTGGAAACTTATAGAATGCACAAAATCCTTTTAACTATTGAATATGCTTGATTTTTTAGTTAACTTCTGAATGACTCAAAATTAAGGAGATGATGTCTCCTATCCTACCAGGCTGTCATCTGTTTCTAGAATCTTAAGGAGACAAATCACCATTATGCTGGAGAAATAGTAACCGTCCCAATAGGACATTTCCATCATGAAACCCTGTAGGCTGGTACAAAAGTTTTGTTCTCTTCCAACATTTGACTAGGTCACATAATTACAGGCCAAAAGAAAAAACATCAACAAGGTATGATTCCTATATGATTTCTCAGGTTTCTAAAAGATAAATTTCATTAAACATAAATTTTGTGGGAGAGAGACATTTTCTGGAGACAAAATTGAAACTACCCAACTTTGGGATTTTATTTTTGAAATTTTGGTGGTAAAAGTAGACTTACTATATGTGTTTTTCTTATTGTAGTTGTCTTTTGAGCAAAATGAACTTTCAGCCTTCCAAGAAAGCTTCTGTTTGATGTGTAATTAGTAAATCAATATTGTTAAAAATGATTAACATCAAATACCATGATGCAGTGGGATTCAGGATGGGTAAGTCCATCCCCACTTTCTAGGAAGACAGCAACTGCCCAATGCGGGTTGCATGGAAACAATAACCATAATACACTGTAGTAAGTTTCAATACATTACAGATAAGTGGACACTAAATTCTGCCCGAGGACATTAGGAAGGATCACAGAGGAGATATGTTGGGCTTCAAAGGATAAGTAGGTGTGTGACAATTTTGTATGTTTGGATACCTAAAGAGAAACTGAGAAAACTGATTCATTCAAGGGGTACCATCTAGGAGGTAATATGGTAGAGTATAATTGATAATGATAGTTACCCTTGCTTATTAAGTGTTTACTCGCTAGGCACGACTTCCCTGGTGGCTCAGATGGTAAAGCGTCTGCCTACAACCGGGAGACCTGGGTTCGATCCCTGGGTTGGGAAGATCTCCTGGAGAAGGAAATGGCAACCCACTCTAGTATTCTTGCCTGGAAGATCCCACGGACGGAGGAACCTGGTAGGCTACAGTCCATGGAGTCGCAAAGAGTCGGACACAACTGAGCGACTTACCTTACCTCGCTAGGCACAGTATTATCTCATTTAATTCTCACACTGTCCTGCTGCTGCTGCTAAGTTGCTTCAGTCGTGTCCGACTCTGTGCGACCCCAGAGACGGCAGCCCACCAGGCTCCCCCTATCCCTGGGATTCTCCAAGCAAGAACACTGAAGTGGGTTGCCATTTCCTTCTCCAATGCATGAAAGTGAAAACAGAGAGTGAAGTCGCTCAGTTGTGTCCAACTTCTAGTGACCCCATGGACTATAGCCTACCAGGCTTCTCCGTCCATGGGATTTACCAGGCAAGAGTACTGGAGTGGGGTGCCATCGCCTTCTCCAAACTGCCCTAAGAAGTGGCTACTGTCATTATTGGGCTTCCCAGGTGGCACAGTATTAAAGAATCGCCTCCCAATGTAGGAGAAGCAAGAGACTCGGGTTCGATCCCTGGTTCAGGAAGATTCCCTAGGAGTAGGAAATAGCAACTCACTCCAGTATTCTTGCCTGGAAAATCCCATGGACAGAGGAGCATTGTAGGATACAGTCCACAGGGTCACAAAGAGCACAACGGAATGTGCGCACACACACACATGCACATACACAGTTATTATCATCCCCATTTTATAGAAGTGCTAACAAACAGAGGCACAGAGAGTTAACATGACTTGCCCAGGGTCTCATAGTAAGTTGCAGATCCAAGTCAAATACCACCAATCTTATTCCCGACCCATCTCTCAACTACCAAGTCCTGGAAGCATTCTTGTTATTTCTCCATCCAGCTAATGTGAATAAGATCAAGAGGAGAAATTCCCCGGTGGGCCAGTGGTTAAGATTTCTTGCTTCCACTGCAGGGGACATAGGTTCAATCCCTGATTGAAAAGCTAAGATCCCACAAGCCGCTGGCACAGCCAAAAATAAAAGATCAAGGGGACAAACTTGTCAATCATAAGATGATCAGTGGGTTGATAACAAAACTAATATTAGGAGAGAATAAAATTGCAGAGAGTAAAAGCTCATAAAAAACAGATTTAAAAAAATTGAACTTTCAGCTAATCAAGTTGCTAGACAGTAAGCTTGTAGTAGTGGCCTGTGAAAGATCCATTTATAAAGAGAAGATGGTTTTGATGTGAATAAAACTGGCTGTTGTAAAAGTATTCCAGCAAATTCTGGGTTATCAGGCCCAGAGGGGTAACTGCAAGACTATCCATCCCTTTGTTCACCCAGCAGTTCGCATATATGGAGAGGAGTCAGGACTAAAGAGAAAGAATGGCTGTTGGTAATTACATGTGGATATTTCCATTTTGGTCCATTTCATTTGAAAACATTAATAAATCCATGTAGTTGAAACAGAGTGGCATCTGGGGGCTAAAGTTCTAGGTTACTAGCGTCAAGGCTCTAGCTTCGAAAACCTTGGGCAGTTGCTCCATGCCCCAGTAGTGCCTAGTCACAACCTGCACAGACTAGACCCATGATAAATGGCCATTATTATACTTTACTTAAAAGTAAAAGTGAAACAGGTAGTTGCTCAGTCCTATCCAACTCTCGTGACCCTATGGACTGTAGCCTGCCAGGCTCCTCTGTCCATGAGATTCTCCAGGTAAGAATCCCGGAGTGGCTAGCCGTTTCCTTCTCCAGGGGATCGTCTCACTCCAGGGATTGAACCCAGGTCTCCTGCATTGCAGGCAGATTCCTTACTGTCTGAGCCTCTTTAAATGACTTGTTGAGCAAGAGTAGACAGGTTTCAATTGTGTCTCATTTTTCTATTTGTGTCTCTAGGGAACTTCTGTGAATGTTATCTTGACCATTAGATATTGATGGAAACAAGTAGGATTGGCAAATTCTTATCAAAACAGAAAATATTTTTGAAATGTGACTCGTGTGTTTAAGACTATAATCTTGAATCCAATGAAAAGTGTTTTTCTTCTGATTGAAAAACAGACTTTGCAAAGTATGTTCTCTTCTTTGTCTTGACCGAGACTCCACGCCTAATAAGCGGAAACAGTAGAGGTTGGGAGAGATTGAGAAATGGATGAAGTCTTAGGAAAAGTAATAATTTTATGTAATAGAGGGGGTTTTACTGGTTCATTTGCATTGTTTTGATTTCCTAGGGGAGCAAACCATTTGGCAAATGCACTCTTCTTGGGGTCCCAGGAGTCTCTACAATCTACAAGATTGTGGAGATTTGAAAGGCTAGCACCTACAAGCTGATGGCAGGGTTAAAAAACAGAGAATGCAATGAAATTCAACCCCCAGAGACCAAAAGTGACAACTACCAGGCATTTGTCTAACTTTCTCTGTGGGATACCACTGTTCAACCATTCAATGAACAGATTAATTTGGGTTAGATTATTTGGACTCTTGGTGGAGTCAAAAGAGAATATAATAAAGACAAGTTTTGAAAACTAGATAAGAGATTATTCATACTACTTTCAGTATAACTTTCTAGAAATTAATTTCTACAAAATGTATTGTTTCTCACTGCCTTTTGGAAATAGGGGAAAGAAAGGTATAAAGAGACATTCAAAAGATAGGGGCAATTATTTGCAGCCATCTGAAATTTCAACACGAAATATGTTAGGCCCCAAATAACCTAGGACGTCTTATATCAGAAATTGGAGTTAATGTTATTTTAGCTAGGATGTTTAAATGTTGTATTCAAAATAAGATAGTTCCACTGAATACGTTCTATTACACTTTAAGAAGTGTGCTAACTTTTTTAAAATTAATCAACTTATTTTTGAAATTTGTTTATTCAGTGCATGTTTTATCCAATAAAAAACACTACAAATCATCTTTTTTTCTGAAAATGCTGCTGTAAAATAGCCATTCCACCAAAAGAATGTTCCTAAGAGAAAAAACACATGATTACCAAGCTTCTAGCATGCTGCTGCTGCTGCTAAGTCGCTTCAGTCGGGTCCAACTCTGTGCGACCCCATAGCATAGTGATAGTGAAGTCGCTCAGTCGTGTCTGACTCTTTGCGACCCCATGGACAGTAGCCAACCAGGCTCCTCCGTCCATGGGATTTTCCAGGCAAGAATACTGGAGTGGGGTGCCATTTCCTTCTCCAACCCCATAGCATAGCAAGGACTAATTAGGCAAAGTGTAAATCAAGCATCATTTAATCCCCAGTAAAATCTGAGTGTGCTAGTAAACTTGTGGTACAGATTCGAGTGCTTCCAGTGATTTAGTTCTAGAAACAGATCTATCGTTAAGGAGAAGACCCAGACAGGAACCACCCACATTCCTGTTTTCATGATCATTTTGGACTGAAGCAAGAACATGTTCTTTAGCCAAAGAGATTTAATATAAACTCCAGAAAAATGGAATGGGTCAGTGAAACATTTTAATGAAAATGAGTAATTTATTGGATAAAGTGTAGGTTACATATTTTCATTCAACTCTCTCACTGATACATTTAATTTTCCCAAGTTCATATTTGTTAAAATGATTTGTTTGACAAAGATGAAATCATTACTTTTAAATAGATGGACAAGAAAGAGGACAGGGAGCTAGAAAACTATTTTCTTTAGTGTTCTGAAGTTTCATAAGCAACATCCTTTAAATGAAAATGTGAGAAATGAAAGAAACAAGGGGAAAAAAATCACGTATAGTCCTTCACCCAAACTCGACAACTATAGCCATTATTGACATTTGTAGAGAATTCTCTGACTTTTTAAAGAATATTTCAATTGTGAAGTCCTACATACCTAGAGAAAGGCCTATAAAATTTCTATGTGCAGTTTCAGTTCAGTTCAGTTCAGTCGCTCTGTCGTGTCCAACTCTTTGCGACCCCATGAATCGCAGCACGCCAGCCCTCCCTTGTCCATCACCAACTCCCGGAGTTCAGTCAGACTCACATCCATCGAGTCAGTGATGCCATCCAGCCATCTCATCTTCTGTCGTCCCCTTCTCCTTCTGCCCCCAATCCCTCCCAGCATCAGGGTCTTTTCCAATGAGTCAACTCTTCGCATGAGGTGGCCAAAGTATTGGAGTTTCAGCCTCAGCATCAGCCCTTCCAGTGAACACCCAGGACTGGTCTCCTTTAGGATGGACTGGTTGGATCTCCTTGTAGTCCGAGGGACTCTCAAGAGTCTTCCCAGCACCACAGTTCAAAAGTTTAGGAAGTAATTAAAAACTGATTATCAACGTAACCACCACCAAGGACAGAAAGTGAAAAATTTTAAAATAAAAGAGATTTCCCCAGTGGTCCAGTGGTGAAGACTCAGACTCAGTGCTTCTGCTGTAGGGAGCACTAAGATCCTTGCATGGCACATGGCAGGGCCAAATTAAAAAAAGAAAAAAAGAAAGAAAGAAATGAAATGCTTCTGGAAGCTCTCTACCCCTTCCCTTAACACCACCACTATCCTGAGTTTATGGTAGTCAGTGCTTTGCTTTACTTGATCAGTTAATCACCTACACCATTGCTACCCATATTATGTACTCCTAAATCATGCAGCTTTAATTGTTTTCCTACTTTACATAAATGTATTTACCATGTGTTTTCTTTTGTGTCTTGCTTTTTAAAAACTCACTATTATGTTTGTAAAATTCACCACTGTTTTTTCATGTAGCTGAAACTTAATTTTCATTATTGTATAATAATCCATTATATGGATTTATCTATCTACTAATAAGCATTTGGTTTGTTTTTAAGTTGCTGCTGCTGCTTTTGCTACGTTGCTTCAGTATATTACAAATAATGTTTGAGTGTGTGTCCTGGTGTGGATATCTATGCTTGTATTTCGGGTATATACCCAGGAGTGTAATGACTGGTCCTAAAGTATTGGTTTTTGTCATACTTAAATATTTCAACATGATTTTCTAAGTAATGTTTCTATTATTTCATAGTTGTAATAATCACTTTGTTGGATAAATAATTTCTCAGTTTTATCTGAATTTTACAGCCTGGTCTTTGCAAATAAAACTCACTTCTCCACTTTCTAATTTGTTTGTAAAAGTGATACAAAATCTTAAAACTTATACAATTTATAGCAGATATAAAATCCCATGAGGTATTGCCTCTTAAGCAGAAAGAGAAGTTTTGTTTGTCGCACTATGGAAGATAATGAAACATACATTTAAAAAATAATTTCAGGAACTTTCAAAATTTAAGTTGTATTTGACACAAACATTGTGTGAGTTTAAGGTGTACAGTATACTGATTTGATATGTTTATATTGTAGTATGACTGCCATGGTAGCGTTAGCTAACACCTCTGCATGTCAGATGACTGGCATTTCTTCTGTGCTGAAAGCAATTAATATCTAGTCTCTTAGCAAGTTAATGTCTATAATACACTTTTACGACTATGCTCACTGTACTGTATATTACCGCTCTGGAACTTGTCTATCAGTGGCACATATGTAACCCTTAAGCAACATCCTTTCTGTTCCCCCCACCCCCTGAGAACTATTGTTTTAAAAGAGTGGTAAATGTTTGCCCTGTCAGGAAAATTCTAGAATTCTGTTTAACTTTTCTGTGAAAGGTGTAGTTTTTAGCTACAGTTTTTAGCTGTAGTTTTTAGCTGTAGTTTCTGTAATCCACTAAAATTAACATATCACCTTTTCCCAACTTCTTTGAGAGTTTTTCCACGCAGGCTCCCTGACTGTCCACTTCACAGACTACCTCACCATTCACCAAAGGCTTTTAATGTGCTTTGACACAGGAAGCAAGGTTGCTAAGAGACCACCTGTTCTGAATGCACTTTGTCCTAGGAAGAGCAGCCAGAGAGAAAACCAAGGCGCAGCATTATCTACCACTACCCGGATTAAATCAGGTGAGAAGTGGGTTTCTGTGCACTCTTCAATCCCCATCACTCATCTAGTCTTTCCCTTGCTTCCTATTCTGTCTCTCTGTTACCGTAATTGGATAAAATTGAAGGTACCTCTCGGAGTACGGAGTGAAGAAACACAAGCTGGAGGTGGAGGAAATACGAGGCAAGGAAAATCACTTTGCAAATTCATGTGTTATTCTTACCCCTTGTTTCCCAAACATGGCACAAGGAACTGTTGAACTTAAGGGAAATTCTAGGTGTTTACTTTGCCAATGCGGGCTTCCCTGGTGGCTCAGCAGTAAAGAATCCACCTGCAATGCAGGAGGATCCCTGCATCCTCCTCTTCCATACCTGGGTTGGGAAGATCCCCTGGAGAAGGAAGTGGCAACCCACTCTAGTATTCTTGCCTGGGAAATTCCATGGACAGAGGACCCTGACGGGCTCTCTGTGGTCACAAACCACCACCACCACCACCATCACCACCTTGCCAATGACTGCTGCCAAATTTGGGGCAAATCATCCCCTCCTTTAGGGAAGGGTTAGTTATCACAGAGATGAATCAAGAGGGAGAAGGTATCAATCAAAAGAGGGAGAAGGTATTTGTATAACATCTCATCTATCTCCCTGTTTCTCTTTCATGTTCTTTCCTAAAACTACCTGCCTTTTTGGGTTTGAGCAAAAAAATAGCAGAAAATATTTTCCCACCCTAATCTTGCCACTTTTTAAAAGTATTGATGCTCATTTTAAGTTGAGTGTATATAAGGGACTTGGATACAAGGCTTTGAAAATTACTTAACTCATTTGACCTTACATTCCTGGAAAAAGGAGTTGGGAATGGTTCTAAATTCCCTACCTGACAGGCATTCAGTAAAACATTCCAACAGTGTGCTCAACAGACTACAGATTAATACCTTTTGCAATTCCATAATACTTTAAAAAATTCCAGATATTTTTTAAAAAAAACTGATTAACACAGAAAATAAGTGTTAGTTGCTCAGCGGTATCCGGCTCTTTGCGACCCCATGGACTGTAGCCCGCCAGGCTCCTCTGTCCGTGGGATTCTCCAGTCAAGAATACTGGAGTGGGTTGCCATTCCCTCCTCCAGGGGATTTTCCTGACTCAGGGGTCAAATCCAGGTGTTCTGCATTGCAGAGGGATTCTTTACCATCTGAACACAGAAGTGTGGTGGAAATGAAAATATTTAATGTCTTAATAAGTGACCAAAATATAAGAAAGAGGATTTTGAGGAAAGATCAAGGAAATGAAACAAACCTTTTGTTCTTTAATTTTTAAAAATTTTATCACCTGCCTTTTTGCATGACTTCAAATTCTTATTTCCTGGTAATACTGGCTGTAGGTTAGAAAAATGGCAATTTCACTGATTCCATAAAAATGGTTATAAGTGACTTTGCAGAGAAGACTTCAAAAATAAACTGATAATTTATAACATTGGGAAGAGAGTGGTAATTCTGACAGTTCTTGAGCTTTTTTTTTTTTGCTTTTTTTTTAAAGAAAGAAAGATAAGAGAATTCTCTAATGGTCCTGTGGTTAGGACTCTATGCATTCACCGCTGCAGCCCAGATTTGATCCCCCCTTGGTTCCCACAAGCTTCACAGCTCAGCCAAAAAATAGACAGACAAATAGAAAATTCAATGATTATGACATAAGATGGTCAAAATTAGTGCGTAAAAGTTCATTTATTCATTAAGGAGAAAAATATTTTAGTTCATTGATTGGTTACGAAAATGTACAAAGTCCTGACTGAAAGACATTTCTTGATCACTATTTCTTTACTGTGCAAATTATTAGATTGAGTTTAAAAAATCAGGATTACAAATGTGTTTATTTAAGGATATTTTCTCTTTATTTTACTTCTTAGGAAGCAGAAGCATTTTGGATATGACATGTAAAAACTGGATATTAATTTCTACTACTACCCCCACAAGTCTAGAAGATGAAATTGTGGGAAGACTTCTAAAAATTTTGTTTGTAATCTTTGTTGACTTCCTGTCTATTATATATGTTGTTATAACTTCTTAGAAAAATGACTTCCTTTACTTTACTTGTGAATTTCATATTGAACTCCAGTGAATAAAATTTTATAATTTAATACGCTGAGTGATTTTAATTTGATGACATTTCCAGTTATTCTAGAAGCTAATAGGACATTGCAATAAAAACAACATTGTGTGTTATTTAGAACTTTATGGTTTATAAAACATTCACATACATTGAAACAGAATTTTTTTTCCAAAAATCTATACTACTGTCATAAAACTTCTTGATTTTTAACATGATTGATATAGTTAATAGATTGACTACAATGTGTAAGTGTAATTATGAGTGATTTTTTTTTTATTACAGATGCATACCTATGTGAAATTTTATATGGTTCTATTTTTAAAGTTTTAATTTGTTTTTAAAACTTATTTTATGAAGTGTAGCTGATTTACAGTGTTGTGTTAATTTCTACTGTACAGCAAAATGTTTAAATTGTACATATATATACATACTTTTTCATATTCTGTTCCATTATGGGTTATCTCAGGATATTGAATATAGTTTTCTCTCCTATACAATAGGACCTTGTTGTTTATTATGTGATTCTATTTTTTAACACACCAAACTTAGCATAAGATAATCTTTCCATATGATATACTAATAGTTTGTTCTCATTTTCTGATATATACATTTCATCTGTGTGTAGGTAGATTGTTTTTCTTAATCCTCCACAGCTTTATGTTTCTACCAACAAACAAAACTTTAAGTTAGGAATGCTGCTAAGTAGCTTCAGTCGTGTCTGACTCTGTGCGACCCCAGAGACTGCGGCCCACCAGGCTCCCCCGTCCCTGCGATTCTCCAGGCAAGAACACTGGAGTGGGTTGCCATTTCCTTCTCCAATGCATGAAAGTGAAAAGTGAAAGTGAAGTTTCTCACTCGTGTCCGACTCTTCGCGACCCATGGATGGCAGCCCACCTGGCTCCTCCGTCCATGGGATTTGCCAGGCAAGAGTACTGGAGTGGGTTGCCATTGCCTTCTCCAAAGTTAGGAATAGAAATGCTTAAAAAGAGATTCTTTTAGGAAAACAGAACTTATAAGAAAGAAGAGAATACAGGACGCAACCCGTGTTGATTCTCTGTTTGGAACTAAATGCTCACAGTATGTCATTTAACATAAGACTCCCAGTAATCCTAGGAGGCAAGGGTGTGTTGTCCATTTCACAGATGAGCACACTGAGTCCTGGAAAAATTATGCTAGCTGGAGGCCATACCTAGGGAGTGGCAGAACCAGGCCTTGTGCCTTCACAATCCATCATATCATGTTTCCCCCAAAGGTAATAATAATGAAACAAGTGCAATTAAAAAACTAGACAGTTCAACTTATTTCACAGTACTGTTTTATTCAAGACCCTGCAGGCATATTTTAGTATTGTCCTGATTTATTTTCTTATTCCACATTTAAGAATCTTCTATCAAAAACAGATTAAGTTTACCCTTTTCTCATATCCAACTGAACAATGTGTTCTCTTCCTCTGTTTTTTTTTGACTCCCTCATTTTCTGACGGTATTAAACTATAACTGTTGAATTCTACTCTGTAAGTCTTTGAAAAATGGTGTTCTCTCTGTCCTTTAGACTTTTTAACTTTTTACACTGGACACATGCTTCACAAAATCCTGATCTCTTCCATGTGATGACCATCTTCTCAGCTCTGGTCCAGATATTAGTGCAAGGTTTCACAAGAGACCTAATGAAGTGTGAAAGGAATCTGAGACCTTTGAGACTTATTACTTCACTGACTCTTACTTAACCTTTCAGTGGTGATGTATATTTAACCATAAGCCAAATAGAATCACACTGTGTGAGCATTTGCTGTAACAGAATCTTTTTTCCTATGCTATATCATTGGACATCCTTCAGGATATAATGTGGATATGATATGTTTTTTCCCAAGCGCCTCTATTTGGGATTTGTTGGAACCTTTTATCAGGTTATGGAGAGGAGAGGAGAGTCACTCCCAGACCTGGGTAACTGCTTCTTTTCCCTGTGTATTTCTAGGCAATCGACGATATGGTTAGAAGCACTGATTCTGAAGCCACACTGCCTGGGTCCAGATCTTGGCTTCATCTCCTATGGTTTAATAACCCTAAGTCTCTGCTTCCTTACCTATAAAAAAGGTGCCTGTGTCATAGGTTTGTCCAGAGGATGGCATGAGATGACAGGTGCAAAGTGCTTAGCTGAGTGCCTGGCATATGAAACAGGTGCTGTCCATGGAGGATGGGGGTTGTCAACATCCACAGGTGATGCTGAGTTGCAGCAAGCCTCCATCACCCTGACTGCTCCACACCTTCCCCTTGCCCTTGGAATGACCTTAGGTTAACCTGTCCTGTAGGCCCAAGGATGTGATTCTGTCCCCCGGACCTGTTACAGTGTTCTGTAGCCAATCTAAACTGGTTGACCCTATGTGGCTTTTATTTGGTTATTTTGGTGCCTGGCAATGACAACTGGATATCATAATGTGACTCCAGACAACAAAGGATACTTGATGAATAGCCTTTTGAAAGATTGATTAAATGGCTGATTCTTCTTTAAATTTTTACTTTATATTGGACTATAGTTGATTCATAGTTTTATGTTCGGGGTATATAGCAAAATGATTCAGTTATACATATATCTATCCTTTTTCAAATTCTTTTTCCCATTTAGGTTATTATGGAATATTAAGCAGATGTCCCTGTGCTATACAGTAAGTCCTTGTTGGCTATCTACTTTTAATGTAGTTACAGTAAGTCCTTGTTGGCTATCTGTTTTTAATGTAGCAGTGTATGTATGTTAATTCCAAACTCCCAATTTATCACTTCCCTCCAGTAACCATAAATTTGTCTTCTAAGTCTGTGAGTCTGTTTCGGTTTTGTAAATAATTTCATTTGTATAAGAAATCAGAGTCTTAATTATTATGGCTGTGGAGCTGGAAACAGATCACTTAACCTTTCAAAAATATTCATTTGGTTGCTTTTTGGCATGCATGGTGCTGGGTGGCCAGGTCAAAGCAGTGAATCAAACCTAGTTCCTGCTCTCATGTAGCTTGATAGGTTAGTGCTGAAGATTCGTGAATACCCAAATACTACAACTGCCACTGGAGGAAATAGTAGGATGGACATGTCTGGGGTGTCATGAAGGGTGTGGGGAAAGATGTTCTGAGGACCACCAGTAGCAACAAGTCCTGGGAGCTTAGGAAACACACAGGATCCTAGTTTTGCCCCTCCACCCCCTAGACTTATTAAATTCAGAATCTGCATTGTAACCAGATCCCCAGAGATTACTATGGATTTGAGACATGCTGATGCAGAGGGAAGTTCACGGACTACATGTTCCTACTGTCTGGCTACTGAACAGTTCTGTGAACTCGGATTACACTGCTTAACTTCTCTGGGTATCCTATGCTTCCTGTGTCAAAACAGAACCAAGAAAAGATCAAAAGTGGCATTAATATCATTGGCTTTGCATATCACGTAGAAACACCATAGTTATTAAATAAACTGGACTGCTATTTGCAGGAAGACATATAACAGAAAGGAGTTCTAGAAATCTAAGATGTTTAAACATCAAGAAGACAGGAGTAGCTCTGTAAAGTAAGGGACCTGTGACTACCTTCAGTAGGATTGGGAAAGGACTGTTTTCCTAAGTGGCAACAATATCCATGCAACATCCAGGGCATATGTGTATGTATGCAGTCTGGGTTAGGTAAACAGGTATTTCCTGAAACTGAGTGACAAGCACTCCACAACTGATGAAACATTAGTGATTAAATATTCACTTAAATGAAATGACTTGCAAGAAAACTAAGCCAGAAAGCCATTCCAAGTTATAATGGATATTTCCTAACTTTGGGGTATGATGTGGATAAACTGCTTCTATAAAGACTGAGATCAAATTATATTTTATACTGGAGTCAAGTTGATTAACAATGTTGTGTTAGTTTCCTGTATACGGCGAAGTGATTCAGTTATACATACACAGGTATTAAATATCTATTCTTTTTCAGATTCTGTTCCCTTTTAGGTTATTACAGAAATCTGAGCAGAGTTCTCTGAGCTGTACAGTAGGTCCTTTGAGAGAGAATCTGCAGCATGTGATGTGTGTGTGACCACACAGACGCAGGCTGCTGTTCTGGGTGGCTTCTGCACGGCTGTCGTTTGCTATGCTTCCTGTAAGCAGTCCTACTAATGGGGCAATCTGAAGGCATGCTGCCCTGTAGGCCGCTCGGGGGTCAGCCATGAGCCCAGATTTATTTATAAACCCACAGGAAAGGCCCCAGAGCCATCCACCACCTGACGCGGGACCACAGTGAGGGAAGATTAGTGCAGGAGCAGAGGAAGTCCTTGGTGGCCAACTGGGCTTTCAGTCTCAGCCCTTTGCCCTTTCAGCTTGGAGAAGGCTACAGACTGTTCTCTGAAGAGTCAGTGTCCCAGGACTCCTGTCTGAGGTGTGATCTCAAGGTACAGAGCCTGACCTTTCAGGGGTTCCTTATGAAGTTGATTATGGCTTGCCCCGTAGAGATCATGTACTCAATAAATAGTTATCAAGCATTCACTACCTATCTGGTAGTTCCGTGAGCACGGGGAAATATTTCAGTCCCTGTCCTTGAAGATAAACCTGGCCTCTGTACCGCAACACCGAGTTAATTTTTGGAGGCAGTTTTGAGTGAAGTAAAAAAGAATCCCAAAGAAAGGCAATCCCAAAAAATGCTCAAACTACAACACAGTTGCACTCATTTCACACACTAGTAAAGTAATGCTCAAAATTCTCCAAGCCAGGCTTCAGCAATATATGAATCGTGAACTTCCAGATGTTCAAGCTGGTTTTAGAAAAGGCAGAGGAACCAGAGATCAAATTGCCAACATCTGCTGGATCACTGAAAAAGCAAGAGAGTTCCAGAAAAACATCTGTTTCTTCTTTATTGACTATGCCAAAGCCTTTGACTGTGTGGATCACAATACACTGTGGAAAATGCTGAAAGAGATGGGAATACCCGACCACCTGACCTGCTTCTTGAGAAACCTGTATGCAGGTCAGGAAGCAACAGTTAGAACTGGACATGGAACAACAGACTGGTTCCAAAATGGAAAAGGAGTACGTCAAGGCTGTATATTGTCACCCTGCTTATTTAACTTATATGCAGAGCACATCATGAGAAACACTGGGCTGGAGGAAGCACAAGCTGGAACCAAGATTGCAGGGAGAAATATCAATAACCTCAGATATGCAGATGACACCAGCCTTATGGCAGAAAGTGAAGAGGAACTCAAAAGCCTCCTGAGGAAAGTGAAAGAGGAGAGTGAAAAAGCTGGCTTAAAGCTCAACATTCAGAAAACTAAGATTGTGGCATCTGGTCCCATCACTTCACTGCAAATAGATGGGGAAACAGTGGAAACAGTGACAGACTTTATTTTGGGGGGCTCCAAAATCACTGCAGGTGGTGACTGCAGCCATGAAATTAAAAGACGCTTACTCCTTGGAAAGAAAGTTATGATCAACCTAGACAGCATATTAAAAAGCAGAGACATGGAGAAGGAAATGGAAACCCACTCCAATATTCTTGCCTGGAAAATCCCATGGACAGAGGAGCTTGGTGGGCTATAGTCCATGGGGTCGCAAAGAGTTGGACATGACTGAGCAACGTCACTTTCTTTCTTTCTTTCACTGATGATCTATATATGGCCAGGTATTGGAGAAATTACTTTTCATAGTATTAAAATCAGCAAATATTAATAAAAAAGGACCAAATTTAAAAAAAAAAGCAGAGACATTACTTTGTCAACAAAAGTCTGTCTAGTCAAGGTTATGATTTTTCCAGTGGTCATGTATGGATGTGAGTTGGACTGTGAAGAAAGCTGAGTGCTGAAGAATTGATGCTTTTAAACTGTGGTGGAGAAGACTCTTGAGAGTCCCTTGGACTACAAGGAGATCCAGCCAGTCCATCCTAAAGGAGATCAGTCCTGGGTTTCATTGGTAGGGCTGATGTTGAAGCTGAAGCTCCAGTACTTTGGCCACCTGATGCGAAGAGCTGACTCATTTGAAAAGACCCTGATGCTGGGAGAGATTGAAGGCGGGAGGAGAAGGGGATAACAGAGGATAAGATGGTTGGATGGCATCACCAACTCGATGGACATGGGTTTGGGTTGACTCCGGGAGTTGGTGATGGACAGGGAGGCCTGATGTGCTGCGATTCATGGGGTCGCAAAGAGTCAGACATGCCTGAGAGACTGAACTGAACTGAACTGAAAAAAGAATAGCTTTGTTGCTTTGCTTGGCAAAGGGAGCCACGGCAGGCTAATGCCTTCATAACTATGTGTCTCAGCCTAGAGAGGGTGGTGAGGAGTTCCATGGTAATGGTTCAAAGAGGGTGTGATAAGCTCGTGGACATTTTTCTGATTGGTTAACTGTGAGTTAAGTAGGAATCAGCATCATCAACATTCTGGTTCCAACCAGTCTGGAGTCTCTGTGCTTGTGGGCAGCATACCTTAATTTAACTAGTCCCACCTGGTGGGGGTTTCATTATCTGCAAATCAGCTCAAAGACATTGTTATGTGTATCTCTTGAGGGGGAGCCAGGACTCAGCCCCAGGACTGCACTATTGTTTCTTAACCATTCCTCCCTTTTTTCTGCGTCCCCTCCCTTCACTGATTAGTATCTGTTCCAACTTGCTCTTGGAACTCTGCAAAGGTCGTTGAGACTGAAATGAAGCCTGTTTCCTGTAATCGAGAAATAGGGACACAGAAAGGCTTTTGTGCCCAGGAGACCTAGAGAGTCCTGCTCGGGTATCAGCCTCATAGTGCTTGTCTTCTGCTGGAGGAAAGTGAAAGGGTTAGTTGCTCAGTGGTGTCCAACTCTTTCTGACCCCATCGGCTGTAACCCACCAGGCTCCTCTCTCTATGGGATTCTGCAGGCAAGAATACTGGAATGGATTGCCATTCCCTTCTCCAGGGGATCTTCCTGACCCAGGAATGGAACTTTGGTTTCCTGCATTGCAGGCAGATTCTTTACCGTCTAAGCCACCAGGGAAGCCAGACAATAATTGATAAACGTGAGAATTTCAGATAGTGTCATGCTGTACAGAAAATATAGCGATGTGTAAAAGAGGGTTTATATGGGGGAAGAAAATTTTAACTACAGGAGCTAAGGAACTTTTCCTGAGAAGGCAACATTGGAGCAGAGGCTTAATTGATGAGGAGTCAGCTGGTGGAGATGCGGGGACAAGTGAGGACTTCATACGAGGAGAACAGCCGATACAAAAGCCCTGAGGTAGAGCGGGCTCAGCAAAACATTAAAGCAAGACAAGTGTGAGTACAACTTAGTGAAGAAGTAGGGAGTTAATTTTTTAGGATTGATAAAAGATCAGCTTCTACATAGTTTCTCGGGTTTAGCGAAGGTTTCTCATGGCAGACTAAAGAGAGAATATGAGACTCTCTAGTGTTCTTTGTCCTTTGTATGGTGCACGTCACAGCTTAAATTAAACAGGAAATCCTCTTTCTGGGGGTTGCAATTCTTTTCATGATTATTCTAGGCAGATCGTGTCTGATCTCTAACTTGTTGCAGGTGTTAGGGAGTACTATTGCTCTACTAGATGAATTTAAAAGCTGTCTTTTGGGGACAGCTTTTCTTTTTTTCAATGTAAGCAGAGCTAACACTGCATCAGTTTGTAACTTATTTTAATAGCAGCCTTACTGACATATAGTTCCTATTATTGCTTGCTGTTTTTAGACGCTAAGTCGTGTCCGACTCTTCCGACCCCATGAACTGTAGCCTGCCAGGCTCTTCTGTCCATGGGATTTCCCAGGAAAGAATACTGGAGCAGGTTGCCATTTACTCCAGGAAATCTTCCCAACACAGGAATCGAACCTGCATCTCCGGCATTGGCAGGTGGATTCTTTACCACTGAGCCACTGGGAAGCCATAGTTCCTATACCATATAATTAATCTATTTAAAATGTACAATTCAATGATTTTTTAGTATATTTATAGAGTTGTGCAACTCTTACCACAATCAATTTTGGAAAAATTTTATTACCCTAAAAAAAAAACCTCATACCTGTTAGTCCCCATGAGCAAGCAGTTACTTCCTATTTTCCCTCAACCTAACCTCCCCACAACCACCTCTGCTGCTGGCCCTAGGCAATACTAATATACTTTTTTCTTTATCGATTCACCAGTTCAGGGCATATAAAAAGAGTCGTACAATATATAGCCTTTTATGCCTGTCTTCTTTATGGCCAAATAATATTCCATTGTATGCATATACCACATTTTATGTATCTATTGATCAGTGGATAGGTATTTGCCTTGTTTTTATTTTTGTCAACTATGAATAAAGCTGCTATGAAAACTCATGTACTGCTATTTCCTAGGGCATATGTTTTCATTTCTCTTGGGTATACTTCAATTTGTGAAATTATTGCATCAGACTGAACTGGACAGAACTGATGGTAACTCTTCCTTTAACTTTTTCAGAAACTGCCAGACTATTTTACAAAGCAGATGCCCCACAACTATAATCTATGAGAGGTTTGTCTCCCGATCTCTAAAGGAAAGATAACATTTTTGTCATCCTGATAATCTTCAGGATTTCAAATATTAAACAGGTAGGTTATGAAATAAAGGCTAAAGATGAAAGTATTTACTCTTTTCCTCTTCATTACAGTTTTAAAACCTTCATCGATTTTCTTTAAATCTCTGTTTTATGCTGTCTTCCTATCAGAACTCATTATTTTGTCTCCTTAATTACCTGTTCTATATCAAAGAGTTCATTACATAAGAAATTTATCACATTTCTTTCAAGTACCGTAGGTCAGATAACAAAGATCCAAGTTAATGTGAGTTAATTTTTAATTGATGAAGATTAGATTTATTCAATTAATTTTCACTGGATCCCTACTCTAAGCCAGGTATGTTTGAGGTGCTGGATATTTTCTGTGCTGTTTTCAATTCTAGGAGGTTCAACTTCATTCAGTTCAGTCACTCAGTTGTGTCCAACTCTTTGCGACCCCATGGACTGAAGCACGCCAGGTTTCCCTGTCCTTTACCAACTCCCAGAGCTTACTCAAACTCATGTCCATCAAATCAGTGATGCCATCCAACCATCTCAACCTCTGTCATCCCCTTCTCCTCCTGCCTTCAATCTTTCCCAGCATCAGGGTCTTTTCCAGTGAGTCTGTTCTTTGCCTCATGTGGCCAAAGTATTGGGGTTTCAGCTTTAGCATAAGTCCTTCCAATGAATCTTCAGGACTGATTTCCTTTAGGATCGACTGGTTTGATCTCATTGCAGTCCAAGGGACTCTCAAGAACCTTCTCCAAGACCACAGTTCAAAAGCATTAATTCTTTGGCACTCAGCCGAAGAATTGGACTTCTTTATAGTCCAGCTCTCATATCCATACATGAGTACTGGAAAAACCATAGCTTTGACTAGACCGACAGACCTTTGTTAGCAAAGTAATGTCTTTGCTTTTTTGTATGCTGTCTAGGTTGGTCATAGCTTTTCTTCCAAGGAGCAAGTGTCTTTTAATTGCATGGCTGCAGTCAGCCATCTGCAATGATGAAATCAACTTCATTAGTCATATGGTTATGGTGCAAATGACTCTTAAGTGTCATTTTCCATAAACAGTCTTTTTGCCAGTTGAGTTTTTACTCTTTGATATGTATGTTGCAAACCTCTTATAAAATATGCTCTTTGGCCACACTCAGTGAATCAAACATGTTGTAGATTATAATTATTAGCATGACAGGAGTTTTATTCTGTATTTCTTTTTCCACCCACAGCAATATTCATTTTTTGATTTCTTTGGAGCTATACTGTAACACTGTCTGCTAAAGAACCTGTTGAAAAATAATCTTGACCAGCCAAAGAAAAGTTGAACTAAGAGTCTTGCCAAAAACGGCATCTGAGTCAAACATCTTCAGTTCATTAAGACCATAGTTGACAGAAGATGGACCCAAGTTGTACAAATATTCATGTGAGGCTAACACTTGAGGAGCAATTAGGATCTACTTCTTAAAAAGGATCATTTTCACACTTTGTTGGTCACTGGACTTTATTGATTTCCTGGGTTGGTTATCATACCTGCCTGTCACTCCAGGAGCTCTTCTTGAGTGAATTTTAAGAACTCAAATGCGGGTTTTGATAAGACATCCTTAAAGGATATTATATATGACAACTATCTGTAATCCTTGTAAATTTGCCAGTAGGTAAAAATTTCTTCTTTTAACTCTGTGTAGGAAAGGTAGGATCAGTTTCCCAGTTGAAGTGGGGCTCATGAATATGAGCATTTATATGACACTTCTTATGTGTCAAGAACACTTTATGTGGTTTAATGCACTGATTCTTCTTAACTATCATATGAGATAGGTATCATTCTCTGCACAGGGAGAAGGAACCTCGTCAAGGTTACAGAGCTAGTCAGAAGTCTGGCTTCAAATTGTGCACTCATATCCTCTACACTTTCCACCTCTTATCCTTCAACCTCTTGGGGCCTCTGTTTCTTCATCTGAAAAATTATTGGATTAAATGCTACAGCAAGTACGATGTTCTACCTGCTAATCTTCAAGACCTCTTCCAGTTCTTAGACTCGGATTCAAATTCAGCTGTCTCTAAAGAAGCATTCATGACTGTGTGTAACTAAGAGAAACAATGAAGACACAAACTATGTTGTTGAAATACCCAGAAGCAGCCTCTTTGGCTCTCTAACAGGGTCAGGAGGACCAGGTTCAATGGAAGGAAATGCCTGCAATTATTCTTGTCTGTGATATTGAGAGTTAATTCAGCTTTCACTTGGTGAGTACCAGGGTCTGTTTGAGCAATCCAAGCATTTATACTGTGGGTCATACCACACCAGATTTAGAAATGTAGATTTTTCTTTACATACGGACTGATGGATTTAGTTGTGGATATCTTATTTGTTGCTATTAGTGTTATTGGCCTGTCTCCGAGTCAGCTGTACATCTGTTATTTTACTGATGTTTGCTTGTTGCTGCCAAAGGATCTGGCCCCTTCCTTCTAAGGTCTCTTTAACCTGATAATCAACCCAGATTCTTCTCAGTTAGGATAAGCCTTTTTCCTGTAAAACCCTAGCATATACCTTGCAGGCACCACCACTCAGTGTGTGTGTGTGTGTGTGTTAGTCACTCAGTTGTGTCTGTCTCTTTGCAACCCCATGGACTGTAGCCCACCAGGCTCCCCTGTCTATGGGGTTTCCCAGACAAAAATACTGGAGAAGGTAGCCATTCCCTTCTCCAGGGGATCTTCCCAACCCAGGGATCAAACCCGGGTCTCCCACAGTGCAGTCAGATTCTTTACTGTCTGGGCCACCAGTGAAGCCCACTTCTCACTATGCTGATACTGAATGTTTCCTGCTTTTTATTTCTGTTGCATATATGCACTCATCTGTGATCACGTTATCTATACCAGAAGTCAGGAGAGTCAGACCAAAGAACCTTGAACCATACCCAACTGCAAAAGGAATGTTAGAGATGTATCTTGAAAAAATTTTAATGTTTTACTGGAACAATGAGATACAGTGTTTGAAATCTGGACTATTCTAGAGGATTGTGGTTTTTCCAGTAGTCCTGTATGGATATGAGAGTTGGACAATAAAGAAGGCTGAGTGCCAAAGAATTGGTGCTTTTGAACTGTGTTGGAGAGGACTTTTGAGAGTCCCTTGGACTGCAAATAGACTCAACCAGTCCATCCTAAAGGAAATCAGTCCTGAATATTCATCGGAAGGACTGATGCTGAAGCTGAAACTCCAATACTTTGGCCACCTGATGCGAAGAACTGACTCATTTGAAAAGACCCTGGTGCTGGGAAAGATTGAAGGTGGGAGGAGAAGGGGATGACAGAGGATGAAATGGCTGGATGGCATCACTGAAGATGAACATGAGTTTGGGTAGACTCCGGGAGTTGGTGATGGACAGGGAGACCTGGCGTGCTGTGGTCCATGGGGTCACAAAGAGTTGGACACGACTGAGCGACTGAACTGAACTAAGAGGATCCTGCAGTGTGACGCATACTTCCCTAATTTTATAGCAATTCTTTACAAGCTCTTATGGGAAACCTGGAAGCCATTCTCAACCTTTCTTTCTACTCATCCCTGTATCCATCAGTTATATGGCACTTAATTACATAAGTGCATTAAGAATTTCACTTTGAATTCTTAATCTCTCAAATTGGTCCCCTTATTTTGAAATTTTCTAGGTATTAAATTTTCAAATATGTATTTTTGCCTCAGCTATTAAAGCAGACTCTGACTACTTCTCTCCCAATCCGTCTTTTAACATGGTTTCTAAGAGTGATGGTTTTGAAACACAAAGCCACCCATATTATTCCAGTGTTTAGAATCCTTCAGTGTTTCCTCTTCACTTCCTGGAGAACCCCTTCATAATAGAGACACAGGGTCTAACCCTCTGAAGAGGACATTTACTGTGTTTAGGCTAGGTGTCATTCCAATTTGCTTTTGGAGAGTCCTCTCAAAGTGCCTCCTCTTCCTCTGAGTGATGGTTATATTGCCCACACCAGGCCAGTCACACTCTTTCTTCTGGGACTTAACAAAATCCTATAAGGCTGGAGAAAGAGACAGAGCTCATTCATTTCCTGCTGAGGCAATGTAGCCCCTGCCCTGTAGATCTCCAAGCACACCAGAGTTCTCCCCAGTTCTCTATTTAAGTTGTCCTGCCAAGAGATAGGAGCTGTTGCTGATGATCAAAAGGCCTCTTCCTGTTTACCTCCCACTTCCCATAAGTACTCTGACCTTGAATCACTTGTAATTATCCATTGTATTTTCATAGTCCAGGAGCATTTTACACCATTAAGACTTTGTAAATGTTCTTCCCTCAGTCCTGGAATGTCCCCTTCCCAACTCAAGCACTGTTTCCTCCTCTCTGCTCTCTTAACAGAGCCTAAGAACTTCGACTGGGTTACTTAGCACATTCTAGTGATTCTTCCTTCACCTGACGCTCTTCCCCTCCTAGACTGCAAGACTCTTTGTTTTCATATACTGCCTGGCACAGCTTAAATGATTAAGAATTATTTGGATGAATGAACAAAGAAGAATTGACTGTATAGTTTGGAGTCCCTGTGTGAAGATTTATGTTACAAGCAACAAATGAGGCACATTTCCAGAATTCAAGAAATGGCTTGTAAGTTGCAGTTCATAGAATCAACATATAATGCATGAAACTCCCGGTAATCTAAACTGCTGACAAGATTAAGGCAAATTGATCAAAGTAGCATTGATAAGGTCACAGTCACGTGGTACATGCTGAGCTCAGTTAAGTGCCTGGTGGTCCTGGTCATTCTCCCTCTGCCACTTTCCCCAGCCCAACCCAATGTCTACCTTCTTTGCCCCGCTCTGTGCACCAGACCCTGGGTGGGCAGCATTTTCTGGACTCCCTCAGGGCCTGGCTTCTGCCTGGCTTTGGCCAATGGTAGATGCCACCAAGAAATCTGAAAGCAAAGAGAGAGGTGGGGGTATTCTTTCCACATGCACCTGGACTCTCTGTCTCTGGCAATAAAACAAAATCTCTTCCAAATTCCAGCTCCCACTGGGTGATCCCTGCTTTGCAGGTTCTGCTCTCCTAGGTATTGGTAACACTAGGTCTTCCTTTTATTACTTAAAGCCCAGAATCAATAATCACTGCCCACTGTCCAGTTTGGGTGCCTCTTGTTTATTTGTAGGATACACGATTTCATGAGTGAATTTAAATGTGGGAAAGGGTCTTAAATCATTATGGAAACATGAGGGAATTTCCTCCTTTTCTTTGTTAATACCTTTATGGGGAGTCGACTATGTCCCAAGCACCATACTTGATCCTGGGCTAGAGTAAGCTATGAACTAGCAGAGTAAGGGGCCACAGCCTAGCCTGAGAAGCATGTATCCTGGCCTTACCTACCTGTGTTTACCTCCTGTCTCTGCCTCTGCTTTGGTGCCTCACCTTGGGCAGCTCACTTAGTCTCAGGGGGCCTTAGTTACCCAACTATAAAAGAAGTAAAAAGTAGTTGTTGCCCCATGAGAGTCAATGAAATGATTGTAATAATTACTTAGAATAGAGCTTGGCAGAGTAAGGCAACGGAAGAATTTAAATTATCTGCTATAGCAAAAATACTGCCGATACTTTGAGCATGCACTCGTTCCTTTGCTTGTTCGATCCTTCCTTCCTTCAACAAAAGCTCATTAAGTGAAGTTCTGTTCTGCTGCTGCCACTGTGTTCTAGGGAACAGTGATGAACAGGACACATCTGGTACCTGCTCTCAGGAGGTTATAGTTTTGCTACGCAAACAGACAGTGAGGACATTACAGGTGCTGTCAGTCCAACACCTGCAGATAAACTGAGGGTCCTGGGAACGGTGTGCATAAAGATGTAGGTTCCTTTTGGTTATGGCCTTGAAACCATGCAACACAGGGCAGAAGGATGTAAAGTGGATATATATGTACACACACACAGAAGGCAGGTACATTCTATATAATGTTACATTTCTGATTTCCATTTTCATGAAACAGGGTGGTGGATGCCTGGATTTGAACCCCAGCCTACCCATCATTCAGCTTCGCAGGTGGCTCAGTGGTAAAGAATCCACCTGCAATGCAGGAGCTGCAGGAGACATGGGTTTGATTCCTAGGCGCGAAGATCCCCTGGTGGAGCGGATGGCAACCCACTCCAGTATTCTTGCCTGGAGAATCCCAGGGACAGAGGAGCCTGGCGGGCTACAGTCCATAGGGTGACAAAGAGTCAGGACTGAAGTGACTGAGGACTCACACATGTACTACGCATCATGATTGGGGGCAAGTTATTTAACTGCTCTCTAGTTCATTTTTATCATTGACAAACTGTGTGGGTAATAATAAGAGCACTTCCTTTTTAGGTTTATTGTGAGCCTCAGATGAGTTATTACCATTGAGAAGGCAGTCCTCCATTAGCTCATCCAAGCCTTGATACATTTTTCTAAGGCAGATTGGGGAGAGCACAGGCTTAGCCATCGGCCGGACTAGGGCTTGAATCCGACTCCATCACTTACCTACTGAGTGACTCAGCAAGTAACTTAACAGCTCTGAATTCCAGTTTCCTCATCTACAAAGTGAAGATAACGATACAAGACTACAATAGATTACTTTGAGGAGTCAATGAGATAGCATAGTTCTTGACAATTACCAGGCACTTAATTGATGCTTTTGAACTGTGGTGTTGGAGAAGACTCTTGAGGGTTCCTTGGACTGCAAGGAGATCCAGCCAGTCCATTCTGAAGGAGATCAGCCCTGGGATTTCTTTGGAAGGAATGATGCTAAAGCTGAAACTCCAGTACGTTGGCCATCTCATGCAAAGAGTTGACTCATTGGAAAAGACTCTGATGCTGGGAGGGATTGGGGGCAGGAGGAGAAGGGGACGACAGAGGATGAGATGGCTGGATGGCATCGCTGACTCGATGGACGTGAGTTTGAGTGAACTCCGGGAGTTGGTGATGGACAGGGAGGCCTGGCGTGCTGAGACTCATGGGGTCGCAGAGTCAGACACGACTGAGCGACTGAACTGAACTGAACTAAAGAACAGTATTCACTTCTCTTTCCTCCTTCCTCTAAGATCAAAAATTGTTTAAGCCAGATAAAATGAAACAGTACTCAGGAGGATTGGATATAGTATGTTCTTCAGGTAATTTTTGACATTTGAAAGTGTGTCCTTGTCAGTAAAAGCGCTATAAGCATGAAGGGAAGGATTTATCCACTTCTATCTACTCTTTTCTGATCTTTTATCAGTTAGAGCATTAGTCCTCAACCTTTTTGGCACCGGGGACCAGTTTCGTGGAAGACATTTTGTCTACAGACCCTGGGGTGGGGGGATGGTTTCGGGATCTGGTTTCCCAGATCATCAAGCATTAGATTAGATCCTGGTAGAGGGTGAGTGAGTGAAAGGGAATGAATAGAATGATCTTTAGATCTCTGAGCTATGAAAACGCTAAAGTCTATGTGTGTGTGTGTGTGTTATTTTTACATCAAAGTGTAGTGTCTGTGTAGCTGTGCTAAGTTGCTGTGTCGTGTCTGACTCTTTGCGACCCTATGGACTGTAGCCTGCCAGGCTCCTCTTCCATGGGATTCTCCAAGCAAGGATGCTGAATTGGTTTGCCACGCCCACTTCCCGACCCAAGTATTGAGCCTGTGTCCCTTGTGTCTCTTATGTCTCCTGCGCTGGCATGTAGGTTCTCTACTGCCAGCACCACTTGGGGAGCCCTGTGTAGCTGTGCTGTCATTCATAAACAGGGGACGAACAAGACTTACAAAAGAGAAGAAACCTGCCCTGATGTACTAACATAAGTTGGGAACGGAAGTCCGGTCAGCCAGGCAGGCGGTGGACCTGCGTCTCAGGGGCTGCCCTTGTCCCAACCCTTTCCCTACCCACTGATGCCTGCCTCTGCCCTTTGTATTTCCGGCTTCCGTGCTGGGCTGATTTTAGGTTAATTTCTGTATCTTACCCTCCAAAAGCTTAAGGCAACAGATAGTCTAAGAACTGGGGAGCTTAGAATATTACACCAATGACAGACTTCTTAACAAATGCTCCATAAGGACAACCCAAGACAACAAATGTCTTCCTTCAGGGTACCACCTCTGTATCATTTTTCCTTAAATGCTTTCCCTTAGGTCTCTTTCTTCCCAAGGGAGGCTCATTTAAATCCAATTTATTTCATGACCCGCCTTTTTCTCTCACTCCATCATGTGGAAAGTACATCAACTTCTAGGCCCAAGAGAGACTCAAAGGGCAGGGGCTGCACAGAGCTGCAATATTGAACTTGTCTGACCCTCGCCTCTCAAGCAGATCTTGCTTCTTTACTTCACTGGGAATAAAAACTCTGGGTGGTCAGGAGGTCATTTTGGTCTTTACCGACTGAAAGTTTTAGCAAGTAACATCATCCGTAAAACGGAGCTAACATACTTGACCACTTAAGATTGCTTTGAGGAGCAAAGGCCATAGCACGTCTCTGTCTGCCAGACCTGTTCCCCACCCCACCACTCTAACCTGGGGTTGATTAGGAACTCATCCTTAGCTTCTCTGGGTCAAATTCCATTCATAGGTAAAGTATCAGGTTTGGACTAGATTTTTGAGTTCTCCAGTATGTCTAAGTGCTCTGCTGAGGTATGAATGAATAATAAACCTTCATCAGTGGCAATTTTCACATTCCAGCCAGGCAATAATCCCTTAAACCAGGTGGCTGCTCCCCACCACCCCCCGCCCCTATCCCCTGGAGCCAGCTTCCATCCTCCCAGTCTGCATTCTGCCCACTTCATTCACAACATTATGAGTCTGGACCCTCAGCCATTTGAGTTTTTGACTCCTGGGATTCGGTTTTACACTAAAGTTGGAAACATGCTGTGTGTAAGAATGAGCTAATTTTTGGTTCTTACGTGATAGGTGTGGACTGGTTGAGCAGATAGGAGAACGCAGATTATATCCTCTCTTTAAAAGAAATCTGAGAACTTGGTGAAGATGAGAACAAGGACGGCAACTTCAGAAGCCAGCTGGTGAACAAAGAAATATTTTTCAAGTGGGGTCTCCTTGTCCCCCAAATATAATTTCATACACATTGATTGGGCTTCCCTGGTAGCTTAGCAACAACAAAATGCATTGATTGGTTCAACCAACTGTCAAGATGACATTTGCTCCAGTGGTTAGGGGTATTTGAATCAAAGAAAAAAACTTTCTAAAAATACCTTTTATTGAAATGTATAGAGAAAAGTACAAAAATTATCAGTGTGCAGGTCAACACATTATTACAAAGTGAGTGCACTTGAGTGTGGTTGCAGACCAGGTCAAAAACAGAAGAGGATGAGAAGTCCCTATTGGATCCCCTTTCCTCAGAAATAAATTTTTGGTGGTGTTGACACACCACCTCTTCATTTTTCCTTCCAAAAACTTTCTGGGACCACCTTCCTATTATTCTTACTGTTACTTGCCCACTCCCCCCCCTTAATCTTTCTTCATCTTTACAGTGAAAGTGAAAGTTGCTCAGTCATGTCTGACTCATGGTGACCCCATAGACCGTAGCCCACCAGGCTCCTTTGTCCATGGAATTCTCCAGGGAAGAATACTGGTGTGGGTAGCTGTTCCCTTCTCCAAGGGATCTTCCCCACCCAGAAATCAAACCCAGGCCTCCCACACTGCAGGTGGATTCTTTACCATCTGAGCCACCAGGGAAGCCCAAGAATACTAGAGTGGGTAGCCTATCCCTTTTCCAAGGGATCTTTCCGACCCAGGAATCAAACCAGGGTCTCCTGCATTGCAAGCAGATTCTTTACCAGCTGACCTACCAAGGAGGACAAAACAAAGTAATAATTAACCATTACCTAATAACTGGTCATTCTCTTCCCCACTGGGGCTTCCATTGGTAGCTCGGCTGATAAAGAATCTGCCTGCAATGAATGAGACACAGAACACATGGTTTCGATCCCTGGGTTGGGAAGATCCCCTGGAGGAGGCCATGGCAACCCAATCCAATATTCCTGCCTGGAGAATCCCATGGACAGAAGTACCTGGCGGCCTACAGTCTGTGGGTTCACAAAGAGTAGGACAGGACGGAAGAAACTTAGCACGCAGGCATGCACTCTTCCCCATGACCTGAATGAAAGTTAGTAAACTGCAGGGAAAGGAATGGTGTGAGGCAAATAGATGAAATACTATTTTCCTGGGGGGAGGTGGGAAGGGTGTTCGGGATTGGGAACACGTGTACACCCGTGGCAGATGTGTGGCAAAACCAATACAATATTGTAAAGTAAAATAAATAAATAAGTAAATAAAATAAAAAATAAATAAAAAATAAACAAAATAAAATTACCAAAAAAAAAAAAAAGAAAAAGNAAAAAAAAAAAAAGAAATACTATTTTCCTATCTGTAAGAACACTCACCAATGTGTCCAGGGTCCAGAGGTTTTTTTGTTGGAACTTTCATCTCATATAGGCTCCTTGATGCAGAAAAGATGAAACAGGGAGGCTGAGGAAGCTTATGCAGCTTCATTTGGATTTCAGAAACCAACCCTTGGCAAGGTGTAGAGTCTTTGTCTAGGTCAGAACTAGAGGAGGTTCAGTGTATAAAGGAAATTTGCATCTCAGTGGTGGATGGTCACAGCCCTCTTTGAGAAGCTAGTAGAATGTATGGTGTCCCTTCTCAGAAACACCCATATATACAGAAACACAAAAGTTGCACATCGTTTTAGGAGTTTGCCATAGCTGGTAACCTACCTATGGACTGGCCCCGGTGGAAATCTCAGCGCCATGCCTGTTACCTTTTAACTAAAGACAGGAGTGTATCTTTAGTGCAGCGCACCTGCCTTGTAGACAGAACGTGCTCAGACGCAGCCTCTGCTTCAGCACACTTTGTGCACTGCAGGGGCGCCCCCCTTTTCCTTGGAACTGTCACAAAGGACAGCACTTGGCATCCTCACTCCTCACTGCCCAGGAGCACCGACTCCTCAAAGTTCTGGTGCCCGTTTCTCTGGGATCGCTGCCAGCTCCGGCTAGGAGGGCGCCCGGCGGCCCAGGAGCCTGGGAGACCCGGGGGGCACTCGCGCTCATCTCCACAGTCGGGCTCGCTCCAAGCGCGCACGGTCCTGGACTGGCCGGCGCGAGCACGCGGTGGGCGGCGGGGGCGCAGCGGCGCCGGGGGACGCGCGACTGTGCGCACCGAGAGGGCGCCTGGCCGGCGGTGCCCAGCTCTCCCGCGGCCTCCGTGGCTCCGGGCCGGGCCGGGGCCGCGGCCCCCACAGTGCCCTCCCTCCGCCCGGCCACACCGGCGGGGCTGGGAGCCGCGAGAGCAAGAGCAGCGCCCCTACCGCCCGCTTTTCCACCTCCATCTCCTCTGCCTCCTCCTCCTTCCCCCAGCCACCCGCTCAGTCACAACCGGTTCAGACTGGCCAGGGTGCCCCGCAAAAGAGAGAGACCGGAGGGAAAAAACACGGGAAATAACTTCCCAAGGAGAAGGAGGGCGAGAAGGTGGAGCCCACTGGAGGGGCCGGCTCCCTCCCTCCATGTGGCCGCCGCCGCCGCTGCCGCGGGGCTCGGCGGGGGAAGAGGGCGGCGGCTCCCGGGGCAGCCTGTAGCGGGACGAATTGCCCAATACTCCGGCAGGGGCCGGGGCCGGGGCCGAGCCCCCGGATAAATAGCCGCCCGGCAGGCCCGAAGCTGCCGGGGAGAGCGGCGGCCGCGGTTCTCCCCGCACCACGCGCCCGGGCAGTGCGCCCTGTGCTGCGCCCCGGAGACGCCGCTCACTGCGGCCGGTACCCAGGTAAAAAGCTGGAGCTCGCGGGGAGGGTCCGGGGGTCGGCGGTCCCCCGGCTGCCTCCCGGAGGCTAGGAGAAACTCCTCGGTCTCCGAGCGGCCGGAGGCGGCGGGGGCGACGCTGTCATCTGCGGCCAAGCAGTTCGGAGGCGGTTTCTTGTTTGGAGTGTGTGCGGGGGAGCGGAGAGCGTCTTCGGGGTGTTCGCGCCCACCGCGTGACAACTCCCAACCCTTCGGTAGGGTGCTGCCCTGCAGCGGGCCGGTTTTCCCAGCGCTCTGAGAGCGGTATTGTGCACGGAGTTGGACGGGAGAGAGGGAGAAAGGAGGTCCTGGAGAGAGGTCTGTGCCCTCGGATTGAGCTCGGGTTAGAGATCTGCGCCGGGACTGCCGGTGGCAGAGCAGAGTGGGGGTTGGGGGGGAAGCGACTCAGGTGAGCCCCTGTTTCCCAGGAGGCACGAAGCCTCCAAGTGCCCTGGTTGGGAGCTGGTGGACGCAGGTGACCCCGGGAGGGTCGCACTGGGGCGCCCAAGGGTTCCAGGCGCGGCTCCAGCTTCAGCACCGCGGGGTCAGCTCGGGCGAGCGCAGGAGGCAGGGGCGCCTCGGCCGCCTGGACACAGAGCCGGAACTTGCGAGGACTTGGTGCCTCACGCTCCGTCTGTGGCTCACTCTAGGTAACCACCTCTAGCTGCTCCTAGACGGTTCGGAAAGAAATAATAAACGCTTAAAAACTTGGTCATCGGAAGTAGATCAATGCTTCTTAGGTTGCCATGTCTAATCCAGCCCAAAGCAATCAATATATCCTGGAGGTTAGGTAGGATTTACACTAAATAGACATATACTTACACAGTAAGTTATTTAGCATCTTGTGTTTTTGGATCAGTGTCTTGGGTCACAGTTAGTTTGGGTGTATTTTTTAAATCTTGAATTACCTGGATAGTAGCTCAGGTTGCAGGTGAGTTCCTCCCCTTCCCCGCCAAGTAGGATTTTCAGTCGTACCAGCAAATCCTGTTAATTTGGTATGTCCTAACAGTTGGCTTCCCTGGTGGCTCAGAGGGTAAAGCATCTGCCGCATTGCGGGAGACTCGTGTTCGACCCCTGGGTCGGGAAGATTCCCCTGGAGAAGGAAATGGCAACCCACTCCAGTATTCTTGCCTGGAGAATCCCATGGACGAAGGAACCCGGTAGGCTACAGTCCACGGGGTTGCAAAGAGTCGGACACGACTGAGCGACTTCACGCACTCACTCAACAGTTTCTCAGATTTGAGTTGGTTTCAGCTGTGAGAAATTGTTCTGGCTGGTTCAGGCAGAGGACTGAGGAAGCTAGACAAGATTCTGAAGTGAGAGCACCAATTATTCATTTATAGGATTACACCTTCTTTTAAATACCTTGTGGATCATGACAGGGTTATCCATGTCATTGCTAGAAATAAATTTATTTCTTTTCAGGCCCTAGAAGTGGAAATTACATAATAAAATAGCTTAACCTGCAATTTTGCAATAACTCATGCTTGTAGCAGCACTGACTGCCCAAGAACACACTTCTCTGTTTCTTCCCTTTTGTGTGTAGGCAAGAGAGGGTAACAAGGACCCTTTTGCAGAGGTAGATCAGGACACTGGGAAGTCTTCTGTAATTTCTGACTGAGACCCTGAAAAGATGGTGGTGTTATGTGCATTGACTGGTGTCTGAATCTGTATCAAGGCAGATCTTGGTGCTTTGGGTGTGGTTCTGGTCATAAAACTAGAGCAAGAGATTGACAATTAGATGTAGGTAGCTTTCCAAGCTTTCTCACCTGATCTTTTGAGCCTGCAATTTTTTTAGTCTTTCTCTTGAGCGAGTCATTACTTGAACTTACTTCACACAATGCAATTGGGTATAGAAAGCCCGTGGGTAGGTACAAAAGAAACAATGTCTTGCTTGTTTAATAATTGCTTTATAAGAAAGTATCACCTAATGACTTTAATTTTAATTAAAGTTGGCAAGAAAGCATATATTTTGAGCTAGCTGGCCTTTTCTTTGGGAGGTTCTTTGTAGACATTCGAGTATTCCCTGCAGATAATGAGATTGAAGTGTGACTTAAAACTGAGTTCAAGGAAAGAACACATGACCCCTGCCTTCAAAGCGTTTAGTCTAGTGGGAAAGATAGGCATGTTTATAAATATCTATAATACAGGATAGTAAAAATGTAATCATATGGCGGTGACATCAATAGTGTATGACTGAATGGCAGAGAGGTTCATTCAAGGTTAAGAAATGAGAAAAGTCATGTGGTGGGTGTAGCATCTGAGCTAAGACTTGAAGAAGGAAGAGGATTTCCTTGATGCAAAGGAGGGCTGCTGGAACAAGCATGTTGCATGGAGGTGTGCAAGTCTGGTGTGTTCAAAGGTAGCAGAGCAGTTTGGAGTGGCTGGAGTCTGGAATTTAAGATAGATAAGACTGGGACGTGGGACGGGGCTAGATTATGGAGATGACAAGCCATGGTAAGAAATTAAAGTGATCGAACATTATTATTGTATTTATACCAACAGTGTTAACATCCTTCACTGTAGTTTATTCCTTGAAGTTCAATTTTGTGAGCTTCCCCTAATAAGTAAATGAATAAGATCTTAATAGCATTTACTTTCTATAAATGTGAAAGAGTAATGTGTTTTCAAGTAGATTTCAATGCTTTATTCAAATCCAACAATTATTTCCCCTGAATTTGCAATCTTGTGATACAGCAACTTTTAGTTTGATTAAAACTTTGGATAGGAAAATACTCCCACTTTCCTGGGTCAATATGCAGAGTAAAGTCACTTTCTGTTCACTGTTTCAATTATTGGCAGTAATAATGATTATTATTAATCTTTATTAAACATGACATATTAAGTGAGCTACATATCTTCTTTTATCTAGGGAGGCATAATTTTAAACTTATTCTGAGAATTTCTTTTTGGTCTCATCGCACAGCATGTGGGATCTTAGTTCCTGGACCAGGGATCAGTCTGAAGCCCCTGGCATTGGAAGTGCAGTCTTAACCCCTGGACCACTAGGGAAGTCACCTTGATCTCCTAATCTTGAGAATTTTAATAAGATCACTCAACTAAGTAAATGATAGAACCAGGTGTTGAACCCAGGAAATTTGTCTTGATAGCCCATTCTTTGGGCAGGGGCATAATATATGATAGCTGTTATTCACAGTAATTAGAAATTGGGCCTGCTACCTGTAGGAGAAGTTTTTCTCTGTTTTTCCTTTGCATCCTCATTTCTATCATTTTAATTTTATTTTTTAATTTATGTAATTGCCATATAAAATATTACTTTTAGGTGTACAACATGATGATTCTAAATATATATATATATACTGCAAAATTGTGGCACAGGAAGTTTAATTAACATGCACCATTTTTCATGTGTCTGATGAGAACTTTAGGATTTCCCTGTAGCTCAAATGGTAAAGAATCTGCCTGCAAAGCAGGAGACCACGGTTCGATCCCTGGGTCAGAAAGATCCTCTGGAGAAGGGAATGGCAATCCACTCCAGTATTCTTGCCTAGAGAATCCCATGGACAGAGAACCCTGGTGGTCTACAGCCTGTGGGGTTGCAAAGAGTCGGACATTAACACACATAACACAGTGAGAACTTTTAAAATCTACTCTTTTGGCGACTTTCAAATATATACCACAGTATGTTACAGTCACTGTACTGTACATTATCTGATTATTTTTACTTTATAGGTTCCATGATGACCCGTATTTCAGTGTTTTAACACATCTTCAAATTGTTTCTTAAATTAGTCTATTTTTGGCTGTGCTGGGTCTTCATTGCTGAGTGGGCTTTCTCTAGTTGCAGCAAGCAGGGGCTACTCTTGTTGCAGTGTGCAGGCTTCTCATTGTCGTGGCTTTTTTTTTCCCCCTTATTGCAGAAAAATTGGCAGCAACAGGGGCTTCAGTAGTTTCGGCTTCCCAGGCTCTAGGGTACAGGCTCAATAGTTGTGGCGCATGGGCTTAGTTGCTCCGAAGCATGTGAGATCTTCCAGGATCAGGGATCAAACCTGTGTCTCGTGCATTGGCCCTCAGATTCTTTACCTCTGAGCCACCAAGGAAGCCTTATCTTCAAACTATTCTATGATCTTGTGCTTTAATGACCCACTTAAAAGAAACTTAAGCTCTTTGAGAAGAGATGGGATATGAGATGAGAAAAACTTTAGTGAATCTCACAGCCTTAAATACAAAGACTAGACCTCCCAGAGTCCTTGGAAGAGCATCAGTTTCATGTATTCTGTTCACTCTTCCCAGCAAATCCCCCACATGCACCAGATATTTTGGTATTTCAGCATCCCGTATATATTACCATGTGTCTTCAGAGTTTTTACTCTGAAAATTGTATAGGAAATCTACTAGTTTGTAGATGACATGCGAAAGTAGGTATTCAGGCAAAAGACTGGATTCTACATAATCAAGTACAAGTTATACAAAGCACGTACTAAGCAAAATGACACACCATTGGAGACAGCGTCATCAGAGATTTCTTCACCAGAACTTCACTGCTGCTGTTAATACTTGGACCCAGTTTTATGGGATATGGGTTGTATGGAATCAAGATAAGCTGAAACAGAAGCCTGGCAGCCTAGGGAGCATGATAAATGCCTGTGATAAATGAAATGATGGTACCAGCTCACGTCTAAGTCTCTCCCTCACTCTGCCTATATTGACTCTGTTAAATCTCTAGATCTGTCTTTTTGTTTCTTCTCAGACTCTGAATGATTTGTGAACTCTGCTATTTCCTCTTCTGTTTCTGAGAGCAGGACTGGAAATAGGTGGCTTTCCGCTGGATGGTTCAGTAAGGGGTCTTGAGATACGTCTCTCCCCTAACAAAATATCTCTAAACCTCAGTTTCCTCGCCCTGTGCTGTGCTTAGTTGCTCAGTCGTGTCCAGCTCTTTGCGACTCCATGGACAGAGGAGCCTGGCTCCTGGATGCTCCAGGCAAGAATACTAGAGTGGGTTGCCATGCCCTCCTCCAGAGGATCTCCCCAACCCAGGGGTCAAACCCAGATCTCCTGTGATGCAGGCAGATTCTTTACCTGCCGAGCTATCAGAGAAGCCCCAGTTTGCTCATACAGAGGAGGAAATTGAGGAATTGTTAAGATTGGGGGGCAGTAAGTTCTCTAGGTTCACCCAGGGCTGACTGGACTCAGAGAGCAACAGACTGGGGTGGGAGGTGGGGAGAGCACTGGTGAAACTCCAAGGCAAGACAGCCTTGGTCCTGCGAAAGGGAGAGGAGGGAGTGGAAGGAGCTGGGGAGAACATGCCCATTCACGAGGGCCAGAGCTACTCAGTTCCAGCCAATTATTACATAAGGACAAGAGCCCAGTGTTGCCAGATCTTCAAGAGAATCCGGAAATTCAGATTTTGATGGGAAAACATTGGCAATTCATTCAACATGGCTAAAAATAAAATAAGAATTGGGCAGGCCAAACAAAACACCTCTAGAGATCAGATTTGGCCTTTTTGCTGCTAATTTGCTAGATGACTTCCAAGCTTGCTTCTGGCTTCAGACTTCCATGATCCTGCACTCAGTTCTTCTGATCTCTAACCCACTTCTTTACTGACACATATTCCCCTACTCACTGGATCTAAAGCATGATAGCTTTGGGAGATCTCTTTGGTGAGTGCTGGACCATGATAGATTTATAAGGCCTGTAAGATCAAAGAATGCCCTTTTTCAATGGCCATGCTGTTGACATAATTCAGAGGCCCCGGCAGTTTAATTGCTTGTGTTAATTATCCCTTTCAGGGACAGTTAGTTCGCTATAATTCCAGGACCCAGAGCTGTTTCTCCAAATATTTTCCTTCCTGTTCTTTCTTCTCACTCAAATGTAAGAAGATAATGACAGCTGGAAAACAGATCCTGGTTTTCACTTGGACAAGGTGTATTTATAAGCTTAGTTTTTTCTTTGCTTTATTTATTTTTCGCCATGCTACTCAGCTTGCAGAATCTTAGTTCCCTGATTAGGGATGGAACCCAGACCCCTGGCCTTGGAAGCTTGAAGTCCAAACCACTGGATCTCCAGGGAATTCCCAATAGGCTTTTCTTACAGTGCTTAGACAAATCTTCATCATCTTTACCTGAGCAAGATTTTGCCCTGTAGTCTGTCTCTCTTCTTAATCTGGGGATGTTCTTCAATTGCAACAAGGTGAATAAGTTAAGAATTTGGCTCTTATGTGTTAATATGGAAGTTTAGGGTGTTTTTTTTTTTTAAAGCATATTTATATGGATCCCAAAAAATAAAAATGAGAACAAAAGTAGCCGACTTGCACTTGATTCCAATCTCCAGTTCTTTTGAATAACTCGTTCCTGGGGAACAGTACAGTTAAATTCTGTAATATAATATTTTTAAAGCAGAGTTTCATGAATGTGATGAGCTTAGCTGTGTTCTTTGCTTTATGCTAATAAGCTGTTTTACAAGCAAGTGGGCCTGCCTCTACCTGAAAAGCTCAGGGCAGATAGTGACAACAGGAAGGAAGCATCTGAGTAAATAAAAGAAGCATGGCGTTTTCAGAGAAATCACAGACCTGACTGTGACTGAGCTGACAGAGAGGACCAGTGGAAGGCTGTCAATGACAGTTCTGAGCCACACTTTCTCCTCATCCCTGCTCCAGGGGTGAGTTGACCCTCCCTTGCACTTATCAGAGTTTGTCAGCCAACCCTGGATGTTTTTCATTTAAAACAAACCTGAAAGAATCAGGTAATTGTCTGATTATTAAAGACATGCCATCTGATCTTATACTGGTAACAACTTGAATTTAAAAAGTCAACTCTATGTTTACTCATGTATTTGGCTAGCCTTTCAGGTTTAATGATGGAGGCAGGCTCTAAGCCCTTTGGAGGAAGGAACCACATCCACCTTTGGTCCACAGCACTTTCCAAATACATTCATTTTCTTCCAGATACACAAATACCTCCCAAATGTACTCAATTCTTTCTGTTGAATGAAAGCTGTATGGTTAATCATTTTTATATACAGGAGATTTAGGTCAGTAGGCTTTCTATGCATTCATTTATTCATTCATTTCATAAAGACCTGTTGAGCCTTTACTATGTGCCAAGTGCAATTCTTAGTGCTAGGGATGCAGGATAATCTTGTTGGTTACATACCTTAATGAATAATAACATATTGTGATAAATGTTGTAAGAACAAGATTGCCCAAATTATTGTGAGACCTTCGAGAAGGAATGACTAACTGTGAAGGGTTTGGATGGCATCAAATAAGAGGAGACATTTAGGCTAAGTCAAGAATTGATGCTTTTGAACCATGGTGTTGGAGAAGACTCTTGAGAGTCCCTTGGACTGCAAGGAGATCCAACCAGTCAATAAAGGAAATCAGTCCTGTGTATTCATTGGAAGGACTGATGCTGAAACTGAAGCTCCAATACTTTGGTCACCTGATGTGAAGAGCTGACTCATTGGAAAAGACCCTGATGCTGGGAAAGATTAAAGGCAGGAGGAGAAGGGGATGACAGAGGATGAGATGGTTGGATGGCATCACTGACTCAATGGACATGAGTTTGAGCAAACTCTGGGAGATGGTGAAGGGCAGGGAAACCTGATGTGGTGCAGTCCATGGGGTCACAAAGAGTTGGACATGCCTGAGCAACGGAACAATAACTTGAAGCAGGAGTTTCAGAAAGTATTACAGCCTCTCCAGCAGCTGGTGGGGAGTGAAGAGTCTAAGGCATGCAGGAGGAGAGGAGCATGGCTTAAGGGATGAATTGTGACAGTGGTTTGGAGAGCCTAGGTTTTGGTAATCCTGCAGAGGTAGTTGGGGCTGAATTGTTGCAAATCTTTAGAGAAAATAGAAAGAATCAGGTAGCTAGCTGGGTATTGAAAGATCTAAATATCAAATGTCATATGAACAAAATACAGATTTATAAACCAGTTTTTACTTTTTATTTATAATTTTTATGATTAAAAAAATTTATTTATATATTTTTGGTTGTGCTGAGTCTTTGTTGCTGCACGGGCTTTTCTCTGCAACTATGCAGAGAGCAGGGGCTACTCTCTAGTGGAGGTGTTCGGGCTTCTCCTTGTGGTGGCTTCTCTCGTTGCAGAGCGCAAGCTATAGGGCCCGTGGGCTTCAGTAGCTCCGGCTCCCGGGCTCTAGAGCACAGGCTCGATAGTTATGGCACACAGGATTAGGTGCTCCACGGCATGTGAGATCTTCCCAGATCAGGAATTGAACCTGTGTCTCCTGCATTGGCAGGTGGCTTCTTTACTACTGAGCCACCTGGGAAACCCTATTTATAATTTTTGGATCATACTGTTCATTGATGCCTGGCTTGAATCTCCATGAGGGCAGGAATAATCATCTTTGATTTTCTTTTGCACTTAAAAGTTAAACAAAAATCACAGTAAGGACATTTTTCTTGTCTGGATGCATAGAAGCCAGAAAACGTTGAGTTGAGGAATGATTAGGAAATGAGAAAGTAGAGGGAAGGGAGGTACTCATTCAAGTGTTTCTAAGAAACATGCCACAACAATAACAGTATTGGTAAACATTTGCTCTGTGCCAAGTGTCAACACCTAGTACTTCATAGAGATTATTTCGTATGTTCCTCATAAAATTCTATGACGAAGGAGTTCTTCCTATCCTATTTTCATTTTATAGATGAAGAAACTGAGGTTTTTTTAACTTGGTTAAATTCACATGGCTAATGCTCTGCTATTATTTGTGGTCTAACCTCAACTAGGTACCCAGGTTGAACATGGACCCTTCCGGACTAGGGGCTTTCAGTGCTTTTGACTGTGACCTATAGTGAGATTTATTTTACAGCCTGACCCTGCCAGCAAACACAGGCGCACATGTAAACACTGAAGCCAAGTCTCTCAAAGTACTGCTCAACCCTTAGCAGTGTGCAGGAGGGCTTATATTTGCTACTTTAATCGATTTTATTCTAGTCTAAATTTCGGTTTTTTAAACATTGCTGCTCGCAATGTGCAGTTGATTTGACGACCGATGATGTACTGCAGAGTTTGGACCACACCCCTCTAGCCTGCTAGCTACTTTACATTGCTCCCTGAACTATAGCTTAATATCTTTTTCTATTAACATCAGCAAACATTTATTCAGTGCCTACTATATGCAGAGATGTGGAAGGAACATAAAGAACATATGGTATGCCTTGACCCCAAGGAATTTTCAGTGTAGTGAAGGGAAAGACAAGTAATGGCTAATTATAATGGAGACCAGCAAAAAAAAAAAAGAGAGGCACAAGCCACATAGAATGGCTTGTGGAACATAGGAACACAGGAATGGAACACAGGAACAATGATGGATACTGGTAGTGTTTAGTATTTGTGTGTGTGTGTGTGTGTGTGTGTGTGTGTGTGTGCGCTGCAAGAATGTTAAAAGACTTTATGAAATAAATAGAAATGTCTTTGGTAAAGACTATTAGGACTTAAGGCCAATGGAGATCCGAAGACCACAGTATTCTGTGTATTATTCTCAAAGGTCCTTGAAATGGTCAAGCTATCATTATTTTTATGCAGACATTAGTTTGTCCACTATAAGCCCTTAAAAGATGCTAGCATGTCCAGTTATGTTAAAGAGTATCCATTAAAAAAAAGTTTAAGATAACTTCCCAAAGTAAAAGAATGCAAACTTACGAACCATTTATGAACCTCCATTAGGTCATCAATCCTAGGGTTAAATGGAGAGAGAGAGCCTTAAGTAGAATCTAGCAAAAATTCTGTGGGCATTGGAGGTAGAAGGAGGGTTATTAATACCTTCCTAATTTATGTTACGTAGATTAAAAAGATAACATCTGAAAATCCTGGCACTGTGTCTGATGCAGTTCAGTTCAGTTCAGTTCAGTCACTCAGTCATGTCCGACTCTTTGCGACCCCATGAATCGAAGCATGCCAGGCCTCCCTGTCCATCACCAACTCCCAGAGTTCACCCAAACTCATGTCCATTGAGTCGGTGATGCCATCCAGCCATCTCATCCTCTGTTGTCCCCTTCTCCTCCTGCCCCCCAATCCCTCCCAGCATCAGGGTCTTTTCTAGTGAGTCAACTCTTCGCATAAGGTGGCCAAAGTACTGGAGTTTCAGCTTTAGCATCATTCCTTCCAATGAACACCCAGGACCGATCTTCTTTAGGATGGACTGGTTGGATCTCCTTGCAGTCCAAGGGACTCTCAAGAGTCTTCTCCAACACCACAGTTCAAAAGCATCAATTCTTCGGTGCTCAGCTTTCTTCACAGTCCAACTCTCACATCCGTACATGACCACTGGAAAAACCATAGCCTTGACTAGATGGACCTTTGTTGGCAAAGTAATGTCTCTGCTTTTGAATATGCTCTCTGCTGCTGCTGCTGCTGCTGCTGCTAAGTCGCTTCAGTCATGTCCGACTCTGTGGGACCCCATAGATGGCAGCCCACCAGGGTCCCCCGTCCCTGGGATTCTCCAGCAAGAACACTGGAGTAGGCTGCCATTTCCTCCTCCAGTGCATGAAAGTGAAAAGTGAAAGTGAAGTCACTCAGTTGTGTCTGACTGGTAGCGACCCCATGGACTGCAGCCTACCAGGCTCCTCTGTCCATGGGATCTGCCAGGCAAGAGTACTGGAGTAAGGTGCCATTGTCTTCTCGTAACTTTCCTTCCAAGGAGTAAGCTTTTTTTAATTTCATGGCTGCAATCACCATCTGCAGTGATTTTGGACCCCCCAAAATAAAGTCTGACACTGTTTCCACTGTTTCCCTATCTATTTCCCATGAAGTGATGGGACCAGATGCCATGATCTTAGTTTTCTGAATGTTGAGCTTTAAGCCAACTTTTTCACTCTCCTCTTTCACTTTCATCAAGAGGCTCTTGAGTTCCTCTTCACTTTCTGCCATAAGGGTGGTGCCATCTGCATATCTGAGGTTATTGATATTTCTCTCTGCAATCTTGATTCCAGCTTGTGCTTCTTCCAGCCCAGCGTTTCTCATGATGTACTCTGCATAGAAGTTAAATAAGCAGGGTGATAATATACAGCCTTGACATACTCCTTTTCCTATTTGGAACCAGTCTGTTGTTCCATGTCCAGTTCTAACTGTTGCTTCCTGACCTGCATATAGGTTTCTCAAGGGGCAGGTCAGGTGGTCTGGTATTCCCATCTCTTTCAGAATTTTCCACAGTGTATTGTGATCCACATAGTCAAAGGCTTTGGAATAGTCAATAAAGCAGAAATAGATGTTAGATTGGTTTAAATAACTAAAATCAGTCCAGTCTTTCAATTTAGGCTTGTCCGGCAAGAGGAGCAATTATGTAAGCTAGTGCAGTGGTCCACTCCTTTCTGTTAGAAGCTTCACATTGAGATCACCTGGAGCCCTTTGGCAATCTGTCCTCAAGCCCAGAGATCCTGTTTTCATGTGTCTAGAGAAGTCTCAGACATTGGTTATTTTTAAGCCCCTAAGGTACAGCCAGGTTTGAAATGAAAAGTGTTAGTTGCTCAATTGTGTCTGACTCTTTGCGACCCCACGGACTGTAGCCCACCAGGCTTCTCTGTTCTTGAGATTCTCCAGGCAAGAATACTGGAGTGGGTAGCCATTCCCTTCTCCAGGGGATCCTCCTGACCCAGGGATCAAACCCTGGTCTCCTGCATTGCAAGCAGATTCTTTACTGTCTGAGCCACAGCCAGGTTTGAAATCCCCTGAAAAGTGTATGCTTTAGTGATTAGAAACATGCTTGTGTGGAGATACAACCTTAAATTTGGCTCCTTTGTTTGCTTTTTTGATGCCCACAGAGTCATCACCTTTTCTTAAGAACTAGTTTCGAAAACAAAATCTTAGGTATCTTTATGGTCACACCTCATGGCTTTCAGGATGTTAGTTCCCTGACTAGGAACTGAACCCTCACCCTTGGCAGTGAAAGTATGGAATCCTCACCACTGAACAACCAGGGTATCCTCAAGATCTTTGGTACATTTGAAGTCAGGAAGGGGTATCTTTGAACTGGGGAAGAGTAGAAAACTGGGGTATGAAGACTGTCAAGGCAAACTTGACTTTCCGTGGTGCTCAGGAGACAAAGGAATTGATTTTGCCTTGTTATCTTTGAGGATTCATCTTCACCTTCATTCTACCACTAAGCACCCTGGTAACCGTGGAATATCATGCAGCAAGGAGGTGTGCATAAGTTACATAGCTCCCTGAGTTGAGAGGAAAAGGAAGGAAATGAAAGAAAGGAATGAAAGTAAGCCTCTCTTGGGCTTCAGTGCCTCTTTGTTTTGTCTTCTTTGGGCTGTGGGTGATCTGATGGCTCTTTGGGACCTAAGAGCAGACCGTCATTGTCACTGGGGTCTTTCCTCACTGAGACTTCTCTCTTCCCTTTTCTTAAAAAAGTTTATTTTATTGAAGTATTGGTGATATAGAGTGTTCTGTTCCTTTCTGTTGTACAGCAGAGTGATTCAATTATACATATATATCTATTTTAATTTTTATTTTTGTATTGGTCCATGGGGTCACAAAGAGTTGTACATGAGTGAGCATGCACACACACACACACACACACATTTATTTTTGGCTGCACTGGATCTTTGTTGCAGTGCTCGAGCTTCTCACTGTTGTGGCTTCTCTTGTTGCAGAGCGTGGGCTCTAGGCACATGGGCTTCAACAGCTGGGGCACAGAGGCTCAGTAGTTACAGCTCCCAGGCTCTAGAGCACAGGCTCAATAGTTGTGGCGCGTGGGCTTAGTTGCTGCATGGCATGTGGGATCTTCCCGGATCAGGGATTGAACCCGTGTCTCTTGCATCGGCAGGTGGATTCTTTACCACTGAGCCACCAGGGAAGCCCCTGCCTGGAGATTCTTGGCGCTGCTCCTCCCAGGTCTTTACCTGCCCTGCTCTGAAGCAGCAGGATGGCATTCTGGGTGGTGAAGTGATGCTCTAGAGGCGGTGCACCCAGACTTGGCCATCTGGGACAGTGGGAGAGAAGGGAAAAGATTCTTCACTCTTCTGTCTGGCAGTGTGTGTGTTTCCCCTCTCTGGAGCCTTCAGGGTGAAATTGCTCCTTCTCTGGCCAGAAGCCAGCCAACAGATTTTTGGCACTTGCCCCATCAAAGGGTGGGGCTAATAGCGTTGCCACCACCAGTGGGGACCGTGCCAGATGTCACAAGTGAAGATGGAGCAGGCAACCACCCATTCCTTTCTTTTCCTTCTTCTACATTCCAGGGGGCTTTACAAAAATGAGTCATGCTGTCCTGAGATGGTCCAATTATTCTGCTCTCTTGTTTGGTAAACTTTTGACTCTTTGGAGAGAGATGCTGACTTTTCTATAACCTTCAAGTCACTTAGGTGCATTAGCATGGTAGAGGTGTTTGTTTATTTTTTGCATTGTTTGATATACTTTCTTATATCACTTTCTCCTCTTTTCATTAAAAAAGCAGGTAAATGGACGTAATCTTTTAAATTTTGTATTATAGACAGTGATCCTCTTCTGCATTTTTTCTGCAGGCATTTATAGAAAATCAAGAAACTAACTCTTGCCATGGTTATCACTGCTGTAAGAATTTTTGCTTTTGTTTCTATTTGAAACCAACGATGACATGATGATCAGTAGAGATTTAGGTGTGGGGCTGAGTAAGCTTTATCTTTGACAGGGTAAATGACAGAGTAGAGTCAAAGGACAGCCAAGTGCTGGCTGCTGCACTGGGGTGGTGGGCTCCAGGCAGAAGTTTGGACTTGCTCAGTTCACTCTCGCCAACTGCTTATCTTCTTCTCTGTCTTGCTCACCTGTGGCCTTCCTCCACTGGGGTGGAAGATGGGATGGTCGGTCAGGAGGTGCGTGATGCTCAGCCTAGCTACATATTAGAGTGGCTGGAAGTGTTAGGCTCTACCCCAGAGCAGGCTGGTGGTGGGACCTGGCATCGGGGATATTTAAAAGCTTCCCAGATGATTTTAGTGCAGTCATGGTCGAGAATCACTGTGGTTGGGCAGCAGTTTTCCGAGTGTATCTGTGGATGACCTGTATCAGAGTCGTTGGGTGATTTTTTATTTGGCTGCACCGTGAGACTTGCCGGATCTTGGTTCCCTGTCCAGGAACTGAATCTGGGGCCATGGCATTGAAAGCTCTGAGTCCTAACCACTGGACTGCCTGGGAGTTCCCCATAGAGTGACTTTTTAAAAATGCAAATTCTGGAATTCCTAAATTTAAAACCAAATCAAGTTTTAACAGTAGTAAACATGGTTTTGAATTATTCCAAGTGCAACCTGCCAGTATCCAGATCTTGGTTTAAAAGTCCTTAGTATTAAGAAATAACTAAAGAACAAAAAGTCTTAGAAGCCCTAGAGTGAGAAGTGATTCAGTAACTAGTTGATCTCGAATTCTGGTGTGAGTAACTAGGAACTACTTCTGAGAAAGTGGCTCTCAAGTCCCCAGAAATCTTTATAGGTATAAAATCATAGCTAATATTTAGTAAAATGTTTTATTGTGTGCCAGACACTGAGATTTGAACTTAAAATTATTTTATTGGAGTATATATATAGTATATATAGTTGTTAGTTTCAGGTGTTCAGCAAGGTGAATCAGTTATACACACAGCTACTCTTTTTAGATACTGTTCCCATATAGGCTATTACAGAGTATTGAGTAGAGTTCCCTGTGCTATACAGCAGGTCCTCATTTTTTATCTATTTTTATATATAATATTGTCTATATGTGAATCCCAGTCTCCCAATTCATCCCTTCCCCTCTTCTCCCCAGTAACCTTAAGTTTATTTTCTACATCTGTAGCTCTATTTCTGTTTTGTGGATAAATTCATTTGTACCCTTTTTTGACATTCCGCATATAAATGAACTTTGTACTTTAAACTCATTATTTACCATTTTCAGTTCAGTCACTCAGTCGTGTCCGACTGTTTCCGACCCCATGGACTGCAGCACGCCAGGCCTCCCTGTCCATCACCAACTCCCGGAGTTTACCAAAAACATGTCCATTGAGTCAATGATGCCATCCAACCATCCCATCCTCTGTTGTCCCCTTCTCCTCCTGCCTTCTGTCTTTCCCACCATCAGGGTCTTTTCAAATGAGTCAGTTCTTCAAATCAGGTGGCCAAAGTATTGGAGCTTCAGCTTCAGCATTTTACAGATGGGGAAAACTGAGGCTCACAGACATTAAGTACTTAGCTCAAAAACATATGGTAAGTAGTGTAGACTGGATCAGAACCAGACCAAGCTGATCATCATGGATGACATCACCGATTTGAAGGACTTGAGTTTGAGCAGGCTCCAGGAGTTGGTGATGGACAGGGAAGCCTGGCATGCTGCAGTCCATGGGGTCGCGAAGAGCTGAACACGACTGGGCTACTGAACTGAACTGAATAAAGCTCATGACCTTAACCATTCCTCAGTTCCTTCTGCTGTGCAACCAGATACTGGCAAAACCTCTCTTCCTCTCTACCCCGTCTTTATGGTGAAACCAAGAGGAAAAAAAGGAAGCTATCAAACAACTGAAAGTATTAACTTGCTCCTTATCATTTTCTGTACATTCTTCTATGTGTACACAAAGCAGCCAGGGATCACTGACCTTTACTTTAGAAGCCCTGAACTTACATTTTATTTTCATTGCTTAGATTCTTCTTTTATGATGTGTAGCCATCCCTGCACTTGAACTGGAGCTTTGTTACTGCTTTATTTGAGGAGCTACAATGCAAACAGAATAAGCAAAGCATAATCTCCTGATTTTATTGCCCTTGTTTAAACCTGTTCCTAGGTTAGAAATCTGGTTGTGATCAGGAGTGAACTTGATGCTCTGACTTAGGAAGTGACTGTGTCTGTATTAGTTAAGTTACATGAAAGAATCATGAACTGGAGGGGTCATTATAGAAAAAAGAAATCTGGGTGTGTATGTTGGGAGGTGTGTGGGAGGGGAGGGAACCTCACATTTATGAAAGACCTTAAACAGATATTGTTGATTTTATCTCTAAATCAGGTCATAGAGCAGTCATTGGAACCATATGTGTGTTTATAGCATTAATAATTTTTCTTTATAAAGTCAACTTTACTGAGGTATACTTTATATACAATAAAATCCAACAGGTCTAAGTATACAATATGATGAATTTTGATAAATATATTCAGTTGGGGTTTGCATTAATTTTTGACAGCTTTATTAAAACATAATTCACAAACCTTATGATTCACCTATTTAAAGTGTACAATTTGATGGTTTTCAGTGTATTCACAGACATGTACAACTATCACTGTAATCAATTCTAAAATATTTTCATCAGCCACCAAAAGAAACCTTATACCTATCAGCAGTCATTTCTATTTTTCTCCCAACTCTTTTAGTCCTAGGCAATGACTCACCTACTTTCTGTAGACTTGCCTGTTCTGGAAGGTTCATAGAAATGGGAACCATGTACTATGTCTTTGGTGATTGGCTGCTTTCCCTTAGTACTTAATACAGTTTTTAAGGTTCATACATGTTGTAGCATGTGTAATACTTCATTCATTGCTGAATAATATCATTGTGTACAGAAATAGACTCACAGAAATGGAGAACTTGTGTTGCCAAAGTAAGGGTGGGGAAGGGATGGATTGGGAGTTTGGGACTATCTGATGCAAACTATTATACACAGGATGGTAAGCAACAAGGTCCTATTGTATAACATAGGGAACTATATTCAATACCCTGTAATAACAATAATGGCAAAGAGTATGAAAAAGAATTACATATATACAGAAATGCTTCATTGTAAAACACTTCATTGAACAACAGAAACACTTCATTGTAAACCAATGATACTTCAATAAAATGATTTTTTTTTAATGAAAGAATAAAACAACCTACCTCCTCAGTTAACTTGGAGACTTAAAGCTAAACACAATTTATACTAAAGAAAAATTCCATTGTGTGGACATTTTATTTATTATCAGTTGTTGGATATTTGCATTGTTTCTACTTTTTTGGCTGATAGCATTGATTTTTTTTAAGATTTTTTTATAAGGACCATTTAAAAAGTCTGTTGAATTTGTTACAATATTCTTCTGCTTTATGATTTGGTTTTTTGGCCACAAGGCGTGTGGAATCTTAGCTCCTGACCAGGAATTGAACTCAGATCGTCTGCATTGGAAGTGAAGTCCGAATCACTAGACTATCAGGGAAGTCCCCTAGCACTGATTTTTAAAGAGTAAACTTTTAATAGATACCTTGGTTTTTAAATCCTCATTTAGGCTTTTTTTTCCCCTTCACTGATATGCCAGGAGTATAAAGTAGCTTGGACTTCCCAGGTGGTGCTTGTGTTGAAGAACCTGCCTGCCGGTGCAGGAGACGGAAGAGACCTGGGTTCGATTGCTGGGTTGGGAAAATCCCGCATGGCAACTCACTCCCGTTTCTTGTTTGGAGAATTCATGGATAGAGGAGCCCTGGGGGGCTACAGTCCACAGGGTCACAAAAAGTCAGATACAACTGAAGCGACTGAGCAGGCGTGCATGAAGTGTCTTAGTCCTCCCTTGACTACTGAGACAGTCTGATTAAGGTCACAACAACTGGATTTACAGCCGTACTAAAATTCTTGTTTGGAGTGAATTCTCTTTTATCGCTATTTAATATTGTGGAAAATGCATATAGAACTGTAGATATAGAAATATATGTACATATACATGTATGAAAGTGAAGTCGCTCAGTCGTGTCTGACTCTTTGCAACCCCATGGACGGTAGCCCACCAGGCTCCTCCGTCCATGGGATTCTCCAGGCAAGAATACTAGAGTGGGTTGCCATTTCCTTCTCCAGGGGAATCTTCCCAACCCAGGTATTGAACCCGGGTCTCCTGCATTGTAGACAGACATTTTAACCTCTGAGCCACCAGGGAAACCCATATACATGTGTATATATATGCATGTGCGTGCTCAATCTCTCAGTTGTGTTTGACTCTGTGACCCTATGGATTGTAGCCCACCAGACTCCTCTGTCCATGGGATTCTCCAGGCAAGAATGCTAGATTGAGCTTCCATTTCCTCCTCTAGGGGATTTTTCTACCCAGGTATCGAACCCACGTCTCCTTCGTTTTTGGCACTGCAGGCAGATTCTTTACTGCTGAGCCATCAAGGAAGCCCTAATGTATATGTGCGTGTATATGTATAAAATAAGGATAACTCATATGGTTTTACAGGGAGCTCTAAAGTTAACTTACAAAGACCACATGTAGTTTCTTTTTCTTTTTAAAAAAATATTGATATATAACAAATTATTTTACTTTAGAAATCATAAACTGTGCTGATTATGAAGTGTCATTACTCATAAATTATCAAAAATCAGTCAAAATAGTTATGACACTCTTGTAACTGCAGATGTTACACTTCTCACCCCTAAAACACATCATAGAACTAAACTGCTTGAGAAATAGGAAAGTGAAAGTAGATGTGAGATGATAGGAGAAGTCAAGAACTAGGTACAGGCATCATTACTTATACATCTTTTTTAAAATTTTTAAATAATAAGACTTTAAAAATGGAGACAGGGCAGAGATGGTGAAGGACAGGGGAGCCTGGCACGCTGCAGTCCACGGGATTGCAAAGAGTCGGACACGACTGAATAACTGAACTCCAACAAATAGTTGATTTACAATGTTGTAATGGTTTCAGTTGCACAGAAAAGTGATTCAGTTTTATACTGTATATATAATATATATGTATAAAATGTATATATATACACATATAGATATATATGGAGCATTCATAGTCAACAAAAGAATCTGAAATGCAGTGCTTGTGTACAATATCAAAAACAGCGGAATGATCTGGGTTCCTTTCCAAGGCACACCATTCATCATCATAGTAATCCAAGTCTATGCCCCAACCAGCAATGCTAAAGAAGCTGAAGTTGAACATCTCTATGAAGACCTACAACACTTTCACGAACTAACACCAAAAAACAGATGTCCATTTCATCATAGGGGATTAGAATGCAAAAGTAGGGAAGTCAAGAGATACCTGGAGTAAAAGGCAAGTTTGGCCTTGGAGTACAAAGTGAAGCATGACAAAGGCTAACAGAGTTTTGTAAAGAGAACACACTGGTCATAGCAAACACTCTCTCCCAGCAACACAAGAAACGACTCTCCATGTGGACATCACCAGATGGTCAATACCGAAATCAGATTGATTATATTTTTGCAGCCAAAGATGGAGAAACTCTTTACAGTCAGCAAAACACAAGACCTAGAACTGACTATAACTCTGATCTTGAGCTCCTTAGCAAAATTCAGGCTTAAATTGAAGAAAGGAGAGAAAGCCACTAGGCCATTCAGGTATGACCTAAATCAGATCCCTTATGATTATACAGTGGAAGTGGCAAATAGATTCAGAGGATTAGATCTTGTAGACAGAGTGCCTGAAGAATTAGTCAGGAGGCAGTGACAAAAACCATCCTAAGGAAAAAGAAATGCAAGAAGGCAAAGTGATTGTGTGAGGAGGCTTTACAAATAGCTGAGGAAAGAACAGAAGTGGAAGGCAAGGGGGAAGGGGAAAGATATACCCAACTGAATGCAGAGTTCCAGAGAATAGCAAGGAGAGATAAGAAGGCCTTCTTAAAGGAACAATGCAAAGAAATAGAGGAAAATAATAGAAGGGAAAGACTAGAGATCTCTTCAAGAAAATTGGTGATATCAAGAAAACATTTCATGCGAGGATGGTCATGATAAAGGACAGAAATGGTAAAGACTTAACAGAAGCTGAAGAGATTAAGAAGTGGCAGGAATACACTGAAGAACTATACAAAAAAGGTCTTAATGACCCCAATAACCATGATGGTGTGGTCACTCACCTACAGCCAGATATCCTGGAGTGTGAAGTCAGGTGGGTCTTAGGAAACATTACTACGAACAAAGCTAGTGGAAGTGATGGAATTCCAGCTGAGCTATTTCAGGTCAGGTGCTGAAGTGCTGCACTCAATATGCCAGCAAATTTGGAAAACTTAGCAGTGGCCACGGGACTGTAAAAGGTCAGTTTTCATTCCAATCCCAAAGAAAGGTAATGCCAGAGAATGTTCCAACTGTTGTACAATTGTGCTCATTTCACATGCTAGCAAGATTATGCTCAAAATCCTTCAAGCTAGGCTTCAGCAGTATCTGAACTGAAAATTTCCAGATGTGCAAGCTGGGTTTAGAAAAGGCAGAGAAGCCAGAGATCAAATTGCCAACATTGATTAGATCATGGAGAAAGCAAGGGAATTCCAGAAAAACATTTACTTCTTCATTGCCTATGTGAAAGCCTTTGACTGTGTAAATCATAGAAAACTGGAAAGTTCTTAAAGAGACTGAAGTAAAACCAGATCACCTTACCTGTCTCCTGAGAAACCTGTATTCAGGTCAAGAAGCAATGGTTAGAACCCCACATTGAACAACGGACTGGTTCAAAACTGGGAAAGGAGTATACATCAAGACTGTATATTGTCACCCTGCTTATTTAACTTATATGCAGAGTACATCATGCAAAATGCCAGGCAGAATGAACCTAAAGCTGGAATCAAGATTTCCAGGAGAAATATCAACAACATCAGATATGCAGATGATATCTCTCTGATGTCTAAAAGTGAAAAGGAACTAAAGATCCTCCTGATGAAAGTGAAAAAGGAGATTGAAAAAGCTGGCTTAAAAGTCAACATTCAAAAAATTAAGATGATGGCATCCAGTCCCATCGCTTCATGGCAAATTGATGGGGGAAAAGTGGAAGCAGTGACAGATTTTATTTTCTTGGCTCAAAGATCACTTTGGATGATAACTGCAGCCATGAAATTAAAAGATACTTACTCTTCGGAAAGAAAACTATGACAAACCTAGATAGCATGTGACAAAACAGAGACATGACTTTGCTGACAAATGTCCATCTAATCAAAGCTATTTTTTCCCAGTAGTCATGCATAGATGGAAAGTTGGGCCATAAAGAAGGCTGAGCATGGAGGAATGGATGCTTTAGAACTGTGGTGCTGGAGAAGACTCTTGAGAGTCCCTTGGACAGCCAGGCAATCAAACCAGTCAATCCTAAAGGAAATCAACCCTGAATATTCATTGGAAGGAGTGATACTGAAGCTGAAGCTCCAATAGTTGGCCCAGCTGATGGGAACATCCAACGCATTGGAAAAGACCCTGTTGTTGGGAAAGATTGAAGGCAAAAGGAGAAATATGAGATGTTTAGATAGCTTCACTGACTCTGTAGACATGAATTTCAGCAAACTCTGAGAGAGAGTGAAGGACAGGGTATCCTGATGGACTGCGGTCCATAGAATCACAAAGAGTCGAACGTGACTTAGTAAAAGAACAACAATGAACTTTTGTATGTATTAGTATATATTTCTTTATCTATAATAAGCTTAATTCACAATAATTCACAAAGAATTATTTGCTTACCTTCTTTTTTTATCACAGCACCCAAAGGCTGATTTGTTTACCTACAATTTTATTAGAATTCCCAGTTCTCAGAATCCCTTTCTCCCAAACTGTGGTAGCAGGCAATGAATGATGTATGTTTGGAGGGGCAAAGGCACAATGGGGAAAGAGCAATATTAACACCAGAACAGCTCTAGCAGAGCAGGTCTGCTCTTTAGTTTAGGAAACTTGTTGCCTGTATTGGAGTCAGAACTAAAACATAATTTCTAGGAACTTCTAAAAATTTAATTCTTATTGGAGTATGGTTGCTTTACAATGTTGTGTTAATTTCTGCTGTGCAGCAAAATGAATCAGTTATACTCTAGGAGCTTTTGAATGTGTTTTCTTTTGACAGATAAGATTCACATGTGATAAAATTCACCCACCTACTGTGTACTGTTGAGTGGATCTTATTCAAATTGTGCATACTATACCAAAATCTAATTTTAAAACATTAAGGTAAAATCAACCTGGAATAAAACTGTTTCCCCCCAGGATGTAGCCCATGATTGTAGGCTCTCAATTAAAATAAAGTAATAATTTAGCACCACATAATTTGGTAGTGATTGAGATTCAAATAAAAATTTGCTGTTTTTGCCTACTTTTCTTCAAGTAGAAAATGTATCTAGGAATCTTTAGAGAGATATTTAATGGTAACATTCAAAAAGGAGTTACTAGAGAAAAATTACTGAGGCAGCTATGACTGAAAATAAGACCAAACAGTTGTAAATCTGTTTTTGACAAAAAATAGTGTAGAACATTTGTATACATTTCAGGGACAGGAAGCTTCGGTGTCAACATTAAATGTTCATAAATGTCAAATGCGCAATTCTGACATCCCATCCTATATCCGGGAGAATAGAGATGTTCAGCCAGTGTAGAGTTGAGGAAATAACAAAGACTTGGCATCACTTGAACAGAACTGAATGCCATCTAAGATGTTAGAGCTTAAAAGTTTTCCGTGAATGTAATGTAGACTTTCGTCAACAGTCCTTTTCATTTTCAGAAGGAACTGTCTTGAAATTTACCTAACTCTCCTTTTCCTTTAACAGAACAAATGCTAACTTTAGGAGTACATGCTATCCTTTATACTAGTGATAATCTAATTTTGTTGAATGGTGTGATTTTATTATGGTTCATTTTATTTATTGTTCTTTCTTGTCCATTGAGGTTTATAATAATATGTGGGATAGATATGTTTTTAAAGACCAACATTTTTTACTTCATCAGGCATTTTAAATTAAAAAAATTTTTCATATAACTTTTAAGGATACTTTCCATTTACAGTTATTACAAAATTATTGGTTATATTCCCTGTGGTGTACAATACATCCTTGAGCCTATCTTATACCCAGTTGTTCATACCTCCTCTCCCCCACCCCTATATTGTCCTGCCTCCCCACTGGTAACCACTGTTAATAGTTCTCTATAAGTCTGCTTCACGAGGTGTATTTTTCAGATTCCACATGTAAGTGGTATCATATAGTATTTGTCTTTGTCTGACTTATTTCACTAAAACATAACACCCTCCAAGTCTATTCATGTCACTGCAAATGGTAACATTTGGCAGTTTTTTGTGGCTGGATAGTATCTCACTGTATACGTACTCCACATCTTCTTTATCCAATTATCTGTTGATGAAATCTTAATTAGATTACTTCCATACCTTGGCAATTGTGAGTAATGCTGCTCTGAACACTGGGATGCATGTATCTTTTCAAATTAGTGTTTTTGTCTTTTTTGGATATATACCCAATAGTAGAAATGCTGACTCACATGCTAATCTTATTTTTATTTTTTTGAGAAACCTCAATACTGGTTTTCACACACTATCTTTAGTGTTATGTTTGAATTCCTTTTTCTTTTTTGTGTGTATATCTATTACAGATTTTTGGTTTGTGGTTACCATGAAGTTTTTAATATAGAAGTCTGTATATATATGTGCTGGTTTTAAGTTACTGATCTCTTAGTTTCAAATTCATTGCTCCTGGTCCTGCCTTGATGGCCTGCATTTCCCTGTGACTCCTAAACATTTACTTTCCACCCAACCTCTGTGGCACTTCACCATATACTCTTGTGCATGCGTCTTACCTTCCTAATGGGGTTATAAGCTCCTAGGTGGCAAGGGCTAAGCCTTATATTTCTTCTGAGGTCCCTTGGTATCTATTGCAATATAATTTAAATTGAAAGTGATCAAAAAATTTCTGGAATGAGGATCCCGTTTGTATAATAACACAGCATTTCTGTAAATATTAGGATAAACAGGCTTAGTGGAAATTTCAGTTAATTAACGTTGATTACCTTTTATTGGAATATAGTTGCTTTACAATGTCATGATAGTTTCTACTGTACGTCACAGTGAGTCCACCATATGTATACATAGATTCCCTCCTTTTGGGACTTTTTTCTCATTTAGTTGCTCCCAGAAAGCACTGAGTAGAGTTCCCTGAGCTATACCATGGGTTCTGATTACACTATTTTGTATACTATTTTGTATACTATTTTGTACATAGTCAAAATAGTGTATATATGACAGTCTCAATCTCCCAGTTCGTCCCACCTCCCCTTTCCCTCTCTTGGTGTCCATATGTTTGTTCTGTACATCCATGTCTCTATTTCTGTTTTGCAAATGAGGTTCATCTCTACCATTTTTCTAGGTTCCATATGTATGTGTTAATATATAATATTTCAATTAATTTAAGCTCAATCCGTTCTGAAGGAGATCAGCCCTGGGATTTCTTTGGAAAGGAATGATGTTAAAGCTGAAACTCCAGTACTTTGGCCACCTCATGCGAAGAGTTGACTCATTGGAAAAGACTCTGATGCTGGGAGGGATTGGGGGCAGGAGGAGAAGGGGACGACAGAGGATGAGATGGCTGGATGGTATCACTGACTCAATGGATGTGAGTCTGAGTGAACTCCGGGAGTTGGTGATGGACAGGGAGGCCTGGCGTGCTGCAATTCATGGGGTCGCAGAGTCCGACACGACTGAGTGACTGAACTGAACTGAACTGAAGCTCTTTATTCACAAGAAAACCAGGAAAGACATTTTATCATATTGGATCATAAGCTATGAAGAAGAAGAATGAGTAAGATGAAATTTTCAGAAAAAAATGGTAACTCATATCTATATTTCCTTATTTTGTGGTCATAGACTGTACACCTAAGTTTAACCTTTGACCCAAACCAGATCAAGCTGGGTGTGGATAGTTAAAATAATCAACTTGAAATTACTGCACACTCAAAACATGTTTATTCTGTTGCACTTAAACAAATGCCAGCTAACTTAAAATAATTTACTAGGTTAGCTCTGAGAATGAAATGGAAGGCTGGAGGAACCAGGCCTGGATATCCCTTGGGAGCCAAGGTAGTAGGATTTGTCAGAGGGTTTCTTTAATGCAATGCCACTGGGATCAATAAACCCCAAGTATTTTTCTTTTATTAGACCATTGCACTCAAGTTCAGGATCCTGGGGAAGAGGTCCTACTGGCCTTGCTTGGTTCAGGTTCTACTTTATAGGTCAAGATCAAAGACCTCTTGATTAACAGTCCCACCAACCATCTATCCATGAGGAAAGACCCAAGTGCTCCGAAGAAAAATGGCTACCATTACAACAAGGAGGAAAGGCTAGTCTAGTTGTGAAGTCACCTTATGGAATATAGAAAATCAGAAAAAGCAGGTGAGATGCATCTAAAGGATAGCAGATTACAGGAGAAAGATGTTGCCCTGACAGAAGATAAGAAATCACTAAATGGTATTTTTCACCATGTTCTGTTCAGACTACCTGTGTCTCAAATTCTGAGACAATGAAAGGTCAGAAGCTCTTAGCCAGCTCTTTAAAAAACTTGTCATTCTAGTCCCCGTTGATACATATGGGAGCTTTGTATTTCAAAGATTTGCTCTCCCAAACATTTACTGTGAGAAGAATTTCTCTGGCTCCTGTCCTATCTGTTGAAATGTTACTCAAGGCAAGACAAAGCAAAGCAAGGCATGGCCACAGGTATTTGGTATATAAAGGCATTTCTGTCTACTTCAGTTTGAAAACTTGCAAGGGAGATACTCCTTACCTTTTCACTCCCCTTTCCTTTCCTTCCAGAAAACTCTGACTTTTTTTTAAGATCATGGTGCTTTGCCTTTGTAAATGTGTACTGTTCCTGGACAGCTGTACCTTGAAGATTTAAATGTAGGACAACCTCTTATACATTAAAAAAATTTTTATATACCTATTCATTTGTGACTGTGTGGCTCAGAGGGTAAAGCATCTGCCTGCAATGCAGGAGACCTGGGTTCGATCCCTGGGTCAGGAAGATCCCCTGGAGAAGGAAACAGCAACCCACTCCAGTCCTCTTGCCTGGAAAATCCCATGGACAGAGAAGCCTGGTAGACTACAGTCCATGGGATCGCAGAGAGTTGGACACGACTGAGTGATCGCTTGCCTGCTTGTGCTGGGTCTTCGAGGCTGCATGGGCTTTTCTCTAGTTGCAGCAAGCGAGGACTCCTCTGAAGTTGTAGTGTGCCGGCTTCTCCCTGCAGCGGCCTTTCTTGTTTTGGAGCAGGGACTCTAGGGTGCGTGGGCTTCAGTAGTTGTGGCTGCCAGGCTCAAGAGCACAGGCTCAGNATTAACATACAGTAGTAATAGCTTTTATACATATAAACAGAGGTAAAGAAATAAGCCTAATTATAATGTTAGCAAAAAGAATAAACTATATAAAAATAAAAAGAAACATTGAGGAAAACTTTAAACACTAGAACACAAAATAGATTGAACAAATGCTAAGATATGAAATGGAAAGTACACTCAACATCATAAAAGGAATTTTCCCCCTTAAATCAATTTATAATTTAACGCAGTCATAATGAAAGCGCTATCAGATTTTAGAATAAAACTGATTCAGAAGTTCATATAAAAAAATAAACAAACAAGTGAAAATCACTCAGTCGTGTCCAGCTCTTTGCAATCCCGTGGACTATACAGTCCATGGAATTCTCCAGGCTGGAATACTGGAGTGGGTAGCCTTTCCCTTCTCCAGGGGATCTTCCCAACTCAGGGATCAAACCCAGGTCTCCCACATTGCAGGGATATTCTTTACCAACTGAGCCACAAAGAAAGCCCAAGAATACTGGAGTGGGTAGCCTATCCCTTCTTTAAGAGATCTTCCTGACCCAGGAATCAAACTGGGGTCTCCTGCATTGTAGGCGGATTCTTTACCAACTGAGCTTTCAGGGAAGCCCAAACAAGAAGAGCCAAGAAAATATTGAAAAGGGGTGCAGTGATAGAGAGGAAAGAAAGTATTTGCATTGAAACTTGAAATATATTTAAAATGCTTAAGGAATAATTCTCTGGTGGTCAAGTGGTTAATTCTTTGCACTGTCACTGCTGTGGGTGCAGGTTCAAGCCCTGGTCAGGGAACTAAGATCCTTCAAGCCACATGGATTGGCCAAAAGAAATAGAAAGACTTAAACAAATTTGGTAATGATGGGTGACTAGACAGATCATTGGAACAGAAAGAAAAATCCAGAAACACCCATATATACCCAAGAATTAGATACGAATTACAAATGACTTTTCACCAATGAAACAACACATATCATTCAGAGAATGCTGAGAAATTCAAGTTAAAGCCAACAAATTGGCAAAAATCCAGAAGTTTCACAGCACGCCCAAAGTTTCTGGGGCTCAGATTAATTGGTTTAATCCCTTGAAGTCAATTTGCTAATACTAATTACAATTACAAATCTATATTTGTAGTTGACTCAGCAATTCTTTTCAGATATGTATAAAGATATATGTGAATGTGAGGTTATTCATCACAGCATTGTTTTTCATTGGGAGCAGTGGTTAAAGAATTAAGAATTACTGGGACACAACGTAGCCAAAAGAAAGGAGTGAGGATGGTTATTATGCATTGATGTGAAAGATCTTCAAGGTATTTTTCAAGTGAGAAAAAGCAAGACACATATATATGACATGCAATTTTTGTGTGTCTAAAAAATTAGAGGGAATCTGTATTTGAGTTAGCTTATGTATTTATAAGGTAATTCTGTGTGAGTGTGTGCTAAGTTGCTTCGGTTCTAGAAAGATACAAGAAAAACAAGAAGCGCTGGTTACCTTTGAAGGGTATGGAAATTAGACAGAAACTAGGCAGAGGGAGACTGTATATCTTCTGTCATTATTTTTCCATTTTGAACCAAATGAATGTTTTGTTGAAAAAAGGATATCTAAGACTATTGGCTCATGTTTGCTTGTTATATTCATAAAGAAACTCTTGAAGGGGACTTCCCTGGTAGTCCAGTGGTTAAGAATCCACCTGCCAATGCGAGGGACATGGATTCCATCCCTGATCTGGAAAGATCCCACATGCTGTGGTGCAACTAAGCCCGTGTGTCGTAACTACTAAGCCTGTGCTCTAGAGCCCGGGAGCAGGAGCCCCAGTTACTGCACCCCAAGTCTAGAGCCTGTCCTCTGCAGCAAGAGAAGCCCCTGCAGTGAGAAGCCTGCACGTAGCACAAGGAAGACCCAGTGCAAATAAATAAATAAATATGTTCTTTTGAAAAAAAAGAAACTCTGGAGGGATACTTGAGTTGGTGAGCATTGTGATGTGCTGCCTACCCTCCCTTCAGACCCCCTTTAGGAATGAAAGGTTTCTTGCCCCTGAAACTGAAACTGAAGGGCTGCTGACAGATGGCTTCAGGTAACACCCGCCAGGGGTAATGGTTGCCCCTTTTGAAATAGAGTCACCTCACCCAAGGTCACGCCCCCTTCCCAGGTGGCCTGCAATTGGTGAGTTATCAACATGGGGCTGTGAAGGGCCAGCTCCTCTTGCCCCACTCAGGGCAACTCTGAGAGGTCAGCCGGCTTTGGAAATCTCCTTAGCCCTTAACTCTGTATGGTGGCTTGCCTTCTCTTGCTGCTCTCTGTTCTCTTCCAGTGAGAACACTTTTAATAAACCTGCTCTTGCTAAGATCGTCTTCATGGGGAACTCAGCATGTAACAAGGATCCAAAACAGTCATTTCCTGTGGTTGGCTTGGGGTGGGAACCTGGTGAATGGGGATAAATTTGGGAAGGAGGCTTTTCAACTATGCCTTTTAAAAAAATTTTGTAGTTGATTTACAGTGTCATGTTGGTTATAGGTGTACAGCACCGTGATTGAGTTGTACATATATTATGTGTGTGTGTATATATATATGCAACTACATATATACACATACACACACATATATGTATTCTTTTTAGATTCTTTCCCTTATAGGTTATTACAAAATATTGATGATAGTTCTCCATGCTATACAGTAGGTGTCTGTTGGTTATCTAGTTTATATCTGCTGCTGCTGCTAAGTCGCTTCGTGTCCAGCTCTGTGTGACCCCATAGCTGGCCAGCCCACCAGGCTCCCCTGTCCCCAGGATTCTCCAGGCAAGAAAACTGGAGTGGGTTGCCATTTCCTTCTCCAATGCATGAAAGAGAAAAGTGAAAGTGAAGTCGCTCAGTCTTGTCTGACTCTTGGCGACCCCATGGACTGTAGCCCACCAGGCTCCTCCATCCGTGGGATTTTCCAGGCAAGAGTACTGGAGCGGGGTGCCTATATAGTAGCACATACATGTTTATTCCGAACTCCTAATGTATCCTTTTTATAATATAAAAAACATTTTTTGGAAACGTGGATATAGTACTTATTCAAATCAGAAATAAAAATTTTAAAGATAACTTGATATGTCAGTGATCTCTTATCCTTTTCCTTGTGTATTTTTAGGGAACTTTTAATATTTTAATTTAGGAGTAGCTGTTTTAAATCTAGAATACCATGCCTTACCGTACTCTAAATATGCTTTTTCTTTTTTTCGCTTAGGACCCACTGAGTACCGCCCGCTTGACCTCACGTCACAATGGAATTGAGAAAGTCGCCTGACGGTGGCTGGGGCTGGGTGATTGTGGCTGTTTCCTTCTTCACTCAGTTTTTGTGTTACGGGTCGCCGTTAGCTGTTGGTGTCTTGTACATAGAATGGCTGGACGCCTTTGGTGAAGGAAAAGGAAAAACGGCCTGGATTGGATCCCTTGCAAGTGGAGTTGGCTTGCTTGCGAGTAAGTGGATAACTTTGTGCTTCTCCTCACTCATTAATCGTTTAATTACATCATTGTTTTCTGACTCATTAACACTGTACAAAACATAGGGGGCTACAATTTTTTTTAAAGTATAATACCTACTTTTCTGCTTTCACTGAGATTATACATCTCTCCTTCACTGTAATAGTGTGTCTGACACACAGTCATGTCTGACTTTTTGTGACGCTATGGACTGTAGCCCACCAGGCTCCTCTGTCCATGGGAATTTCCAGGCCAGAATAGTACAGTGGGTTGCCATTTCCTTCTCCAGGAGATCTTCCTGACCCAGGGACCAAACCCAAGTGTCTCACATTGCAGACAGATTCTTTACCGTCTGAGCTACCAGGGGAGCCCTCACTGTACTAAATGGTGTGAAAATACAGAAATTCCATAAGATATTGAAGAATTCATATCTTTATTCATTTATTTGCTGCTGTGTACTAGGCATTGATGCTGGATGTGAAAGGATGAATGGCTAACGCATCATTTATTTCTGCCTTAAAGAGGTTCAGTCTAGTGAGACACAAATACTTCCACAAGTAAGAAAGATACAAGGGGGTGAGGACAGTGATCCACGTATGTCCGATGAATGCTGGTGACCAAAAGGCCAAATGTTTTGCCTTAGTCCTGGAAACAGTTCCTCTGTGATTCATGGTTACTCCTCTCTGATTCAGATATACTGTGATCAAATGGCATGTCCTACATTTGTGTCACCTTCTTAAGAAAAATTTGACATGGCAAAGGGTAGTCCCATCTAATGATGGGTAGTCCCACAGTGATGATGCCACTAAGGATTTAAATGTAGTGTTATGTATGTGATGCATTTTGTGTGACCTTTATATAAAGTATCCAGAAGTAATATTCTTGATTAGCACTTATCAAGTATGATACAATAGTGATTCTTAACATCTTTAGAGAGCATAGTGGAGGGTGTTTTTTTTTTTAAGGATTATATCCACTTCAATTTCTAGAGTTGTAGTTTGAACTCTGCAGTATATTTAGTGATTGTCTAACTTACTTGGAACTGGTTAAGAACAGACATGCTAAAACGTAGCCCTGGAGTCTCTTTCTGTGCTTTGAACTTGACATGATGATTCATTGAGGAAATCACAATCTCTGTTCTTATGGGAAAATAAGGACAACGCATGTGGTGATTTATAAGATCTTTTTGCAGCTCTAAAATGATTTCCAAAGAAAATGCAATGGCTATTCCTTCTTTTAAATAGATGGGAGAATGGCATTGAAACATGTAAAAAAAAAAAAAAATAATAAAATAAATAAANGATTTCCAAAGAAAATGCAATGGCTATTCCTTCTTTTAAATAGATGGGAGAATGGCATTGAAACATGTAAAAAAAAAAAAAATAAATAAATAAATAAATAAATCAAGTTACAAAAAAAAAATAAATAAATAAATAAAATAAATTTGTTGTCTTTCCTGATCACTAAAGAGGACTTCTTAGAACAAAATAAAACATAAACAGTTGCTTCCAACTGATGCATTACCTTGTTAAATTAAAAACAAGACTTGAAAAACAATGCTGGATCATCTGGCCATGTCAGATAAGATAACTAAGCATAACTAAACAAATGAAAATAACACTGTCATTATAAGCTTAAGAAAAACAGGAAAAATTTGCTAAGATTTGTTTGCAAGAATTTTTCAAAATGTGGGCTGTTTGTAAAGCTGTCAGAGTACAAGTGAATGGTGGTTGATATGTTTGAAAGTATAATTTTTAGAGAATAATCTGGTGAGAAGAGAATTTTTAAATGTTTTCCAATTAGTCATCATTTCTATTAGCAAATTCAAAGTTAAATAGGAATCCAATTACTTGCCTTCCAGCAAGAGTCAAAGGGTAATTGAAATACTACCTCCATTAGCACATATCTGGAGAACAGAGCTCTTTTTCATGAAGTTTGTCCAGGTAGGACTTGAGGGTTTGAGGGTTCAGGGAAGCTAAGATCATCTTAGGGATGGGTAGGGTGGTCAGAGCTGACGTTGAGATTCTGAACTGTGGCTCTCCACTTTCTGCAGGTTCCCAGGTGAATGATTAGTTTGTCTCAGGGCCACAATCAGCCCTCTTCACTTACAGGCAGGACCAGATATGTAATTTGCAAGCCCATGTGCGAAATGAAAATTCAGGACCTTCTGTTAAAAAAGTTAAGAATTTCCAGATAGCAAGAGCAGGGCAGCAGCCCAAGTGCATGGCCCTTTTTAGAGCCAAGTCCTGTCCCGCTGGTTGGGCTGGAGAGAGAGAGAGCATCCCACTGAATGTCCAGGGAGTGAACAAGTACTGAGGGAAATGTTGGGCTGAAGTCAGAGTTAGTCTGAGCCCTGGCTCCACTAGCCTGTAGCTGAGGGACCACATGCAAGTCACTTATCTTCAGTGTCTACAGCTAGATGAGGAGACACTTAGACCAGCTAATCAAAACTTTTGAAGATAAGCATAGACTATGGAGACCAGAGGGTTCCAGAATGAGGAAGCAGTGAGAAGAAAATGCTGATGGGAGACCTAAGACGTGTGTGTGTGTGCGCGTGCATGTGTGCATGCACACGTGCCTATGTGCACTTTAGTTAGTGGCCACTGAATATCCGTGCTGTTGGCCTCTCTTGGCTCTTCATAGCATAAATTAGGGGACAAATCCTGAGAGCTATGGTCATACAGTGTTAGCGAGAGGTGTTGAGCAGTGTCTGAGCCACATCCAGCTTCTACTTTGTTTACCACTTTGTCCTACACAGAAACAAACAGATCGGTACTACCTTGGAAACAGGAAAAGTATACCTTCCGATGTTTATCAGTGATTCTTTTTCTTTTAACTCTATTAACTTACTTACTCTTGGCTGTGCCGCATCTTCGCTGCTGCACATGAGCTTTCTCTAGTTGGTGGAGAGTGGAGACTACTTTCTGACTTCTCATTGCAGCAGCTTCTCTTGTTGCGGAGCTCAGGCTCAGTAGTTATGGGGCACAGGCTTAGTTGTCCCGTGGAATGTGAGATCTTCCCGGAACAGGGATAGAACCCATGACCCTTGCCTTGGCAGATGGACTCTGGGCCAGTGGACCACCAGGGAAGTCCTATCAGTGAATCTAAAATAGGGAGAGAATCAGAATCATTTTCAGAAAATTTCAGCATATAAATGCCTAGATTAGACCTTAGGTATTCTAATTCAGTTTATAATGGGGCCCACATACATGATTTTTTTTTCAAGAAGCTTCCAAAGTGATTTTCAAGTTGGAACTACCACTGGCTTAAGCCCTCTCTACTTAGATTTCATTCTGGCACTTTTTGATATTTTTCAAATATATGATTGCTGTTGACTTATTTAGAAGGAGAAACACTGTAGGTTTCTGCTTGAATGTGTCACTGTGCTCATTCTGTCTAAATCATGACAAATAAATTGTGTTCAGTGGCTCCAGTCTGGTGTTTGCATCCTTTTTGATAAAAATTAATATAATTTGTACATAAATATGTGTGTGCGTATATGTATTTATATAAGTACATCTTTGATAGTTGTTCTTCAGTTTAGGAGTATATATGAATTACTTGAGCTTTAAAAAGCCCATTTCTTACTCATCAGTGCTGTGAGGGTGGGGATGGTCCCAAGAATCTTCATTTTTTATCATTAAAAAAATATATATGTATTTATTTATTTATTTGGCTGCTCAGGTCTTAGCTGTGGCATGCTGGATCTCTGATCTTTGTTGCTACATGTGCGATCTGATTCCCTGACCAGGAATCAGGCCCGGGCTCCCTGCATTGGAAGTGCAGAGTCTTAGCCACTAGACCACTAGGGAAGTCCTAGGAATCTTCATTTTAACTAGCTCCCCAGACGATTCTTCTGCAGCAAGCCATATCATAGCTGAGAAACACGAGTTGTTTCCTTTACCCAGTTTTGTCCAGAAAAGGTCTGGTAGGTGTCATCCTTACCAATTTTGTGATCCAACCTCTGGAGATGATAGCTGAGCAAGTATATCTACACATAGACATCACCAGATGGTCAACACCGAAATCAGACTGATTATATTCTTTGCAGCCAGAGATGGAGAAGCTCTATACAGTCAGCAAAAACAAGACCAGGAGCTGACTGTGGCTCAGATCATGAACTCCTTATTGCCAAATTCAGACTTAAATTGAAGACAGTGGGGAAAACCACTAGACCATTCAGGTATGACCTAAATAAAATTCCTTATGACTACACAGTGGAAGTGAGAAAGAGATTTAAGGGACTAAATCTGATAGACAGAGTGCCTGATGAACTATGGACGGAGGTTCGTGACATTGTACAGGAGACAGGGATCAAGACCATCCCCAAGAAAAAGAAATGCAAAAAGGCAAAATGGCTGTCTGAGGAGGCCATACAAATAGCTGTGAAAAGAAGAGAAGTGAAAAGCAAAGGAGAAAAGGAAAGATATAAGCATCTGAATGCAAAGTTCCAAAGAACAGCACGATAAGACAGCCTTCCTCAGCGATCAGTGCAAATAAATAGAGGAAAACAGTAGAATGGGAAACACTAGATATCTCTTCAAGAAAATTAGAGATACATTTTCATGCAAGGGAACATNTTTCAAATCCTGAAAGATGATGCTGTGAAAGTGCTGCACTCAATATGCCAGCAAATTTGGGAAACTCAGCAGTGGCCACAGGACTGGAAAAGGTCAGTTTTCATTCCAATCCCAAAGAAAGGCAATGCCAAGGAATGCTCAAACTGCCGCACAATTGCACTCATCTCACATGCTAGTAAAGTAATGCTCAAAATTCTCCAAGCCAGGCTTCAACAATACGTGAACAGTGAACTTCCTGATGTTCAAGCTGGATTTAGAAAAAGCAGAGGAACCAGAGATCAAATTGCTAAAATCCGCTGGGTCATCGAAAAAGCTAGAGAGTTCCAGAAAAACATCTATTTCTGCTTTATTGACTATGCCAAAGCCTTTGACTGTGTGGATCACAATAAACTGTGGAAAATTCTGAAACAGATGGGAATACCAGACCACCTGACCTGCCTCTTGAGAAACCTATATGAAGATCAGGAAGCAACAGCTAGAACTGGACATGGAACAACAGACTGGTTCCAAATAGGAAAAGGAGTACATCAAGGCTATGTATTGTCACTCTGCTTATTTAACTTCTATGCAGATTACATCATGAGAAACGCTGGGCTGGAAGAAGTACATCAAGGCTATATATTGTCACCCTGCTTATTTAACTTCTATGCAGATTACATCATGAGAAACGCTGGGCTGGAAGAAGCACAAGCTGGAATCAAGATTGCCAGGAGAAATATCAATAACCTCAGATATGCAGCTGATACCAACCTTATGGCAGAAAGTGAAGAAGAACTAAAGAGCTTCTTAATGAAAGTGAGAGGAGAGTGAAAAAGTTGGCTTAAATCTCAACATTCAGAAAACGAAGAACATGGCATCCAGTCCCATCATTTCATAGCAATAGATGGGGAAACAGTGGAAACAGTGGCTGACTTTATTTTGGGGGGCTCCAAAATCACTGCAGATGGTGATTGCAGCCATGAAATTAAAAGACGCTTACTCCTTGAAAGGAAAGTTACGACCGACCTAGACAGCATATTAAAAAGAGACATTACTTTGTCAAGAAAGGTCCATCTAGTCAAGGCTATGGTTTTTCCAGTGGTCATTATGGATGTGAGAGTTGGACTATAAAGAAAGTTGAGCACTGAAGATTTGATGCTTTTTCAACTGTGGCGTTGGAGAAGACTCTTGAGAGTCCCCTGGACTGCAAGGAGATCGAACCAGTCAATCCTAAAGGAGACCAGTCCTGGGTGTTCATTGGAAGAACTGATGTTGAAGCTGAAGCTCCAATACTTTGGCTACTTGATGCAAAGAGCTGACTCATTTGAAAAGACCCTGATGCTGGGAAAGATTGAGGGCAGGAGGTGAAGGGGATGACAGAGGATGAGATGGTTGGATGGCATCACCTACTCAGTGGACCTGGGTTTGGGTGGACTCTGGGAGTTGATGATGGACAGGGAGGCCTGGTGTGCTGCGGTTCATGGGGTTGCAAAGAGTCGGACACGACTGAGCGACTGAACTGAACTGGACTGAAGTATAGCAGGAGTACTTTGCCAAGCAACATACAAATTCTACTTTTTAAAAGATATTTGTTTAACTGTATTTATCTGGCTGCACCAAGTCTTAATTGTGGCACGTGGAATCTTTAGCTGTAGCATGTGAACTCTTAGCTGTGGCATGTGGGATCTAGTTCTGTCACCAAGGATCGAACCTTAGCCCCCCTGTTTTGGGAGCATGGAGTCTCAGCCACTGAACCACCAGGGAAGTCCCACAAATTCTGTTTTTCATCTGTTTGTCCCTTTAGTTTGAAAAGTGCCCTTGTGTGTCTGGCAGTCACCTTCGCTTACTTGATCCTTATAACAATACATTGTGTGTGTGTGTGTGTGTGAGAGAGAGAGAGAGAGAGAGAGAAAGTCACTCAGTCATGTCTGACTCTTTGTGACTGCATGGACTATACAGTCCATGGAATTCTCTAGGCCAGAATACTGGAGTGGGTAGCCTTCCCCTTCTCCAGGGGATCTTCCCAACCCAGGGATCGAACCCAGGTACAATACACTGAAGTAGGCGTTACTGTCCTTAGGGTTTTGTCACCTGCCCAAGATGAAGTACACTGTCTAAGGGTTTTTTTCTGACCTGTTAAGTCTGTCTCTTCATCTTTAAATGGGAGAAAATAAAAGTATCTACTTCATAGGATTGCTTTGTAGAAAAACAGAGATGGTGCTTGGCATATGGTAAGTACTCAACAAATATTAGTAAGTAGAGAACAGCTGCTGCTGCTGCTGCTAAGTCGCTTCAGTTGTGTCTGACTCTGTGCGACCCCGTAGACGGCAGCCTATCAGGCTCCTCCGTCCCTGAGATTCTCCAGGCAAGAACACTGGAGTGGGTTGCCATTTCCTTCTCCAATGCATGAAAGTTTAAAGTGAAAAGTAAGTCGCTCAGTCGTGTCCGACTCTTAGCGACCCCATGGACTGCAGCCCACCAGGCTCCTCCATCCATGGGAGTTTCCAGGCAAGAGTACTGGAGTGGGTTGCCAGTGCCTTCTCCAAGAGAACAGCAGTTCCCCACAAATAAAATTTCTCTCCCAGGCAGTTCCAACCATGCTGTAGAATCTGCAAAAGAAAGGGACCATTCAGTATGAAAGATGAAGACACTTCTAGGGCAATGGGCAGGTGGGAGAGCTGTCAAGATTGTACCTGCCTGTGTGCTAAGCTGTTTCAGTCATGTCTGACTCTTTCTGACCCCGACCGAGGACTGTTAGCCTGCCCGCCTCCTCTGTCCATGGGATTCTCCAGGCAAGAATACTGGAGTGGGTTGCCATTTCATTCTCCAGGGAATCTTCCCGACCCAAGGATCAAACCTGTGTCTTTTATGTCTCCTGCATTAACAGGCAGGTTCTTTACCACTAACACCACCTGGGAAGCCCGAAGATTGTACCTAAGCATATGGAATTTAAAGAACACTAGTTTTCTTTAACAAATATAGAATAGTGAAAAGACATGCAATTCTTATCTTTACACTCTTTATAATCTTAATTCTTTTTCTTTGAAACTTGAGTAACTGAGAAATACTAAGAAGTAGACCTCGCATATGGGTTGTTTTTCCAGATAATCTTTGGGATGAATAAAGCTGAATATTAAGGATTTGGTCTCCCTAGGTCATTACAGACACTCAGAGAGCCTGGTCTCTATGTTGGGACGCCCAGACAGAAGACATCTTCTCTGCTATGAGTCGTTTATGATCTCAAGAAAGAGACAGGGGAAAAGGGTCGTGATCCTTTGAGACATCACCGCAAATACCAAGAATAGCAAGAATAAGACAGTCTGTATGGGCTAGGCAAGGCAGATGGGCAGGGAGAGAACAGTCCATGGAGAGTCCACGTATGCGGAGCCCTGGTGTCCACACTGCACGTGACGTGGTCTGGTAGAGTAAATTTGGCTGCAGAAGGAGAGATTGTGTTAGGTGTAACACAGGTGTGTTAGGTATCTAACACTGTGTTAGGTATAGCCAACAGGTGTGACAGTTGGTGTCAACTTGGCTAGGCTACATTCTGTGGTTGTTGAAACACAGAGGTGTGGCTGTGAAGTGAAGGCGTTTTATAGATGTGTTCTAAGTCCATAGTCGGTTGACTCTTAAGTCAGAGAGATTATACTGAATAAACTAGATGGATCTGATTCAATTTGTTGAAAGACTTATGAGCATAAGGGAGCTTTTCAGAAGAAGAGATTCTGCCTGCGGGCTGTGGCTTCATCCTGTGGGAGGGAGTTCCAACCTGCCCTTACTGATGCCTATCCTGTGGACACCATACTTGCCTCACCAAGCCCCACAACCGCATAAGCCACTTCCTGGCAATAAATCTCCTAACGTACGTCTACTTCTGGGTCAGTTTCTCTGGTCAGAATCTGAAGGATACAGAAGGAATGGAAGGTCACTGAACCAAAGGGCAATCATGGCCTTGTATATACGTGTTTTGTTATTGTTGTTGCACTGGATCTTCACTGCTGCACACAGGCTTTCTCTAGTTGCGGAGATTGGGGGCTACTCTCTAGTTGCCATGCGTGGGCTTCTCAGTGCAATGACTTCTCTTGCTGTGGAGCAAGGCTCTAGGTGTGCAGGCTTCGATAGTTGTGGTTCGTGGGCTCTAGAGCTCAAGGGCTCCAGTAGTTGTGGCACGTGGACTTAGTTGCTGCACCCTGTGTGGAATGTTCCCGGAGCAGGGATCAACCGTGTGTCCGCTGCATTGGCAGGCTAATTCTTATCCACTGTACCACTGGGGAGGAAGCCCCTTTATTAATTTTTATTGGAGTATATTTGTGTTACAATACTGTGTTAATTTCTGCTCTACATATATACAGGGGAATATTATTCAGTCTTTTATTAAATTGAGAGAAAGCACTCTTTGGTAATTCTTCAAATTCAAGGAAAAGGGTGGGGCCATTTTTCCAACAACAGAGATGCTGCTGGAACAGAGGGATCTTTTGTTCTGCACGTTTGTACTCCAGATAGATTGAGTAGTCCCTTCCCTTTCATTTTTTGCCCTTAGTTCCTTTAAAGGTCTTCAAATTGCTAAGGAGTCAGAACATCTATCCCAGGGTTAATATAATGAGTCAGTATAGCAGGCAGATTTGCTGCCTGAGTTGCAAGTGTTGGCAGAGCTGAGTCTGAGTGTATCCATACCATTTTACCCCCAAGTACTGTAGACTCCTTTGTCTAGGGCTGAATTTCTGCCTCCTGTCGCATTGGCCCGCTCCCAGTGTGCTAGGCGGGTCTGTGGTTGATTGGTGCGAATCATGTAGGTTTTGCTGACTTGAAAAAAGCAGATGTGCATAAACCCCCAAACAAAGGTGATCAGTATACTTGAGAGCAAGGATTTGAGTGGGTGTGGCTCCGTAGTGCCTTTCTCTTCCTCAGGAAGATAAACTTAAAATTTCTGGTCTCAGCAAGAGTGAGGAATGAGGAACCTGCCTTGCTGGGGTCCCTGTATTGTAAGTGGAGGGATGGGAGTCCTGAACCCAAGCAGTCTACTCTGTTAGGGAAACTTTAGAGCACTGTGAGCACACAGCCTGGTTATAATTTCTTTACACACACACACACACACACACACACAATGTCTGTTCTCAGTTGCTTTAGTCATGTTCCACTCTTTGTGACCCCAGGGACTGTAGCCTGCCAGGCTTGTTTTCCATGGTATTTTCCTGGCAAGAATACTGGAGTGGATTGCCACGCCCTCCTCCAGGATCTTCCCAACTCAGGAATCGAATCCACGTCTCCTACGTTGTAGGTAGATTCTTTATTGTGAGCCACCAAGGAAGCCCCAAATATTTCATTCTTTTTTTTAAGATTTTTTTTGATGTGGATCATTTTAAAAGACTTTATTGAATTTGTTTCTGTTGTTTGTTGAAGCAAGAATAATATTGCTTCTGTTGTTTATGTTCTGGATTTTTAGCCTGGAGGCATGCGGAGCTTAGCTCTCCAAACAGGGATCAAACCTGCACCCCCTGCATTGGAAGCACAGAACCTTAACCACTGGACCACCAAGGAAGTCCCTATAATTTATTTCTCATTCTAATATGAATAGAGTGAGATATTTCTATGCCCTGTGGCAGGCTAAGCCGTCCTACCACTCTGGGGACTCTGAATCTTTTTGGGAGAGAGAAGTTCGTGGAAGTTGATTTATTTTTCAAAGGAGATAATTTCTTTCCCAAAGCTTTCTTACAAAATTTATAAGCTGGAAAACTGCATTATGGTTCTGTTGCCTCCACTGAGAATGTTTTTCATTCCCTTTGTCAATATAACCATACTTCACAGCTCAGTTCAAGACTAAGTTCGTTGGCCCATGATGATCTCCCTTTTCTGAAATTCCCAAACACATGATCGAACCTTTCTTTTGGGACTTAATCCCCCATGGCCTTAGGTTTGGACCTTGGTCTGTTTTGCCTTTTGGCCCAGCTTGGAAACTGTGTGTGTTCTTCTCTGTGTCCTTTTCTACCATGATACGAGACTGGTGCCGTGAGACTACACACCAGGGCTGTCTGGTCCAGAGCAGTAACTAGCCATATGTGGCTGCTGGGTACCTAAAATGTGGTTATTTCAAGATGAGATGTGATATAAGTGTCAGAAATATATACTGGATTTCAAAGACTTAGTACAAAATAAAGGAGTGTAAAATATCTCTAATGATACTGAAATGTTGAAGTGATAATGTTTTTGATACAGTCAGTTAGGTAAAATATATTATTGACATCAATTTTACCTCTTTTTCTTTTTCTCATGGAGCTACTGGAAACTTTAACATTCCATGTGTGGCTTCTTATTTTTCTGTTTTGCCGCAGTGCTTCTCTAATGGATGCTTGGTAAATAGTGGGGAAATGGTAATGGTCAAATATTTACTTTTTTGTTTGCTTAATGCAGCCTTAAATTTATGTTACTATTCATAGCAAATTTTAAAATTTTGATCAGTGTATTCAACCACCAGCAAAAATTTAACACTGTTTCTTCCCACATCACCCTGAAGCGCTACAGGAAACAATTTCATCCCTTACTAGTAGTTCATTCTGACTTCCTTAAACCAACTCATCCTTCTCATTTTCTAATTCACCCTTGATCATAACAAAACAGGTTTTCCACTGGAGTTTTCACTTTCATTTCCCTCATTGACTGAGAATAATATCAATCAGTCTGATCTTCAGATGGCTATGAACAAATGGTTTTATATTTTTGTTTCATTTTGTATTTAAGAGGTTGTAGGGCTTCCCTTTGGAGAAGGCGATGGCACCCCACTCCGGTACTCTTGCCTGGAAAATCCCATGGACGGAGGAGCCTGGTGGGCTGCAGTCCATGGGGTCGCTAAGAGTCAGAGACAACTGAGCAACTTCACTTTCACTTTTCACTTTCATGCATTGGAGAAGGAAATGGCAACCCACTCCAGTGTTCTTGCCTGGAGAATCCCAGGGACGGGGGAGCCTGGTGGGCTGCCGTCTATGGGGCTGCACAGGGTCGGACACGATTGAAGCGACTTAGCAGCAGCAGCAACAGGCCTTTCCTGATGGCTTAGATGGTAAAGAATCTGCCCACAATGCAGGAGACCTGGATTTGATTCCTGGGTTGGGAAGATCCCCTGGAGGAGGGCATGGCAACCCACTCCAGTATTCTTGCTTGGAGAATCCCATGGACAGAGGAGCCTGGCAGGCTACAGTCCATGGGGTCACAAAGAGTTGGACATGACTGAGCGACTAAGCACAGCTGTTTTAAAACTCATCTATATCCTCCTTTCATTTTTCATTGCTCACTTTGGTTTATAGGGTTACTCCCTAATATGTAAGTTCTTACCTCTTTTGAAAAATTTAATTATTTTTAATTAGAGGGTAATCACTTTACCATATTGTGTTGGTTTCTGCCATACATCAGCATGAATCAACCATAGGTATACATATGTCCCCTTCCTTTTGAACCTTTTCCCCACCTGCCACCCCTCTAGGTAGTCACAGAGCCCTGGTTTTGAGCTCCCTCTGTCATACAGCAAATTCTTACCATTTTTAGAGGGAAAGTGTCAGCATCGTGCCAAAGATGTTGCCACACCGCTATGCAGAAGAGTGGAATATCTTTTAGGACCCTGCCTACCTCTTACCAAGGAGGGCATGGCAACCCACTCCTGTATTCTTGCTTGGAGAATCCCATGGACAGAGGAGCCCAGTGGGCTACAGTCCATGGGGTTGCAAACAGTTGGACATGACTAAACAACTGGGCATGCATACATGCTACCTCTTACCGGCCCCCCGTCACCTGCTATCCTGAAACCATTCTTCTGTGGACTGCCAGCCCTGCTACTGAGCATTCTCAGTTCATCTAAGCAATCAAGATTAATTACCCAAACAGAAGGTAGTTATAGGAATAATGGCTCCTAAACCCCAATACGTATAAAACTACGAGTTCAAGAAAACTTTCCATGGGGTCTTGCATAGTGGTCCAGTGGTAAGACTCTGAGCTTCCAAGGCAAGAGGCATGGGTTTGATCCTGGGTAGGGAAACTAAGATCCCATATGCTGCAGAGTATGGCCAAAAAAGAAAAACAAAACCAAAAAAAGGAAAAAGAAAACTTTTCGCAAAAGACAAAATGAATATGAAGATAGTGATACATTGTACGTATGTGTGTTTCCCACTATCATCCTGGCTTCCATCTTATTCTGAAATTATATCCTCCTCACTATTTCCTTATTAAAATATTCCTTCTTCTGCCTTAATGATGAGGCAATGAAAATAGATGGTTATTACATTTAATGTTTTTATTTGTCAAAGTAAAAAAATGGGCAACCCAATGATGATGCTCCTCCCTCTCTTTTTTTCTAAAATTTTACAGATCCCAAGCAGTGGAATCGCTGGTTCGCATTACAAGTTAACCGACTTTTGTTCCAAAGGTTCCTTCTGCAACATAAAACACCTGAAGCGTCATCAATCTCCCTTGAGAGTAGTCATTTGATTTATTTAGTCTCTTGAATAGAAACTAGTCCAGTGCTGAGGAGTAATCTATGGTTTATCATCTTGGAGAACTTGCCTGTTACTGTAAAGAGCTAAACACATAAATGTGTCAGGTTTTGTGCATGTGACTTACTGGTCACTTCTAATTGTACTTTGCCCTAATTGTTATTGATGAAACCTGGGGCTGTTGTGGTTTAAAGCAGTGTAAATCAAGTCTAGAAATACCCTGGTTCTGAGGATGAGAATAAAATAATTTGTTCTAAACCTTTAAGCACCAAAATGAGCATAAATGTCATGTTTTCATCTTCCATAAATTCATTAAGCTACTTAAACTATGAGATAATACAAAAGTATTTAGGTGTTTTTTAAACGTATTTCTAGAAAAACATTTAGGTGCCAATGGAAACACTTCTCAGTTGGGAAGAATGTTGGGCTGACTTTGGCCTTAGCTCTGTCATTGATTAGCTATGGATTCTTGGTCAAATCACATGATCTTTCTAAGCTCCAGTTTCATCATTTTACCTTTGGATCCTTTCCAAGGCCTCTTTCAGCTCTAAAATTCTTTGTCTTTAACCTCTGACATCAAGATTTTTTTCATTTCAGTTAGCAGCAGTTGATGGTATGAAAGTAGAGAATTTTTTTTCTTCTAGCTTTATTCAGGAATAATTGACATAAAGTGCTATATAAGTTTAAGGTGCATAGCATGATTTAACTTACATTTATCATGAAACGATTACCACAGTAAGTTTAGTGAACATCCATCATTTCATATATGTGCAGCATTAAAGAGATAGAAAACATTTTTTTCCCCTACCATTACGTTTTAGTTTAGTGAACATCCAACATTTTATATATGGACAGCTTTAAAGAAGTAGAAAAAAATTTTTTCCTTGCAATGAGAACTGTGAGGATTTACTCTCTTAACAACTTTCATATATAAATACAACAGTGTTAATTATATTTATCATGTTGTACATTTCAACCCTAGTGCTTATTTATCTTATAACTGAAAGTTTGGACCTTTTGACCACTGTCCTCCAGTTCTTCCTCCCTCTACCCTCTACCTCTGGTAACCACATACCTGATTTCTTTTCCTATGAGCTTTTTTTTTGGCTTGTTTTTGAAGTATAACTGACTTACAGCACCACGTTAGTTCTAATACACAGCATAGTGATTTGCTATTTCAATGTGTTTTTAAGTGAGCTTCCCTGGTGGCTCAGATGGTAAAGAATCAATCTGCAATGCAGGAGACCTGGGTTTGATCCCTGGGTTGGGGCGATCCCCTGGAGGAGGGCATGGCAACCTCCAGTATTCTTGCCTGGAGAATCCCATGGACAGAGGAGCCTGGTGGGCTACAATGCATGAGGTCGCAAAGAGTCAGACACAACTGAGCGACTAAGCACAGCATAGCCCATGTTTTTAAACGATCACCATAATAAGTGTAATTACATTATGTTACCATACTAAGACACTCTACAATTATTGACTGTATTCCCCACACTCTACATTTCATACCTGTGACTCATTTATTTTGTAACTGGAAGTTTGCACCTCTTAATCTCCCTGATCTATTTTTCTCTCCCCCTACGCCACTCCCCTCTGGCAACCACCAGTTTGTTCTCTGTATCCATGACTGTTTCTGTTTAGATATGTTTGTTCATCTTACTTTTTTAGGTTACACATATAAGTAAAATCATACAGTATTTGTCTTTGACTTATTTCACTTAGTGTAATACTCTCTGGGTCCATCCATACTGTCACAAATAGCAAGATTTCATTCTTTTTGATGGCTGAGTAACATTCCATTGTGTGTGTGTATACACACACACCACATCCATTTATCTATTAATGAGCACTTAAGTTGGTTTCATATCTTGGCTATTGTAAATAATGCTGCACTTAACATGGGGATGCATATATCTTTTTGAATTAGTGTTTTTGTTTTCTTTGAATAAAGACCCAGGAATGGAATTGCTAGATGTTATGGTAGTTCTATTTTTAAGTTTTTGAGGAATCTCCATATTGTTTTCCATTGTGGCTGCATCAATTTACTTTCTCACCAACAGTGTATGAGGGTTCCCTTTTCTACACACTGTAACCAGCACTTATTTGTTATCTTTTTGATAAAGTCAGTCAGGTGTGAAGTGAGAATTTCTTTAAAAACAGTTTCAATTTGCTTTTCATTTGTTAAAGAATCTCTGCTTGCTTCTTACTTAAGCTTAAGTTTTTTCAAAGAATCATTTATTAGACAGCATGATAAAAGAATTTATCATAAAATTGATAATAATATATTTTATAAAGTAGTGATTTTGACTGTACATGCTATGAAATTTATTACCCTTCATCCCACTCCCAGCTTCTGAAACTCTGGGTTTCCTTGTAGAATTCACATGCATTAAGGAGGATAAATTTAAAGACCTACTTTGAGGGTGAAACTTGAAACTTTTCAAGTATGCCAGCTACAATCTCTGTTTCAATTCCATGTGACTGTTGAATTTGTAAACCCTGACTCTCAATGTCAGTACAATTTGGTAAACAGAAGAAAAGGGTCACGACTTTATCCATTTATGAAATTTGACTCTTAAAATCGTTTCTATTTTTGAAGTATCTAAGTGTTTCTTTTTGGGTATACACATAGCTCCATAGCTCAACTGTCAGATAAAAAGTATGGTCTTTCAAATGGCTTTTCCTCCTAAAACACTGGGGTATAATATTATCTGTCATGTAAATATATCAGTTTTCTTTTCTGTACTGGTTCACAGAATAGGGCCTGAAATGATCAGGGAGGAATGTGGGATGTCTGTAGGCTTTAAAAGCTGGTAATATCTCAGTGGAGAAGGCAATGGCAACCCACTCCAGTACTCTTGCCTGGAAACTCCCATGGACGGAGGAGGAGCCTGGTGGGCTGCAGTCCATGGGGTCGCTGAGGGTCGGACATGACTGAGCGACTTCACTTTCACTTTTCACTTTCATGCATTGGAGAAGGAAATGGCAACCCACTCCAGTGTTCTTACCTGGAGAATCCCAGGGATGGGGGAGCCTGATGGACTGCTATCTCTGGGGTCGCACAGAATCGGACACGACTGAAGCGACTTAGCAGCAGCAGCAGTATCTCAGTGATCATAACCTGTGCTTAGCACATTGTTGACTGGGCGATTTTTGCAGAAGCTAATCCCTGTGGCCAAAATACACTATATGTATGTTTCCAGTTAATAACATGTTGAATAAGAATGGGCCTGGTATTGGTAAGCATGGGCCTGGGGTTGTCAGATCCTGGTTCCACCACTTAGAAGACTGTGGATGGATGACACCATCTCTCCATTTGCATTTTCTTAAAAACTTTTAAGATATGTACAGAAAAGTGTACGTGTCATGAGAGGATAGCTCTGTGATTTTCTTTTTTACAAACCAGACACACTCATGTAATGAGCACATTCACATCCAGAAACAGGATGTTAGAGCACCTAGAAGCTGGGCTGCGTTCCCTTCTGGATATAGCTCCCTAACCCCTACCAAAGACGACTGCTGTCCCGACTTCGGACTAGATTAGTTTTGCCTCTTTTCGTACTGAGAAGGACTAAGTACTGGGACTTCCCTGGCAGGTCCAGTGGTTAAGACTTTGCCTTCTAATGTAGCAAGTGCGGATTCGATCCCTGGTTGGGGAGCTAAGATGCCACGTGCCTTGTGGCCAAAAAAAAACAAAAAAGGTAAAACAGAACAATATTGTAACAAATTCAATAAAGACTTAAAAAAGTATCCACATCAAAAAAAGTCTTGAAAAGTGCTGAAAATAATTGAAAGTACTTCCACTCCGCATTCATTTGTGAGATTACTCCTGCATCGCTGTTGCTGTGTGTAGCTGTAGACCATTCATTCTCATGGCTTTATCATAGTCCGTTGTTTGAACCTACTCATACCTCCTGACAAACTCATGCCTGGGTGAGTAGGGTCGAAGCATTGCCACCACACCGCCCCCCACCCCAAACCCCTGCCAGAATATTCTCTAGGAGGGGAGTAACCTCACTCCTCACTTCGTCTCTCTATAGGGTTGCTATTGACTGCGTTGAGTCGATCATCAAGTTTATTTTTGTCATCAGTTATATGACTGGCCTTGTGCTGGATAGGAGCTTTGGATAGAAAAGATGTATGGCCTCTTTAGGAGACCAAAATCCTCAGAAGAGTGTAATGGTTAAGATGGTGGGCTCAAGGGACTTCCCTGGTGGTCCAGTGGTTAAGACTCTGTGCTCCCAGTGAGGGGGCGCAGGTTGGATCCCTGGTCAGGGAACTAAGATCTCACATGCACAAAACACCAAAACTGGTGGACTCAAAGAGTCAGACAGTCTGGGTTTTAATTTCTTTATTGCTATTCTGTGGCTGCTGCTGTTACCCTCATTGAGAATTTAATAAAGTCTAACTCCAGAACTGCAATTTCTTAACTATGTGACCTTACTCTTCTGCAAGTTCAATTTCCTTATCAAAAAAAAAAAAAATGAGGATAACAAAAACACCTAGCTCCCAGGAATGCGGTGAAGTGAGATTGTTTATGTGAAGTAGCAGGGTGTCCAACCCATAGTGAATATGCAGTGGCTTATTGTTATTTTGTTGTTTTATGATGGAAAGAATCATTTTAAACTTCCCATGGGATGGATAATAGGATTGTGGAGAGGAGGTTGCTGTTAAATAAGTGAAGGTTTCATTTATGATTTTAGGTCCTGTCTGCAGCGTGTGTGTCTCATCTTTTGGAGCGAGAGCCGTGACAATCTTCAGTGGCTTCCTGGTGGCAGGAGGCCTGATGTTGAGCAGTTTTGCCCCCAATATCTACTTTCTGTTTTTTTCCTATGGCATTGTTGTAGGTAAGAAATCTGGTCACTATGACACTTTTCTAAGCTTTGAGAGTTAAACGTCGTTTTAATGAATGACATTAATGTAAGGAGTGAAAATGTTCAGGAATAATTCACTTTCAACCACCACTTCACCAAGAATTGTTGCTTTAATGAAAGGCGCACCCAGTGAATTACAGTATTTCAAGGGATAAGTGTGTTTTAACAACGTACATTATGTTTTCTCTCAAGGTGTGGGAAGGGTTTAGCACTTGTCTCTCTAGCACAACAAAGGAAAAGAGAGAGGGAAGAGTGAAGCTTAGATGTCACTGACACCTGCCACTTCTCACTGATGCGGGAAGTGGTCCCTTTCATAGCGGTTGCTTGAACAGGGCTGTGTTGAACTATTTGTGTTCTAAACATCCTGCTGTTCCGCAGTAGCTGTCACCAGGGCCTCAATCACAAGGTCACAGCAGAAGTAAAAAGTAGATTTTAAAGTACATCATAATAATGATTGTTTCTGTGAAATATAAGGCATGAGCAGGCAAAATCGAGTGCTTAATGATGATCTTGGTAATAGGAGAGGAAAGGGTACAGGACTCAGGGCCTGAGAACACTGACAGTTTTGGGGGAAATACTTTTGTGATGTATTGTACTTATTGTCTTCTGTGTTAAACATCACCAGACTCATGATTCTTAGGAGCTGTTGGCAGGGAATTTTTTAAAAACACCAGCTTTCAAAGTGTCTTCTGCATGTCTGAAAGACTTAATTATTTTTCCTTCTAAATATTAAAAATGTATTTTGTAAATCAGATAGTCACTTTCAAATATATCATCTCTGTAAATCCAAATGTTCAGCTATTAGATTTTTTAAAAAACAATACACCAGTGTTATATAAATTGGAGGGGAATCAGTTGAAATACAGTGTAGGCAGAAGTTGTTCTATTTTTCATATTCAGTTTGAACAAATAGAAATGTGTATTAGTCACGTAGAAATATTTTATTATTCATTTATTTCTTATTTTTGGCCACTCCACACAGCTTGCAGGTTCGTGATCTCTTGACCAGGGATGGAACTTGGGTTCTTGCCAGTGAAAGCACAGAGTCCTAACCACTGGACCACCAGGGAATTCCTTAAATATTATATTTTAGATTGTAAAAATATTATGCCCACTCTTATTATCTGCTGCTGCTGCTAAGTCGTTTCAGTTGTGTCCGACTCTGTGCGACCCCATAGACTGCAGCCCACCAGGCTCCCCCGTCCCTAGGATTCTCCAGGCAAGAACACTGGAGTGGGTCGCCATTTCCTTCTCCAATGCATGAAAGTGAAAGTGAAAGTGAAGTCGCTCAGTTGTGTCCGACTCTTCGAGACCCCATGGACTGCAGCCTACCAGGCTCCTCCATCCATGGGATTTTCCAGGCAAGAGTACTGGAGTGGGGTGCCATTGCCTTCTCCACTCTTATTATCTAGTAAAATGTAATTGAATATTTGTTTAAGTAATGAAATGGTTAAGAAATAATTTGAATTATCAGAGGAAGGTGTTATACCTCTGCAGAAAGATTGACATTTTCCAAATAAAATTCCAATAAAAGGCTAAATAACCTCAAACATTTGATGTAAAGAATGGGTTATTTCTGATTAACATGTTTTTGCTTTACTGTCAGAAAAGTTACAACACATTTGATAAATGTATGTCGAGAGCCTATTTCTAGACAGGAGTTCTGTAGTACCATCTATATGACATTGGTTCAGGAGTGGTGCCAAAATTCTTAGAACACAGCGTATTTGGGTGGAGGAAGACGTTCCTTTCAGTGCTGACACAGCTAATTAATAGGAGGAGAGGCTTCAAGGGAATAGACTGAAACAGGGGGAAGATCTCATCACTACATGTGGCAGCAAAGGAAAGAGCACAGCTGGGCCGGACGTGACCCAGACAGGGGCTATAGTTAAGGATTTTGGTGTTTAAAGACTTCAGGGACAAATTCCAGCAAAATGGCTGGTTGGAGTCCAACCTGAAAGAACCTAATTTTGTTGACAACCAATATTCTTCTTTTTCACATAGGAATATTTCGCTAATAATAAATGATGGAAATAATAACCTCTAATATTTGAGTTCATACTGTGTGTTCAGCTCTGTGCCTTATATGCTTCCCTGGTGACTCAGTGGTAAAGAATCTGCCTGCCAAGCAGGAGATGGGGTTAGATCCCTGGGAAAAGGAAGATGCCCTGGAGAAGGAAATGGCAACCCACTCCAGTATTCTTGCCTGGGAAATCCCATGAACAGAGGAACCTGGCAGGCTCTGAGGGGTCACACACAGAGAGTTAGACATGACTTATTGACAAACAATACCACCAACAACTGTACGCTAAGCTCTGTGCTTTATATGATCTCAGTTCAGTCTTCATATGAACACATTTTACAGAGAGGGAAAGTGAAGCTCAATGAAGTGAGATTACTAACTAAAGCTGCAAAGCTGGAAGACTTGGTGTTAAATCCATTCAGTCTGACACCAGGTCCTGACCTCTTTTACGTGTTTGTAATTGTTTTTAATGCTTTTAGAACTCTTAAAGTTTATTTTGAATTTAACTCCATACTCAGATTCTACTCAGATCATAATCTAAATAAGCAGGTTACTTGTTAGTTCTTTGGGAACAGGTTGTATATGTGATATTTTGTATTACCTATTCACTATAGTGTTTATTACAGTTTAAACCTATACATGCAAATATGATCATCTCTGGTGTAAAATTTGAAAGTATTCATTGAATAGTCATCTTGAATTCTTTTCTAAAATCATGAAAATAAAAATATTGCTATTCATGCATGGGCATTTGATTACTCCTTGTAGGATAAACCCCTTTTAACATAGAAAATTAAATCATTATGTTACTGGTATGATTTGGGCATTTTCTCCAAAATTTTGGACTAAGCATTTTAAAATTTTGTGGGGTTTTACTGTCTCACATGATTTCAGAGTTAAGGTATAGCCTTCGTGAGTACATATCCAAAGTTGTCACTGACTTAAAAAAGTGATCTAAAGTGGGTGATACCATATTATTTGTATTACTATGGATAAAAATGAATTTTTAAAAAGAAAAAATGTGAGTGTAGGTTGTCCAAGATTTTATGTGCATTTGATTGTTGGAAGCATATCTAAGGGTATATAGAAAGACAGAGACAAAATTAACTAACCCCTATAATTAAATTTCACATTTTCTGTGGCAATGGAAAGGGCTTTATCAACTAGTACAACTGATTTTGATTTGGCTAATGGTTTTGTAACCTTTCAGTAGCTAATCCTGTTCCCTCTCCTCTGTGAATCCATGATCTTCTATTCATTAGATAGGATTTGATACTTTTCTTGATTTACTCTGGGATTCCCTGGTGGCTCAGACAGTAAAGAGTCTGCCTGTAATGCAGGAGACCCGGGTTTGATCCCTGAGTCAGGAAGATCCCCTGGAGAAGGAAATGGCAACCCGGTTCAGTATTCTTGCCTGGAAAATACCATGGACGGAGGAGCCTGGCCAACTACAGTCCATGGGTCGCAAAGAGTCAGACACGACTGAGTGGCTTCACTTTCACTTTTTGACTTACTCTGTTGGCTGCTGCTGGTGGTGGACTTGCAGATCTTCCACGTGGCTTTCTCCACTATGGTAACTTTTACTCCCCTGGGCAAAGAGCAATGCAGAAAGAAGGTTATGCCAAATATCGTGTACATGGGCTTCTCACGTGGCACCAGTGGTAAAGGGCCGCCTGCCAATGCAGGAAACACGAGAGACTCAGTTTCGATCCTTGGGTCAGGAAGTTTCCCTGGAGTAGGAAATGGCAACCTACTCCAGTATTCTTGCCTGGAGAATTCCAATGACAGAGGAGCTTGGCGGGCTGCAGTTCATAGGCTTGCAGAGTCGGACATGACTGAGCACCCTCAAGTGCCCACACTGCTGTTGAACCTGTAAGCACCTTGGTGCTCCAATTAAATATTAGGAACTGGGTAAATAACTGTATGATGTGCCCATGGACTCAGTGGACTCACTGTGAGCAAGACCAGGGCCATGATCCCGTATATTCCCTGGCTCCCATGAGATGCCACTCTAAGGGGAATCCATGTAAGTGCCTCAGGCCCCTAGCTAACAGTGCCGGTTCATATCCTGTGTCCTCAACGGAGAAGGCAATGGCAACCCACTCCAGTACTCTTGCCTGGCAAATCCCATGGACAGAGGAGCCTGGAAGGCTGCAGTCCATGGGGTCGCTGAGGGTTGGACATGACTGAGCGACTTCACTTTCACTTTTCACTTTGATGCATTGGAGAAGGAAATGGCAACCCACTCCACTGTTCTTGCCTGGAGAATCCCAGGGATGGGGGAGCCTGGTGGGCTGCTGTCTCTGGGGTCGCAGAGTCGGACACGACTTTAGCGACTTAGCAGCAGCAGCAGCACTCTGCTCAAAGGCATCCCACTTTCTCTAGTGTATGATATCTAAATAAGTGATTGTAGTTCTCTTCGGGGAATGATCCAAGATGTTATTATCTATATACTTGTCATAGTGTTTTTTTGTAATGTCTTTCTTTCTGGAATCCTGGCCTCTCCTTCATGTAATGGAACCTGGGGCAGAAAACAGGCCTATGGGGACTTCTCTGGCACTCCAGGGGTTAAGACTCTGCGCTTCCATTGCAGAAGGACAGAGTTCAATCCCTGTTTGGGGAACTAAGATCCTACATGCAGCATGGCCCAAACATAAAAACAAAAACAGTCACAAGTCTGATTAAAAAAAGAGCAAAACAAACTATGTCTGAAGATTGTATATGACTCTGATTTGGCAACAGATTCTGAATTTCTGTGGCTAGGAGAAAATTATAAGCTCAGGAGATACAGGTTCTGTGAGTTTGTGCAAAGCCCTTGATCCCCAATAGTGACTGTCTCCTCATCTGTGAAGGCAAACTAAGAAACCTGCATCACACAGGTCTTGTAAGGACTAGGTGAAATCGGCAGAATAAAAATAAGATATATAAGAGTGTTGAGTTGGATTTCAACAGCAAAAAATCAGTTGAATTTTCATTTCAATAATTATTTTATGATTTCCAATCATTTTAAATAATTAAAATTTTTTCAAGTTTTAATTTCAATAATTAAAAAGTCACTCACTGTAGTAATAATTGGACCTCTTTGCTGGCAGATTATTAACAGTTCTTATCATGGTTGACTTCTTTGTGGTTTTATTTTGTCAGTAAGCTCAGAGTATAGGGCTCATAGAATATGCATAGGATAAAGAAATGGGAATTTAATGAACAATGACACTTTCATCTGTTCCCATTGAAAGCAGAGTATCCAGTTGAAAAGGAAGTGACAGGAAATTATAACACAGTCTAAACTTATAAGTTGAGACTGTGTATTATGAATTCCTTTGAAAAAAACAAGAAAGATTCAGTCTAACGATAACATATATTGAGAACCCATTCTGTGCAGTATTCTAAGCATTATCCTTCATCTGGAATGAACTAGACAGTCTCTTGTATGGCATACACAGGAGCAAGGACTAACAAGCAGGCTCTGGAGTTGGACCATGTGGGTTAATCTTATCTTACTCACTTGCTAGCCGCACGGACTACAGACAAGTTACATATTGTTTTCTCATTTTTTGAATGGAGCATATCAATGGTATCTACCTTAGAAGGTTTTGTGGATGGATGAGTATTTTGCTGGAAGTTTTCACTTTCATCTCAGGTTCAAGGGATTTGTTAACAAATAAGCCACTCGTTGTATACAAATAAATAATACAAATATTTATTAGAATTATCTAGCTTACTTTCAATATACTGACATTAAAAGAGAAATAGAGCAGAGGATACATCACCAAATTAAGCTTTGACCAACATCGTGAGTTAATCAGCGCTGAGAAGTCCCGTGTCACCGTACATCTGGAGTCCCATTGGGAAAGGGTCCCAGGCAGTGCATCCGCTCCATGGGTGAGACTTCAAAGATTGCAGTTTGGGGTTCCTGTTTATAATCTGAGGATGGTAGCAAACTGATATCATCCTCAATCTGTGACCTAATTGCAGCTCTAGTTTCCTCTTGATGCTGTTTGTTTTGTTGCGTAAAACTTGGAATGTAGGTAAGCCTGGGGCTTGGTTGGCCAGGCCCCCTCCAGGGGCTCAACAATCACAAGATTTCTTCCCCGTCTTATCTATGGTGCTGCGAGTCTTGCACTCACAGCAGGCAGTCACTCATAGTCACTCTCAGGTAGGACACTATCCAGGCAGCTTAGAAGCAAGGCCAGAGGCCTTCTCTGCTTTGTCTCTGAAACCTAAACAAGATTATTTTTTAAATTTCCCTAATAATGAGTTTTCCAAATTTGCTGGCATATTGAGTGCAGCACTTTCACAGCATCATCTTCCGGGATTTGAAAGAGCTCAACTGGAATTCCATCACCTCCACTAGCTTTGTTCGTGGTGATGCTTTCTAAGGCCCACTTGACTTCACATTCCAGGATGTCTGGCTCTAGATGAGTGATCACATCATCATGATTATCTGGGTCGTGAAGATCTTTTTTGTACAGTTCTGTGTATTCTTGCCACCTCTTCTTAATATCTTCTGCTTCTGTTAGGTCCATACCATTTCTGTCCTTTATCTAGCCCATCTTTGCATGAAATTATCCCTTGATATCTCTAATTTTCTTGAAGAGATCTCTAGTCTTCCCCATTCTGTTGTTTTCCTCTATTTCCTTGCACTGATTGCTGAGGAAGGCATTCTTATCTCTCCTTGCTATTCTTTGGAACTCTGCATTCAAATGGGAATATCTTTCCTTTTCTCCTTTGCTTTTCGCTTCTCTTCTTTTCACAGCTATTTGTAAGGCCTCCTCAGACAGCCATTTTGCTTTTTTGCATTTCTTTTCCATGGGGATGATTTTGATCCCTGTCTCCTGAACAATGTCACGAACCTCTGTCCATAGTTCATCAGGTACTCTATCAGATCTAGTCCCTTAAATCTATTTCTCACTTCTACTGTATAATCATAAGGGATTTGATTTAGGTCATACCTGAATGGTCTAGTGGTTTTCCCTATTTTCTTCAATTTAAGTCTGAACTTGGCAATAAGGAGTTCATGATCTGAGCCACAGTCAGCTCCTGGTCTTGTTTTTGCTGACTGTATAGAGCTTCTCTGTCTTTGGCTGCAAAGAATATAATCAATCTGATTTCGGTGTTGACTATCTGGTGATGTCCATGTATAGAGTCTTCTCTTGTGTTGTTGGAAGAGGGTGTTTGCTATGACCAGTGTATTCTCTTGGCAAAACTCTCTTAGCCTTTGCCCTGCTTCATTCATCTAAGAATGCTCAAACTACCGCACGATTGCACTCATCTCACACGCTAGTAAAGTAATGCTCAAAATTCTCCAAGCCAGGCTTCAGCAATACGTGAACCATGAACTTCCAGATGTTCAAGCTGGTTTTAGAAAAGGCAGAGGAACCAGAGATTAAATTGCCAACATCTGCTGGATCATGGAAAAAGCAAGAGAGTTCCAGAAAAACATCTATTTCTGCTTTATTGACTATGCCAAAGCCTTTGACTGTGTGGATCACAATAAACTGTGGAAAATTCTGAACGAGATGAGAATACCCGACCACCTGACCTGCCTCTTGAGAAATCTGTATGCAGGTCAGGAAGCAACAGTTAGAACTGGACATGGAACAACAGACTGGTTCCAAATAGGAAAAGGAGTATGTCAAGGCTGTATATTATCACCCTGCTTATTTAACTTATAAGCAGAGTACATCATGAGAAACGCTGGGCTGGAAGAAGCACAAGCTGGAACCAACATTGCCGGGAGAAATCTCAATAACCTCAGATATGCAGATGACACCACCCTTATGGCAGAAAGTGAAGAGGAACTCAAGAGCCTCTTGATGAAAGTGAAACAGGGCAGTGAAACAGTTGGCTTAAAGCTCAACATTCAGAAAAAGAAGATCATAGCATCTGGTCCCACCACTTCATTGGAAATAGATGGGGAAAGAGTGGAAACAGTGTCAGACTTTATTTTTTTGGGCTCCAAAATCACTGCAGATGGTGACTGCAGCCATGAAATTAAAAGACGCTTACTCCTTGAAAGGAAAGTTATGACCAACCTAGACAGCATATTCAAAAGCAGAGACATTACTTTGCCAACAAAGGTCCATCTAGTCAAGGCTATGGTTTTTCCAGTGGTCATGTATGGATGTGAGAGTTGGACTATGAAGAAAGCTGAACACCAAAGAATTGATGCTTTTGAACTGTGGTGTTGGAGAAGACTCTTGAGAGACCCTTGGACTGCAAGGAGATCCAATCAGTTCATCCTAAAGGAGACCAGTCCTGGGTGTTCATGGAAGGACTGATGCTGAGGCTGAAACTCCAATATTTTGGCCACCTCATGCAAAAGAGTTGACTCATTGGAAAAGACCCTGATGCTGGGAGGGACTGGGGGCAGAAGGAGAAGGGGATGACAGGATGAGATGGCTGGATGGCATCACTGACTCGATGGACGCGAGTCTGAGTGAACTCCGGTAGTTGGTGATGGACAGGGAGGCCTGGCGTGCTGCAATTCATGGGGTCACAAAGAGTCAGACACAACTGAGCGACTGAACTGAACTGATGTTTATAATGTAAAACATCAAAAATAATATTGACTTGTATCAGTTGCCATAGTTCTGTTTTACCGTTTTAAAAAAATACCATTTTGAATATAGATTATCTTGTTTTTGTTTGTAGCTGGAATAAAATGACAGCTTGCTCGGTTTTCAAGTGGCTCTATGTCACACTGCCAACAAACCCAGGAATTCAGGCTCCTGTTTTCTCAAAATCATTCCTAAAATCAGGAAAATCAGGGACCTCCCTGGAGGCACTCCATGCTTCCAGTGCAGGGGATGCAGGTTCCATCCGTGGTCAGGGGAGCTAAGATCCCACAGGCCGTGCAGCCAGAAAACATAAAACAGAAGCAATACTGTAAGAAATTCATTACAGACTTTAAAAATGGTCCACATAAAAAAAAAATTAGAAAAAACAAAGTGTAGTGGGAGATGGGGAGGAGTGGGAGCAGGGACCCCAATATTCCATTAATGAATTGCTCAAGCTTCTTTCCAATTACTTTGCTTTTCTGAAAAGCACAACTGAAAAAATCAATTTCTTTCAGTCTCTTTTCTTCATATTATACTGATACTTGGCTACCCAATTACTGTTTTCTTAATAATATCTTCTCGATTTTGGAAAAATTCAATTTTCTCTTCCTTCATTTTCTTGGTCATATCTTCATAGTCCATTGAGCTTGAGGAGGGCATAGCCCACATTCCTAGACAATCTCATTCTCCTCTAGTGATGGCAAATTGGGTAAAGGTCATTTTCTGGATATTCACTTTAGCAGTTAGACTTTTATAAGCCTTTTTTTGGTTTGTTTGTAATGGTTATGCCATTAAAGATCTCCTTTTGTCTCTCATAGATGTTCAGTTATAATAAGGAACTCTGATTTTCTAATTAGTCTGAGGCTATGTAGCTATGTAATTCCATAATACTCAGGTGAAAACTGGAAAAATATATCAGTATAATGTCTATTTCAGGATATTTTGTTATAGTCCAAGCACAGATACTAAAATATTTTACATTTTTTAAATGTCTCTTAATCTTTGCAACTATCCTATGAGATTGTTTTAAAGATAAGGAAACTGAAAGTCGCACAGCCAGTAAGTGTTAAGAGTTGAGATTTGAGTCATACCTGCTTGATCCCAAACCTGTGCTTTTGACCAGCTAAAGTTATGCTCAGAGTACTCAGGTTAAACATATAAAGTTTGTGCTTTAATCAAGCCAGTGTCAAAACCATATTCCTGTATAAAACCATGCCAATCAGAAAGCTAGCCAGTTGCTTAAACTTTTACACTTTTTCCATGCAGATGTTTTAGGATAGAAGCATGACCAGAAGCATTTGGATGCTCTAACTTATCTTTTTTAGCATCTGAAGTTCCATTCTCACAAATTTGTTTTAAAAGTAGGTATTTCTGGAATACTATATGCAATTGCCTACCTTAACCTTTGATCAAAATGATAAATCCTACTGGCTCAGCTGTTTTAAGAGGTGCTCAAATGCTTGTTCCAGAACATGGAGAGGGGGCATTCTCCCAAATGACCAAGAGACAAGTCCTTACACACGGTGACTAGCTGTTCTAGTTTGCCCAGGATGAAGGGTTTTCCAGGATATCAGACTTATAGTGGCCAAACTGAGAAAGTCCTAGGTGCTACCCCTGACCCCTATTTCACACGTAGAATCTGGATTCTGTAACTTGACCCTCATCACTTTTGAAGATTGCTGTAAATGAACTAGTACTAAACCATTTCCTTTCTATAAAGATAATACTGCAGGGAGAAATTTTCATATGTAAATACAGGGGTTCGATAGATGTCCATTAAGAAATGAAAATCATGACATCCGGTCCCATCACTCCATGGGAAATAGATGGAGAAACAGTGGAAACAGTGTCAGACTTTATTTTGGGGGGCTCCAAAATCACTGATGGTGATTGCAGCCATGAAATTAAAAGATGCTTACTCCTTGGAAGGAAAGTTATGACCAACCTAGACAGCATATTCAAAAGCAGAGACATTACTTTGCCGATTAAGGTCCATCTAGTCAAGGCTATGGTTTTTCCAGTGGTCATGTATGGATGTGAGAGTTGGACTGTGAAGAAGGCTGAGCGCCGAAGAATTGATGCTTTTGAAGTGTGGTGTCGGAGAAGAGACTCTTGAGAGTCCCTTGTACTGCAAGGAGATCCAACCAGTCCATTCTGAAGGAGATCAGCCCTGGGATTTCTTTGGAAGGAATGATGCTAAAGCTGAAACTCCAGTACTTTGGCCACCTCATGCGAAGAGTTGACTCATTGGAAAAGACTTTGATGCTGGGAGGGATTGGGGGCTGGAGAAGAAGGGGACGACAGAAGATGAGATGGCTGGATGGCATCACTGACTCGATGGACATGAATCTGAGTAAACTCCGGGAGTTGGTGATGGACAGGGAGGCCTGGCGTGCTGCAATTCATGGGGTCGCAAAGAGATGGACATGACTGAGTGACTGAACTGAATACAAAGATATGTTTATAATGATAGTTTAAAATAATTCATAAATAATTTTCAAAATATGTGCACAATTTCCAATATTTTGTTGCTTGTCCTCCTAAAATAAATGAAAATTCCATTCAGTTATATAGTCTTCTGATATACATATCTCTTATCAGTTTAATTGGTGTGAGTGTTTTTTAGTTGTAGATAAGGACTAAGAAAACTGAAGAGGACTTCCCTAGTGGTGCAGTGGCTGAGACTCCGTGCTCCCAATGCAAGGAGATGAGGTTTGATCCCTGGTCAAAAATCTAGATCCCAAGTGCTGCAACTAAGACCCAGCACAACTAAATAAATAAATACAAATTTTTTTAAAATTTAAGAAAAATGAGAAAATGAGGCTGTTTAGTAAGATTTGCTCAGACCATCACCCCATAAGGCATACAAGTTGTAAATCCTTTTTTCAAACCATATAATTCTAATTCTCTGTTTCTAATGATTCTATCCTGTTACATAAATACTGTGAAATAAAATAATCTTTAATATTTTTTAAGCTAAGATGTATTTTCTGGCCTAAGTTAAAAACATCAGCACAATTTAGTTGGAAAGCAGACATAAGATACTTTAAAATATATATATATATTCACACACAGCGTGCATGTATGTAGTTTGTGTGTGTTTGTTATATGAATAGAGAAAATGAGACAAAGAGAGGAAGAGAAAAATGCAAGAAAGAGTGACAGCCAGAGTAAGAATAGATAGAAATGGTTGAAATTAGCCAATGTAACTTAAAATTGGGAATTCAAATGAAGTTGATGGGAAAAAGAAGAAGAATAACTTAAACACTCTGTGCCAGGCTCAGACCTGGAACCAGGAGGCTCAAATGAATAAGACACAGCCTGCCCTCAGGTAGTGGCTTGGCTCATTGTCTAGCTGGGGGATGAGACTTGTAAATATGTAACTTGTAACATAGCAAAATTAAGTGCAGTAATAAAATGAAAGCAACGTTCAGTGCAGGTATAATATGTCGGGGGGTGGGCGCATGGAAGAAGGCTTCATGCAGGAATTGGTGCTTGAGCTAAGTCTTCAAGGGCAGGTGGGATGTGATCAGATGGGCACAAGTTGGAGGAGTGAGGATGGTGGGAGGACATTTCAGGAGCTCAAATGCTCAGGGGCATGAGATATAGTGGATAATAAGGGTCTTTTTCGGGATATTTGTTTAAGAAACACACAGATCGTGAGTGGAATTGCAAATATGTCAAAGCTTTGTTTGCTTTATAAATAAGATCATCTATACCAATTTTTTCAGATTCCATATAGATCCAATAATATACGGTATTTGTATTTCCCTTTCTGACTTTAGTCTGTATGACAGTATCAAGGTCTATCCACAGCTCTTCAAATGATAGAAATAAAGAGACAGACATAACACACAAACATAGAGATACCAAGGCGGAAAGGGGGAGTGGGGTGAATTGGGAGACTGGGATTGAGATACAGTTCACTTTCAGTTCAGTTCAGTCGCTCAGTCGTGTCTGACTCTTTGCGACCCCATGGATTGCAGCACGCCAGGCCTCCCTGTCCATCACGAACTCCCGGAGTTCACTCAGACTCTCGTCCATCGAGTCAGTGATGCCATCCAGCCATCTCATCCTCTGTCGTCCCCTTCTCCTCCTGCCCCCAATCCCTCCCAGCATCAGTGTCTTTTCCAATGAGTCAACACATTACTATGAATAAAACAGATAACAAATGGGAACCTACTTTATAGCAGGGGACACTCTACTCATTGCTTTGTGGTGACCTCAAACGGGAAGGAAACCCAAAAAAGAGGGGATATGTGTATATGTATAGCTGATTCACTGTGCTGTACAGCAGGAACTAACACAGGCTTCCCTGGTGGCTTAAACAGTAAAGAATCTGCCTGCAGTGCAGGGGACATTGGTTCATTCCCTGGGTCCGGAAGATCCCCTGGAGAATATTCCAATGCTAAAATATAAAATCTAAAATAAAAATATAAAAAATAAATTTTTGAAAAGCTTGATTTGCAGCAGAGACCTGATGATGAAGGGTCTTAATGCAGGAGAGTGATGTGATGAGAACTGTGTGATAATTAGAAGATAGATTGGTGGACAAACTACTGGAGGCTGAGACAGCAATGAGGAGGCCATTTGTTCAGAACAGAAAAGATCTGGAGAAGATGAATTGAGGCAGCGGCAGTCCACAGAGTGGGAGGTTGATAATTTAGGCAGTGGGTATGATAACGAACTTGATGTCTGGGGGAGGAGATAAAGGAAAAAAGGACTCTGAGGTTATGGTCTACCCAGAGATATGTGCAGTAAACATAAGGTATGGAAAAGAAATGTAAGAACATGTAAATATGTTTCAGTTTAGTCACTCAGTTGTGTCTGACTCTTTGCAACCCCATGGGCTGCAGCACGCCAGGCTTCCCTGTCCATCACCAACTCCTAGAGCTTGCTCACACTCATGTCCATAGAGTTGGGGATGCCATCCAACCATCTCATCCTCTTTCATCCCCTTGTCCTCCTGCCTTCAATCTTTGACAGCATCAGGGTCTTCTCTAAGGAGTCAGTTCTTCACATCAGGTGGCCAGAGTATTGGAGCTTCAGCTTCAGCATCAGTCCTTCCAGTGAATATTCAGGACAGATTTCCTTACGATTGACTGGTTGGAGCTCCTTGCAGTCCAAGGGACTCTCAAGAGTCTTCTCCAACACCACAGTTCAAAAGCATCAATTCTTGGGCACTCAGCTTGCTTTATGGTCCAACTCTCACGTCCATCTGTGACTACTGGAAAATCCATAGCTTTGACTAGATGGACCTTTGTTGGCAAAGTAATGTTTCTGCTTTTTAATATGCTGTCTAGGTTGGTCATAACTTTTCTTCCAAGGAGCAAGCGTCTTTTAATTTCATGGCTGCAGTCACTATCCACAGTGATTTTGGAGCCCCCCAAAATAAAGTCTCTCATTGTTTCCCCATCTATTTGCCATGAAGTGATGGGACCGGATGCCATAATCTTAGTTTTCTGAATGTTGGGTTTTAAGCCTGCTTTTCCACTTTCCTCTTTCACTTTGATCAAGAGGCTCTTTAGTTCTTCTTTGCTTTCTGCCATAAGGGTGGTATAATCTGCATATATGAAGTTATTGATGTTTCTCCTGGCAGTCTTGATTCCAGCTTGTGCATCATCCAGCCTGCCATTTCGCATGATGTACTCTGCATAGAAGTTAAATAAGCAGGGTGACAATATACAGCCTTGACGTACTCCTTTCCCAATTTGGAATGAGTGTGTTGTTTCATGTCTGGTTCTAACTGTGGTTTCTTGACCTGCAGACGGATTTCTCAGGAAGCAGGTAAGATGGTCTGGTATTCCCATCTCTTGAAGAGTATTCCACAGTTTTTTTGTGATCCACACAGTCAAAAACTTTGGCATAGTCAATAAAGCAGAAATAGACGTTTTTCTGGAACTCTCTTGCTTTTTTGATGATCCAGCAGATGTTGGCATTTTGATCTCTGGTTCCTCTGCCTCTTTAAAATCCAGCTTGAACATCTAGAAGTTCATGGTTCATGGACTGTTGATACCTTGCTTGGAGAATTTTGAGCATTATTTTGCTAGCGTGTGAGATGACTGCAATTGAGCAATAGTTTCAACATTCTTTGGCATTGCCTTTCTTTGGGTTTGGAATGAAAACTGACCTTTTCCAGTCCTGTGGCCACTGCTGAGTTTTCAGAATTTGCTGGCATATTGAATGCAGGATTTTAATAGCATCATCTTTTAGGATCTGAAATAGCTCAACTAGAATTCCATCACCTCCCCTAGCTTTGTTCATAGTGATGCTTCCCAAGGCCCACTTGACTTCACCTTCCAGGATGTCTGGCTCTAGGTGAGTGATCATACCATTGTGGTTATCTGGGTCATGAAGATCTTTTTTGTATAGTTCTTCTGTGTATTCTTGCCACCTCTGTTTATGTTTGAGGTGAGGTGAGGTGAAGTTGCTCAGTCGTGTCCGACTCTTTGTGACCCTGTGGACTGTAACCTACTAGGCTTCTCCATCCATGGGATTCTCCAGGCAAGAATACTGGAGTGGATTGCCATTTCCTTCTCCAGCGGATCTTCCCAACTCAGGGATCGAACCCGGGTCTCCCGCATTGGAGGCAGACGCTCTAACCTCTGAGCCACCAGGGAAGCCTATATAATAACAGATAGAAATTATATTTTACTAATGATTATGCTTCGAATTGTTAGTAGTGTAGATATTTCATTTAAAAAATTATTATGCTGTACTGGAGGTTGATGCTTAAAATTTTTTCACTGGTCACAGTCTAATCAGAAATGATTTGAGGCCAAGAAAGGCTTTATCTTTATGTATTTATTCTTTTCATTAGAGTATAGTTGATTTATAATGTTGTGTTAGTTTCAGATATACAGCAAAGTGAGTCAGTTACACATACACATATATCCACTCTTTTTTAGAGTCTGTTCCCATATAGTCCATTACAGAATACTGAGTAGTGTTCCCTGTGCTATACAGGAGATCCCTATAAGTTATCTATTTTATATATATAGTAGTGTATATATGTCAATATTGATTTCTCAATTTATCCCTCACTCCCCAAGGAAGGCTTTAAGGCAGCAGTTTCAAATTTTCTATTCTTCAGTCTTTACACTCGTTTATTTAGAACCCCAGTTCAGTTCAGTTCAGTCGCTCAGTTGTGTCTGATTCTCTGCGATCCCATGAACCACAGCACACTAGGCCTCCCTGTCCATCCCCAGCTGCCAGAGACTACCCAAACCCAAGGAACCTTTAATTATGTGGATTATACTTATTTAGACTTACTTTGTTACTGCATTAACAGTTGAGAAGTTTTAAAGTATTTGTTTAGTAATTCATTTAAAGATAATAACAGATCCAGCATAAGTAACATGTGCTGTGTTATATTCAGTCGCTTCAGTCGTGTCTGACTCTTTGTGACCTTTTAGACTATGGCTTGCCAGGTTCCCTTGTCCATGGAATTCTCCAGGCAACCCATGGACTGGGTTGCCGTGCCCTCTTCCAGGGGATCTTTCCTACCTGGGGACTGAACCCGCATCTCCTGTGTCTCCTGCATTGCGAGTAGATTCTTTACCTGGGAAAAGTCAGGTTCTTTACCTGGGAAAGGCAGATTCTTTACCTGGGAAGGGCATTAATAACATACTTATTACAAAAACCAATTCTGCTTTCCAAAACAAAACAAAGTTTAATGAGAAGAATGGCATTGTTTTACATTTTTGCAAATTTCTGTAACATCTGGTTTCATGGGAGGAATCTGGATTCTCTGATCTGTTCAGTAACTCAAATCTGTTGTAATATGTTGTTTTGTGGTTTTTTTTTTTTTCGATTGAAGTGTGTGAAGAAAATCTCACACAAAGGTGTAATTGGAAAAGAGAGAGGTTTATAATACTCTCCTCACGTCACTGTAGATACTTTTTTTGCTCCTTCAGAAACTTGATATATGATGGTTTCCCAAGGGTTAATTGCAATATGGAAATTGAAACCGCATCAGTATACTTTTCATGCTCTGTAATATTCAATCAATTTATTTAGATCTGTAACTTTGACTAGGTCAGCATTCAAGTCTGATTTTCTAACATTGTGAATTGGATATGTGAAAAATATTGGTTCTCTGAGTTAGGCAGAACTTTAAAATGTTGACACATTTTCTTAAATAACAGCTAAAAATATCACTTCTGTTAGTATCACCAATAGGCTTGTCAGGCGAGTGTATGCTCCTCGGTTCTGTCTCGTCACAACAAAGATTTGGAGTGATGGATGTTAAGGCCCTCGACGTGTCACAGCTCTCGGGTCTTGGACAAACTGTGTTATAGCTCTCAGGTCTCGAATGGACTGTGTTATAGCTCTTGGACAAATCAGTGTTACAGCTCTATTTTATTTAGATAATAGCAGGAAAACCCATCCTTGAGGAGTGAGGGCATGTTGACCCAAAGACGCGAAGAGAAGAGCTCCGCAGCGTGCAGGAGAGAGAGAGAAACCCCCAGCCCTTTGGCTCCTCTTTTTATCTGTTTTTTCTCCCCCAGGGCCTGCCCTGTGTGAATTGGGCTAGCCAGGAGTGTTGTTTGGTCTACCTGAGGTCTTCACTCTGGGCCTCGGACCTTCCTTTGTGCAATTTTCGCGGGCTTTTCTCTTCCTTGTCTTTTAGCCACCGCCATTCTGGACTCCTGTTGCCTATTCTAAGTATCTAACAGGCTCATCAGAAAACATTTATCTTTCGGGAAACTGTCAAATCACGGTATTAGGTACAAGTTTCAAAAAATTCTAATTTTTACTGGAAAATTCTAATTTTATCATTGGTAACCATTATTGTCAGTTATTTTCCTTGCTTGTTTTCAAGAAAATGTCTGCCCGACATATAAGTCTGAGTAACCATAGTTTGTCTATCAGACATTCTTTCAAATACATGCAGGGTTACGTGGAAAATTTGGCTACTTTAGCTGGCTACTAAAACAGTTGAGTAATTACTTTTTCTTGCCTCAATTGTTGCAATTCAGATGAAGCATTTAAGAATTTTTAATTTGTTTTTACTGTGAATGAGTGGTGATGAAGCATATAAGATAAGAAGCAGGGTACCAATACCTTGATTTGTACTAAGGCTCTTCCAGTTTTACTCACCATCTCTTTTGTACCAATAGCATAAATGTGAACAGAGTGGAAAAAAAGCTGAAAATATGTTAGTATCATTATGAAAATAGTTCTGACTTCATGCACTCCGAGAAAGACCTTGAGGGCTATCTCCTTAATAACTGATGGTTTAAGGTCATCCTAATCCTGATCTGGGAAAGTGTCATGTCACCTTCTGTGTTTTGAAAAGTTTAGAGAAAAAGCATTTAAAATTTCTTCTACATTAAAAAAAAGTGAGGTGATCTTATCTGAAACCCATGACTTGAAATAACTTTTAAAAATTTCTTTCTTTTTAGTCTAAGGGAAAACATTTAAAAGTTACTGTTTTAACTTTTCTGGCATTGGCAAATAGAAATGTCCTTTTCATGGAGCTCTGACAACCAAATTACCCAAAAGTAAATTCATTCCCTCTCCAAAACTTTTTGAATTACAATTTTAATTAAGGGTGGCATTTTTTTGGTTTCACAAAATTGATTGTTCAGGCACAGGTCTTATTTTATTGAAGTATATTATATGTGATAATGATAAGTATATAAGTCAATCCAATTCATGTTTTAGTTTATGAGATATAGTATCTCTTCCCTTAAATCATACAGAAGGGTGCTGTATTTGAAAAAATTCATAATATTTAAAGTGTAATTATTTTAATCTACCTTGTTTCTTTAAGAGTACTTTTTAATACAGTCACGGATGATCATCTGAGTCTTTAGTTGTCTTAAGCACTAATTTCATAAAATGTTTATGCAGTGTATTTGTTAAACTCATGTATTCTTTCTAATCATAGTCCAGGTGGCAATCGAAAGTAATGAAAATGACTTTAATAAGTCACCTAATGAGTCATGGTTAAAATTAGTGTTTAGACAATGGCTTTTATGTTGTTTATAGAGTGACCCTCAAGAACGGATGATATTGCAGAAAGAGGGCACATGTTATAAGTTAGAAGTCAGAGGAATGCTTTATGGAAACCAAAACTGGGGTTATTAGATCCTTAATAGGGAGAAAAAGATTAAGCTAACAAACAAGAGCCTTAAATATTGCCCTAGGGTCTAAAGAAACGGATATTGGGTTGTAAGGTATTTTTTTCCTAATCATAAAAGAATTTCAAATTTACAGAGAAATAAAGAATAGTATAGTAAGGAACCACTCGTGGTGAATTCATGTCAATGTTTGACAAAAGCAATACAGTAATGTAAAGTAAACTAAAGTTAAAATAAAAATTTCAAAAAAAAAAGTAAGGAACCATATGATCACCTCTTAAATGTAACTGTTGTTAATATATTATTATATTTTCTTCCTCTTTTTTTCAAAGAGATTTTAAACTAAAGACATGACGTTTTATTCCTATATAAAACAATTTGCATCTGTAAAAGATTAAAACTTACAAATACACATTTTACAGTGATGGGATGATCTGAGAGCCCCAGAAGGCCTTTGTTTTGTAGACTGGATGTGCCAAGCTGGGAAGTCTAGCGAAAGAGCTTGGAATGATGAAGGAGATTTTATAAAATTGTTTAGAGGGCTTAGATGAAGAAGAACACTGAGCTGAGGGTAAATATGTGGAAGAGAGCCAGAGAAAGATAGTTAATGGAGAATTTTGGTTAAATTTTGCTATTTGGTGTGTGATTTAACCATTTTCTCTATCTCTCCATAATGTCTTCATTTAAATTTACATTACTCTTTTGTGCTTTAGAAATTGGATTTTTTTGACCCTGACCTTAAGGATGGTGGGTGGGAGTGAAAACCGAGGCTGGCCAAAATGTGTTCGTTGGAGCTGCACCACTAACATCAGAGGGATCTAGGAACACATAGTTTGAAGAGTTTTAGCCAATCAGTAACAGAATGTCCTATTAGAGTTATTTATTTATTTTACAAATACATTTTTTTAATTGGAGTATAATTGCTTTACAATGTTGTGTTAGTTTTTGCTATACAACAGTGTGAGTCAGCCATATGTATACATCCCCCTCACTTAAGATATATAGAATTCTATGTAAGATACATAGAATTACATATATATCCCCTCCTCTTAAGCCTCCCTCCCAACCACCACCCCCCCATCCCACCCATCTAGATCATCAAGGAGCATTGAGCTGAGCTCCTGTGCTATATAACAGCATCCCATTAGCTATCTATTGGTAGTGTATATACCTCAGTACTAATCTATCCATTCGTCCCACCCTCCCCACCCCTTGTGGGTGTTCAAACACAGGTCTGTTCTTTACATCTCCATCTCTTTTCCCTCCCTGCACATTGGTTTATCAGTACCAGTTCTCTAGATTCCATATACATGCGTTAATATACAATGCTTGTTTCTCTCAGAGTTACTTAATTACCCCTCTTTGTTTCTTGCATTGAAATAATATAGTCTGCCTTAATTTATGCACTGTCTTCTTGTGTGTAGGTCTCGGATGTGGTTTATTATACACGGCAACGGTGACCATCACGTGCCAGTATTTTGACAGCCGTCGTGGCCTTGCCCTTGGCCTGATTTCAACAGGTACATTTTTGATAATAAGTACAGCACTGCCACTCTTCAGCCTTGTAATCAAAGTTGAAAGTTACCAAGCACAGATAGGTTTAACCAACCACCCCACAGCTACACTCAGGAGCACAACTTTTTTTTTGTTTACTCTAATCCTAGAAGGAAATTATTTTCCACTGTAAATATGGGTGTAGCTTTCAAAACACCCTAAAGATACATATATAAAAAAAGCTGGGGCATTAAATGTCCAATATAACATAGGAAAAGAAAACTTATGGGTCCAATAATTTGAGAATCACATCCTGGTGAGAGCCTTGCTAAAAGAAGCAGAGAGCACTTAAGTAAAGCACCTGAACCCTGAGAAAGACAGGAGAAATGAAAGGAAAATGGAGATCCTTTAGGCGACTGTCAAGAAGACCATTGCTGATACCTCTCTGACTCCATTTATTGTGGAACTTAGTTTTTCTAAAGTACTGATTTGTGAATACATCCAACTAGTCTATGTGCATATCCAAATGACAGACTGTTTATCCTTATTATTCCTTTAATAATCAAGACCATCACTGGGCGGGGGGCAGAGTGTAAGTATAAAACCTTCTGGACTTCAAGTCTCTGATATTTTTGAGTGGTGTTTTATTTTTCAGATGTATTTTTTTTTTTTCCTAAGCCATTTAGAGAACTTACCAAAATTTCTGTGGCCAATATTTTATGAGTTTGTTTAGGAGATAAAGTGTCCAGGCTTACTGAAACTTGTGTGTTTACATTGCTGCTTGCTAATGGGTGGCTATTCCTGAGAGGTCAGACTTTCCGATAAGCTGAATTACTTCAGTAGTGTATCTGGCAGCAGGATCCAAACTAATGTTTTGTTCCTGAGGCCAGTGCAGCAAAGTGACTCCAGATCCGATTAAATTAAGCTGGATATTTACCCGAGGTGGTTTAAGAAAGCTTTACCAGGTAAGAAACGTGAATCATGGCCCAGGAGGAGAGAGGACCAGGGTCTGAGGGCATGGTTAAGGTAGAACTGAGAGAAGAAAGAGAAAAACAAAAAGATGGAGAATCCAGAGCAGTTAATTAGCAGTCTAAAGAACTGACAGCATCTTCCACAAGTGTGGGGAGGACCGTGAGACAGGCATGGCACCTTAAAGGACAACAGGTCTTACCTATACTGTATTTTTTTGGCCATGCAGCATGCGGGATCTTCCCTAACTAGGGATCAAACCTGTGCCCCATTGGGAGTTTGGACTCTTAACCACTGGGCCACCAGGGAAGTCCCACCTATACTGTATTTTGTTTTTTGTAAAGGCACTGTAATGTAGTGACAAACCCAGACCCTGAAGCCAAATCACTTGGTTTTGAATCCTCTGTCACTCAGTAGCTGCCTGGTGACAGACAAGTTACCTAACTGTTCTGTGAAATTAACTGTTAAGCCTCAGTTTTCTGAACTATAAAATGAGGATAATAATAGTTTCCATCTATGGGACTCCACCCTGTATAGCCTGTATTGGCCCAGCTTCATGACTGAAGAAAGAACCCAGTGACATGTGAGTAGGTATAAGTGAAGCAGGCACTGGTCAAGCAGGGAATGTACAGAGGGCAAGAGAACAGCCACTTTGAGTGACCTGAGCATACACCATCCCACTGGGGCATTAGGAATATTAAAGGAACGTATGCATAAGGCACATGGCAAGGGCTGTCAAAGTGTTAGCTATTAAAACTATCACCTGGGTTTCCCTTAACATCCAGATTTATCTGGGATGAAGGTGTTAGAAATTGTATGCTGAGAGAGTTGCTCTTGTTTTCCATTCTGTCTAAAGAGGAAACCATAAGGGCCTGGACCTTAGCACACTGAACCAAAATGGACTGACTGTGGACAATCCAGATTTGGCAGAATTAGGGAGTTTTCAGTTGCAACACATAGGAAGCCAGGTGAAGCAGAAATCAGGGAGCAGTATGAATCCACTGTCTTAGTCTGTTCAGGCTGCTCTAAAGGATCTTACACTGAGTGGTTTATAAACAACAGAAATGTATGTCTCAGAGTTCTGAGAGTGGAAGTCTGAGATCAGGGTGTCAAGGTTAGCTGGGTTGGGTTCTGGTGAGAGCCTTCTCCTAGGTTGCAGACTGTCATCTTCCTTTGTCCTCATATTGCAGAACAGAAGAGGGAGCTCTCCGCGGTTCTCTTTAAGAAGTGCATTCATTCCATTCATGGGGGGCTTCACCCTTTGACCTAATCACCTCCCAAAGGCTGTACCTACTAATTCCATCATGTTGGGGGTTAAGATTTCAACTTACAAATTTTGGAGAGACACAAACATTCAGTCTATAGTATCTACCATCAGTGAAAGAGGTGACAAGAAAAATAAGACTCACAGTAGAAATTTTTAAAAATTGAAAAAGAACCCCAAATCAAAATAACTGAATTAACGTGACTTGGTTTAACTATTGCAACCTAGGTAAAAGAAAGAAACATGGGCATAAAATGGAAGTTTGGGGAATAGTCTTCCTCCCCAGTGAACAGGGATTGATTAACTAGTGCCCATGGGCCCAGTCTGATCTGCTGAGTGTTTTTTGGACAGGTCATGCATAAAGAATGGCTTTTATACTTTTGATTGGTGGAAAAAAAAATCAAAAGAATATTTCATGGTACATGAAAATTATGTAAAATTAAAATTTCAGTGTCTATAAATAAAGCTTTATTGAAACACAGTCATACTATTCCTTCATGATTCTTCTCTGGCTGTTTCATGTTTTAAGGGCAGAGTTGAGCATTTGTGACAGAGCTTGGATGGCCCACTGTGAGTTAATTATTTCCTCTCTAGCCCCCTTTTATAGAAAAAGTCTATTGACCCCTGGTCTTGAAGAAGAGTTCATCAAGATGTACGTGTATATCTTACCATTTCAGGTTCCCTGAACATCAAATTCATATTTTGCCTCTTTGTGATCATATATACTATAGACATGCATGGAAGCATAATTAGTACTTTATTTCACTTTTTCCTTTACATTGATGATTTTAAAATTGGGTTTTTTTTTTTAATTAAAAATTATAGTTTTACAGTTTACACAGTTCCACAAGAGAGCTCTAATTACTCTTCATTGCCCTGAAAGAATTTTTGCATTTTGTTTTTTGGCTGTGCTACATGGCTTGTGAGATCTTAGTTCCCCAACAAAGGATAGAACCCAGGCCCTTGACAGTGAGATCATGGAGTCCTAACCACTGGACCACCAGAGGATTCCCTGCCATATCTTCCTAAGCCATGACTACATTTTCATGGGATGTGGGCTGAAAACACTAGTGTCCAAAGTGGAATTTTATTTTGGTGCCCTATCGTACACTTAGCATATCATAGGTTTTTGATAAACTACCTGATGAAGTGATTTGATATGTTTCCCTTAATATTTCATAATGTTGATAGATAAACTTAGTTGGTGAGCAGTGGGGAATTGTTTACTTTCTCAAGATCAAAATATTTAACTTTCAAAACATCAAGAATATTTTAAAGTAATTATGTGACACTTTGTTAGAACTTCTACAAAGAAATGATGTTAGAGAAAATATGAATTAATAGTAAATGGATGCTAATGCACTATGGAAGTGCATGAAATATAGTCCTCTTTTCAGTTCTTTCCATTTGTTTTGTAAAGTGCTTTTAACCTTTAAAGTATGTGCCACTTTTAAAAAGATAAGGAAGGATTCAACTTGTCTACTTTTATTACTTAATAGTCAGCACAGGGAGACTTCCTAAGTAGCCACAAAAAGAAACTGTATTAACTGCCATTACACTAATGTGAACTACTGATTAATGTTTGTAAGCAAAGTTTTTTTCTTTGGGGATAAAGAAGTTAATTTTAAATATGTTAGGAATGTACAACTGTGGTACCAAATTTTTTTTTAAAATAATTCTAAGAGTCATTTGGTTATTTGTAATTTTTACAATAAGCTTGGCATCCTGTTCGGATTATGATGTAATTTGGTATAGACCGTTTAAAAAGTATGATTAACCTCTTTAGACTATTTTTTTAAAATTACAGATCACTTTCTTTCCTATTTTTTTTGAGTTGACATTTCTCAGTGATATTTAAATTTTAAAATAGTCAATCAACAGCTGAAATCAGAACCAGATAAGAACACTTCAAATTAATTGGCCTGAAGTAATTTGCCATTCCAGTGTGGTTTGTGTGATCTACTAAAAAATGGTGTATTTACAGTGTTGCACAAGTGTGCAAGCAGGCAGACTTTGTAATTTTAATATCCTATCGAAGTTCACTTTACTTTCTCATAGTTTATTAATATCAATCATTCATTCTGATGATTAGCAATGGATTTGAGCTTTCCTTGTGTCTCAAATGGTAAAGAATTAGTCTGCAATGCAGGAGACCCAGGTTCGATCCCTGGGTTGGGAAGATCCCCTGGAGAAGGAAATTGCAACCCACTCCAGTATTCTTGCCTCAAGAATGCCATGGACAGAAGAGCCTGGCAGGCTGCAGTCCATGGGTTCTCAAAGACTGAGTGACTGACACACTTGAGTTATCAAACCACTATAAATATCCTACAACTAAAATATTAATATATTCTTCATCTCAAAAAATAAAATATGAAAACTTTCTTTTCCAAAAGGAATACATATAAAGCATGGAGCCTGTAAGTACTAAAAATGTAGTTGTATAAGGTATTTGCTAAGAACATAGGTTCCTGGGGTCAGACTGAATGAGAATCCTACTTATGCCACTTGTAGCTTTCTGATCTGCGGGAAATTTCTCAACCTTTCTAGCCCAAGGTCACTTCAAGTGTACACTGGGAATAACAATAGGACATACCCAACAGGAGGGGCTTCCCAGGTGGCCCTAGAGGTAAAGAACCCACCTGACAATGCAGGAGACACAGGGGATGTGGGTTTGATCCCTGGGTGGGAAGATCCCCTGGAGAAGGAAATGACAACCCACTCCAGTATTCTTGTCTGAAAACTTTCATGGACAGAAGAGCCTGGTGGGCTACAGTTTATAGTCACGGAGAGTCAGGTATGACTGAGCAAACACAAGCACTCACATGCACCCAACAGGATTATTGTAAGGAAACATTATTGTGCCATGTAAAGTATTTAACACAGTGTCTGCACTGCAAATGCTAATTTTAAAAATAGATCTATCAGTGTTACTATTGTTGAGGTCATCATCGTCATCATCTTCAGTTTTCTTGTGATTTTAATATGAAGGCATGCTCATGAATGCCAGTGTGACAAAGAAATTGAGCTGTAGTACTAATAATGCTTGTTCTGAGAGTCCCGATGATAAGAGGTTAAGATTAAAGAGTTGCCATTTCCTTTTTAGGTTCAAGTGTTGGACTTTTTATATATGCTGCTTTGCAGAGACTGTTGATTGAGTTCTATGGACTGGATGGATGCCTGCTGATTGTGGGTGCTTTAGCTTTAAATATATTAGCCTGTGGCAGTCTGATGAGACCCCTCCAGTCCTCTGATTTCCCTTTACCTGAGAAAACAGCTCTGGAAAATGTACCAGATAGGTACTCGATTTACAAAGAAAAAGAAAAGGACCCAGAAGAAAACACAAACATGCTTGAAAAGAGCTACAGTGGGGAGGAAACATGCAAGAGCATCTTAGCCAATGGCGACTGGAAATCAGAGAGTCTGCTCCATAAAAACCTAGCAACAGTGGCACACACAAAAGAGACTGAAACATACAAGAAGAAAGTTGCAGAACGGACATATTTTTGCAAACAGCTTGCCAAGAGGAAATGGCAGTTATATAAAAACTATTGTGGAGAAACTGTGGCTCTTTTTAAAAACAAAGTATTTTCAGCACTCTTCATCGCCATCTTTCTCTTTGACATCGGAGGGTTTCCACCTTCGTTACTTATGGAAGACGTGGCAAGAAGTTCAAATGTGAAAGAAGAGGAGTTTATTATGCCTCTTATTTCTATTATTGGCATTATGACAGCAGTTGGTAAACTCATTTTAGGGATACTGGCTGACTTCAAGTGGATTAATACCTTATATCTTTATGTAGCTACCTTAATAATCATGAGCCTGGCCTTGTGTGCAATTCCATTTGCCAAAAGTTATGTTACGTTGGCACTACTTTCTGGGATCCTAGGGTTTCTTACTGGTAATTGGTCCATCTTTCCTTATGTGACCACAAAGACAGTGGGAATTGAAAAATTAACCCATGCCTATGGGATATTAATGTTCTTTGCTGGACTTGGGAATAGCCTTGGACCACCAATTGTTGGTAAGATACTTATCTTATAGTAAGCCCATTTTTGGAGAAGGCAATGGCACCCCACTCCAGTACTCTTGCCTGGAAAATCCCATGGACGGAGGAGCCTGGTAGGCTGCAGTCCATGGGGTTGCGATGAGTCGGACACAACTGAGCGACTTCACTTTCTCTTTTCACTTTCATGTATTGGAGAAGGAAATGGCAACTCACTCCAGTGTTCTTGCCTGGAGAATCCCAGGGACGGGGGAGCCTGGTGGGCTGCCGTCTATGGAGACGCACAGAGTTGGACACGACTGAAGTGACTTAGCAGCAGCAGCAAGCCCATTTTACTATTCAATTACTTTTGTAATAATAGCACTGCTGCTGCTGCTAAGTCGCTTCAGTCATGTCTGACTTTGTGCGACACCATAGACGGCAGCCCACCAGGCTCCCCCGTCCCTGGGATTCTCCAGGCAAGAACACTGGAGTANCCCTGTCCCTGGGATTCTCCAGGCAAGAACACTGGAGTAGGTTGCCATTTCCTTCTCCAATGCATGAAAGTGAAAAGTGAAAGTGAAGTTGCTCAGTTGTGTCCGACTCTTAGCAACCCCATGGACTGCAGCCCACCAGGCCCTCCGTCCATGGGATTTTATACAAAATAAATCTGCTTGGAATGCCTCTTGATCATGATTTATTCAGAATCACTTTGCTATAGTTGGAAAAGCCAATACACTTGCTCAGGAATTTATGTTTATTCTTCATTTGGGAGAAACCCAAAATGCCTGCTTAGTCTTGTCCAATTATTTAAGAAATTCTCCTCTAACTCCCATTAGGCCACTTTGGGAGTAGAACTGGGTAATTTATGTCCTAATCCAAACTGTATATAAATTTTTTAATTAACTTTTTTATTAGGTTATAGTTGATTTAAAATGTCGTATTAGTTTCTGCTGTATAGCAAAGTGAGTCAGTTATACATATACATATATCTACTTCTTTTTTAGATTCTTTTCCCATATAAGTCATTACAGAGTATTGAATAGAGTTCCCTGTGCTATTAAGTAGGAGTTATTAGTTATCTATTATTATAGATATTATTAGTTATCTATTCTATATATATATGGTAGTGTGTATATGTCAGTCCCATGAACTGTATATAAACTGATGAGATTAGAGTATTCCTATATATACTATGTCTATCAAACTCACTTTTTTCTTATTCTCTTTTCAGGTTGGTTTTATGACTGGACCCAGGCCTATGACATTGCATTTTATTTTAGCGGCCTCTGCGTCCTGCTGGGAGGTTTTATTCTGCTGCTGGCAGCCTTGCCTTCCTGGGATACATGCAAAAAGCAACTCCCCAAGCCAGCTCCGACAACCTTTTTATACAAAGTCGCCTCTAATTCCTCTAACGTTTAGAGGAATATTGGAAGGCGCTAAAGACTGTTTTCACACAGTGAAATTTCACTGTGTCTGATTTGAATGATTTTTTTTTTTTACATATCCTTTATGTACTGTATATGTAGACTCGATCTCCTATATTTTTTCTTTTTTTCCTCCCTTTTTCCAAAAAGTTGGACTACTCTGTTTTACTATTATTCATGAGTTCTGGACATTGTGAACATTTTGGCCAGCCTCAGAAGCCTTTGTATAAAGAAATATCATTTCTCTGCCGACTCCATTAGTTCCTTTGCAGGGCAGCCAGAGGAGACTCTGGCTATTTTAAAACTGATGCAAGCAGCGTGATGAGTTATGTGTGAAGGCCACCAGGGACTAAAACATTCTCTTCTCTCTGTTAGACTCACTAGTACATAGAAGACTTTGAGTCAGTCAGGAAATGAAAGTGGTTCCTAAAACAGCGTTAAGAATTGCCACGGCACAAACTGGTCATTTTTTAAAAACATGACTTTTAAATGACCATCCCCCATTTTCATGATGCTGTTTACCTTGAGGAAGCGCCTGCATGTTTGGTGCCCACCAAGGACACGTCCTTTCAATTCCTAAGGTGTTTGCTGAGATCCAGGCAGTCTCCAAACAAAGGGGTAGTCACCATAGCCTTTCTTCCTGGTTGGTCGCTGGAACCTCGCTCACTTTTATCAGCAGCCACTCAGTGACGTTTCCCAAGAAGTGCTGACTTTACCCGTTTCCAAATTGGAAATGCATATTTAAAGCATTCCATTCCGGCAAATGGGAAACATCCATTGGCTTCGGGCACAGTGAGTATGAATTGCCAGTCTTTGCATATCTTCTCAGTGAGGCATTTATTTGCAACTATAGATTCTACTGCTATCCAATTTTAATTCAAGGGCAGAACTAAAAAGTATGTGCGTGGTGTGTGTCCGCATGCACGTGAGCATTGTGCTCTGTGTCTGTGTGCTCTATAGAAAGGGAAAGGGGCAATAAGATATTGATACCCTCACCCAACTTTATTCAATTGTAAGAAAAATATTCTAGGAAGAAAATCAACATTTAATAAATTGACATTTTTCTAAAGAAATGTTTTTTTAAACTTTGCTATGCAACAGAGTCTTCTATAGATCCTTTTAAAAATGTAGTTGTCTGAGTACCACTGGTAGAGATTTTAATTATGTACGTCTAGGCTGCGGGCTAAGCATCTATATTTTTAATGAACTCTTCAAGTGATTCTGAGAGCACAGCCTGACTTGAGAATGACTGTTACAAGACTGGCAATAGAGAAACATTTTTTTCTCTTAAAAAAAAATGAAACCAGTAAACCATTGAGGTTAGGGTATTTTAATAAGCAGCCAAGTTTGGTTCTTTAAATAGGAGGCACTCTGCCCATTGTGCCAAAATTGTCTTTTCATTTCTTTTGAAATAGGTAAGGTTGTTTTATACGTCTATGTTGCCTTTCTTCGAAGGCGCCTGAAGCACTTTATAAGCTTGAATCCCCACAAAACCTCAGTGAGGTCAGTAAATAGTGCTTTTCTAGGCAGGAAACCTGGAGCTGTGGGGAACTTCATACCTGAGTGAATCCTACTCAGTAACCCAATCGTGGGGCTCCAAAGCGCCTTGGACTTCTGCTCCATATTCCGACTTCTGGAAAGTTTTCTGTACCTCATTCTTTAGTCACTATCAGGGTAGTAAGTAAAATAAGCAACATTCAAAAAAAATTAACTGAAATGTTTTTGTGATAAAAGTTCTTTTTTGCCAATATCATGTTCAGGAAATACTATAACCTTTGTTTTTATTTTTTTAAACTTTTATGCCATCCCGACATTCATCAACATTGATACCTGTCCAAGTGCATCTTCACCGTGTCTACTAATATCATCCAATGTGTGCATTATCCATTGTCTTGGGAATAAATTTTAAGTTACAATAAATTTTTTTGTTTGCTTTTCATCAGTGTGGTTGCTTTTTCTCTTCTTGGCCGCCATACCCCCAGCACTGAATTACAGTCACACTTGAATGTAAAAATACAAATTCTCTGATTTCACTTCAGATCCAGAATCTGGTGATTTATATATTAGCATATTCAAAATCACTTCATGGCTAATAGATGGGGAAAAAGTTGAAACAGTGGCAGACTTTATTTTCGTGAGCTCCAAAATCACTGTGGACAGTGACTGCAGCCATGAGATTAAAAGATGCTTGCTCCTTGGAAGAAATGCTATGACAAACCTAGACAGTGTATTAAAAAGCAGAGAGGTCACTTTGCCAAAATTGGTGACTTTGACCCTCACTTTGACTTCCATATAGTCAAAGCATGATTTTTCCAGTAGTCATGTACAGATGTGAGAGTTGGACCATAAAGAAGGGTGAGTGCTGAAGAATTGATGCTTTTGAACTATGGTTCTGGAGAGGACTCTTGAGAGTCCCTTGGACTGCATGGAGATCAAACTAGTCAATCCTAAAGGACATCAACCCTGAAAATTCATTGGAAGGACTGATGCTGAAGCTGAAGCTCCAATACTTTGGCCACTTGATGGGAAGAGCTGACTCATTGGAAAAGATCCTGATGCTGGGGAAGATTGAGGGCAGGAGGAAAAGGGGATACAGAGGATGAGATGGTTGGATGGCATCACTGACTCAGTGGATGTGAATTTGAGCAAACTCCAGAAGGAGTAAAGGACAAGGAAGCCTGGCATGCTGCAGTCCCTGGGGTTGCAAAGAGTTGGACATGGACTTAGCAACAGAACAACAAAATTATTTTGACCGTTAGTTTCCAAAAAAGCTAAAATGTCATTCCTACAGAATCCTTTTGAGGAAAGGGGGATGGACTCCCCTTTGGAATTCTTAATATTGATCTTGCTAATCCTTAGTGGAATTCTTGGTATGTTCCAAGCACATTATGTTATTCATCCCTCATAATAACCCTGTGACATGGGGATTCTGACCCTCTTTGTATGGTATAAAACATAGTTGTCATGGTACAAATGATGTACAGAAGTCATTTCCAAAAGCAAAATGAGAAATATTTCTAGCAAGCCCTTTGATTTCTAACATGGCTAGGATAATAGGGCCTAGCTGGGAAGATTGCTGTAAAGCCAGTCCTGTAGTGAATAGACAAATCATGTTTATGAAGACAATTATTCATGACTTGCCTATTTCCCGAGTATTTAAAAACACCATTTAATAAAATTTTATTGATTAGAATATGATCTTTCTTTTGTTACTTGGAAGATATTTCCTGACATTTCAAGTGCCTAGGGTTGATTTTGGGAAATGTATGAAATAATAAAGTTTGTTAGGGACCCTCTTCCCTGACTTAATCAGCTCCTCATTCTCCTTTCTGCTTCCTGCCTCTCTCTCTCTCTCATGAGCCTCCTAGGAGCCAGTTGATGATCTAATTTTCTCTAGGGTAACTAGGTCTTCAGAGGAGAAGTTTCAGCCACCAACTTTTAAAGGCCTCATGAGGAACAAGCCCAAGAATCAGGAGTTCCGGAGGTCATGATCGAGCAGGATAGCAGTTTTCTTGTGCTGGCTGAGAAGTCCTGTGACCTGAGATAGCCTCAACTTCTAGCAATCATCGTAGGATTATCTCAACCCAGGATGTTACGGGAAATGAAGAACTTTGTTTTGAATAAAAGAATGGCTCCTTTTTTCTTTGACTTGGACGGAGTATTATATTGAACACATAAAATACACAATTTATATGAACAGTGCTGTACAATTTCTCTTTTGTTAGTAAGAATCTTGGGACCTTTTGTGCTACCTTCAATTGTGTCTGAAGAATGTCAGTAAGATGCCTCTTTGAGTAAAGAGTTTAACCACAATCAGTTAAATATCCAAGATCTATAAATCATACATGGATAATATTTGGAAAGATGGTGTACATACTTATTAAGATTGTGATTCCAGTTCCTGTGGCTGGATGATTGTGAGCAAGTTATTTAACCTCTGAAAGCCCATCCCCCTATATGTATAACTGGCCGATGTTCATAAATATTAGCTATTATATTTTTGTTATAGTCCTTACTCTTGAGTGTGTGGCTTCTAAGTACTGGGGCAAGTATCGAGTATTCCTGGGCATAGGAGTGGGGTAAATGTTTGTATTGAAGGGTCTCATTTAGGAGAATAAGGCTTCTGTTATCTACAACTTGTACAACTGTCACAGTTCTTGCTCTCCCCCAAGCATGTTCTTCTCAAAATCTTTCATCCTTAGGGATTCATGACTCAGCACATTTTTCTGAAATTGCCATTCAGAAGCTTTGACACAGAACAGAACAAAACACACGCTGTTCTTGCACAAATCACATAGAATCCACTTTGTAAACTGGGAATTTGAACTTTTTTTTTTCCCTTAAGAACTCATCACCCAAGCTGCTTGGAAGGCGGGACTGAAATTGGGCAGAAAGCAAAAGGCTCCCGTTTGTTTATTGAGCACTAATTGGCTTCAGCTCAGGGCCTTTACCTCACTGCCTGCCCAGTATGCCTTTGAGATTTACCCTTGAGGGAGTGTAATTCCTTGCCAGGTCCTCTGGGATTCTGTTCCTAGCAGGTCTCAATCACGTTAGTAGCTTTTTGCTACATATATTCCTTGTTTCATAAAATTATTTACTTTTGTCTCCCTTCAAAAATAAAAAAACGTACTTTAAAAGATTTTGTCAGTTTTCTTTAAGTGATAATCTAAAGCTTTTGGTAAACAGCACATTTTCAAAAACGAATAATGAACTGTGGCTAAGCTGTTGAACCTTAAAACTACATAGTCACAGAGCTATGCCTGTTTTTTCCTTCCTGGGAATCATTCCCAATGTGATAAGATGAATTATTATTTTGGATCTGGACTCCCGAACATCTACAGTTTTCAGAGGCAGTTTCTAAGACTAGTCCAGATAACTCTAACACCTAAGGGGACCAGGTGGGACTGGTTAGATCAATCTCCAAGGAAGGATGGAACAGGGTCAGCAACTCGTTTGTAAATAGCCACTAAGGCTGCTGGGAAGCTGCCATTTTGAAGAGTCCTGGGAAAGGTTAAGTGAGAATAAGAACCAGGTAGAGGAATCATTTGAAGCCAGTGAGAGGGCTATGGTACACACAGAGCCAGGATGAGCTCAGGTCCCTGGACAGAACTGTAAGTAGAGTATAGGTTTGTTCCATGAAATGGGAACGTTCACTGTCCAAGACTGAAAACAACTGTTACTTCCGACGCGCATTTTAGCAGTCACCAGCTGAGAGGAGCAAGAGGAAAAAAGCTCTGTCTCTGCCTTGTTCTCAAAGCCCTGGGAAGCGGTATGAACCAAGGAAAGGTAAACAGAAGCAGCAAAGAACCTGAGCAGTCAGCTTTGATGTGACTAGGTAGGGATGTGCCTAAGAAATGAGAGAGAGAGAGAGAGAGAGAGAGAGAGAGAGAGAGAGTGTGTGTGTGTGTGTGTGTGTGTGTGTGTGTGTGTGTCTGTGTGTGTGCCACGCAGGCACGCATGCGCACGTGCATGTATGTGCTTGCGCGCATGCGTGCCTGCGTGCCTGCGTGTGGTGCTTGCGTGCGTGCGTGAAAGAGAGCTTGAGAGAGACAGGGAGGGATGGGTGTTCATTACCTCAGCCCACAGCCCACCATGAAATTTCTCAGGAAGATCTTGTTTCAGGACCTGGAGCCTCCCAGTCTTTCCAGAAAGACCTGAACATTGAAGACCTCTGCGTTTCTAGGCAAGAGGAAGATTCTTTTTAGCTGGGCTTCTTCAGGAAGTTCAAGATATTGATAGATTTTCTCTGTGGGTCATTGACTTTGCCTTGGGAGGAGTTGCCTAACCCCACCTTCAGGGGATCTTCAGGAAGGGCGTGGGATCTGGGTAACAGCAGAGACAGTGGCTCAGCGCCTAGTGAGCTAGGACTGGCCTGTGAGTAGGCGCATCCTCCCAGGGCACCTGCTGAAACGCTGATGGCAGTGGTAACTCCAGGGTCCTGGTAAGCTAACCATTGGTGATAGGGGGTAGTAAGAAAATAGCTTGGCATGGGGGAGGAAGCATGGGATCTGGAGTCCAGCAGAGCAGGCTTTTACTTCCGAGCTCCTCCAGTTACCACTCTCTAGATGGGTACTCTGGTTTGTTAAGCTTTCTGAGCTCAGCTTTTGTTACTGGTGAACTGTACTGTTGGAACGATTAGAAATAATAGATGCAAAATGTCCAGTGTGTAATTGTTTCTAAAAAAGACATTATTTTTAATCCCTGCTCCCACTTTTCTCTTAAAGGAAACCTCAGTATCGTAAAAATAAGTATATGGTAAAGTAGTAGATACACAATATACAGTAGATTGAATTCTTGTCTCATTGGGCACATTATCAAGCGATTGTTCTGCAAAACAGTTTTGTGTGTGATGGTGGGGCCATCGTTTTTATAGTAGTAGAGGACAGTGTATTACTTCTAGGTTTTGCCCTAAATGCTAGAAATACAGGAATAATTAAGAAAGTCTCTTGCCCTGAGGAGTTAATGGTTTAATAGGAACAGCTGATATCCAATTAAGTATAAATGCAGAAGCCACTTTAAAAAACTTGTTAATTTATGTATCCATTCAATACATTTTTATTTAGCACTCACTGTGTGCTGAGTATGCCGGGCTTCCCAGGTGGCGCTAGTGGTAAAGAACCCGCCTGCCAGTGCAGGTTAGACGGTGGATCGATCCCTGAGTCGGGAACTATCCCCTGGAGAAAGGACTGGCAATCCACTCCAGTATTCTTCCCTGGAGAATCCCAAGGACAGAGGAACCTGGCGGGCTACAGTCCATAGGGTCGCACGACTGTTGGACACGACTGAAGCGACTTAGCAGAGCACAGCGTGCTGAGTATGCAGGCGTTGAGATAATGGTGAGGAACAAAACAGACGTAGCCTTGTGTTCACAATTATTTCTTAGAACACAAAGCAGATCCCATGCCAACTCAGTATTGTAAAGCAGTTTTCCTTCAATTAAAAATAAGTTGTAAGAAAAGTAGATTGCATGGTATCAATATTCTAACCAGTACTTGTGCTGAAAGGTCAGTTCTCTCTCTGATATGTGTCTAGGGGAAGAAAAAGGTATCTGTGTTTGTTGTCTGTGTCATTTCAGTATCTCTGCAGGACCTTGGCACTCATTGCCTTGGGGGCCAGGATTGGTTGCTAAAGGCCCATAGCTGAGTCGTGCTCTGTGCACTGCCTTCAGCTGAAGGAATTACCTCCCTCAGGGGAAGCTGACTTCCCTGGTGGCTCAAGACAGTAAAGCGTCTGCCTACAATGCAGGAGACTCGGGTTTGATCACTGGGTCAGGCAGATCTCTTGGAGAAGGGAATGACAATCCAGTCCAGTACTCTTGCCTCGAAAATCCCATGGACGGAGGAGCCTGGCAGGCTACAATCTTCCATGGGGTCGCAAAGAGTCAGACGCGATTGAGTGACTTCATTTTCACTTGAGGGGAAGCTGAACTTCAGTAACCCTGTCCTCAATGACTAATGAGGGCTTCGTTGACCCTATTGGGATAACTCTGAAGTGCTATCCTCTCTCTAGGGTTTTCTGTAAGAACTACGTCCTCTGTTGCAATTGCATCGCAGCTTAACTTTTCCTACTGCCCAATCCTATTTTCCCTATTCTCTGGAAGGTGCTTTTCTACATGCCAGTCAACATCCTGCATACAAACTCCATTGCATAGTCAGCTTTTCACCAGGAAACCTGACTGAAGACACCCGTGATCCCAGTACCCTGAGATAATGCCCTGCTCACAGGGTCATCAGAGCAGAGGGAGAAGGGAGACATCTTTCTTGGGGGCCTATGAGTGAGTGAGTGAGTGAAGTCGCTCAGTCGTGTCCGACTTTTTGCGACCCCGTGGACTGTAGCCTACCAGGTTCCTCCGTCCATGGGATTCTCCAGGCAAGAATACTGGAGTGCGTTGCCATTTCCTTCTCCAGGGGATCTTCCCAATCCAGGGATCAAACCCGGGTCTCCCGCATTGGAGGCAGATGCTTTACCCATTGTTGCAGATACTTTACAACCAAATCTTGGCCTGTTTAAGTTCCTAGGACTTTGGCAAAGATCAAGTATTAGCAGGCAAAGCCTGCTGCTTAATTATCATTATGCCACAAAGATGCTTTTTGTTTTTCCTAATTTATGTATTTGGCTGCACCAGGTCTTAGTTTTGGCACACGTGATCTTCATTTGCAGCATGTGAGCTCCTAGTTGGGGCATGTGGGGTCTAGCTCCTTGATCAGGTGTTGAACCTGGGTCCTCTGTGTCACAGAGTCAGCCACTGGCCCACCAGGGAAGTCCCAGCACAAACATGCCTTTTAACTTGGTACATTGAGGGCCCATCTTTCTTGTGGCAGATTCAGATTCTTCATTTCTTATTCACCCAACCCACATTAACTGAGCACCTACTATGTGTCAGATACTCTCCCAGAGACCAAGGATGTAACTGTGAGCAAGGTAGACAAGGTTCCTAACCTCTTTGAGCTTGTCAGAGCCCTGGAGCTAGTTGCAGCAGAAGCCTCAGGTGTTACGAGAAGCTCTAGGTGGGATGGCTCATTAGCATTGTCCCATTTTAGTCAAGTCACCTCTGAGTCGGTAAGATTCCCAAAAGAATGGATATCAGGGCCAAAATGCCAATTTATTAATTTGTATGAGAACTTTCCAGTTCACTTTCTAGTCACCCTTTCCCGGTAGGTAAGTCCAGTGGGAAGCCAAGTACTAATCAGAAGGTGTTTGAGGTTCCTGGGATCAGGGCCATGGTGGCTCATTGAGTGACAGGTGTGTTTTTAACAGCATCATGAGAGGACAGCCTGATTCTGCTTTCACCTCTCTAAGCACTGCCTCTGGACAGTGCTTGTTGGGCACAGATACTGTTTGCCTCCATGGCAACAGCACCATGGCTGACCAATCAGTGTTCTCTCCTCAGATGTGTTAATACCTTTAGTCAGGTTACAGCCAAGTGCTGCTGGTCAGAGCCACTGTGCAAATATCTGCTCAGAGGCATGATGTTTGATTCATATTGCTCAGAGGACGGTCTACTTGGGTAATACACAACTTTTGCTGAGGGAGCCACCATCACCAAGGACAGTTGCAGAAACCGAGGAATCAAGGAAATCAAGCTGTGTGCTTCAGGCAGAGGCCCAGCTCCTATTTATTGACAAAGGTGGGGAGGTGAGGGTATATTCAGAAATGATCTGACCCACCCCTCTGACCTCATGGAAGAAAACACCATGGGCCAGAAAGAGACAGGGTCCCGAACAGAACTCTCCTTCCTCACTCTTTATACCTAGAAACTCATGACATCACTCCCCTTGAAAATAAACATGCATTTAATATGTAGCAAGAATGTCATGATTAGTAAGAACCTTTTTTGTTGTCCAATATGGTAGCCACTGGTGAACGTAGCTAGTCAGCTCTTGAGATGTGTGAAAGTAAGTAAGAAATAATTTAAAATATTGTGTATATATTTGATGATTATTTGATAAGTAGATAATATTTTAGCTATATTAGGTTAAATACATTATGGAATTAATTGCATCTGTTTCTTTTTATGTTTTTAATGTGGCTGTGAGAAATTTTAAGATTACACATATGGCTCATGTTATATATTTGTTGGGCAGTACTATTGTTCCGTCTAGTCAAGGCTATGGTTTTTCCAGTGGTCATGTATGGATGTGAGAGTTGGACTGTGAAGAAAGCTGAGTGCCGAAGAATTGATGCTTTTGAACTGTGGTGTTGGAGAAGACTCTTGAGAGTCCCTTGGACTGCAAGGAGATCCAACCAGTCCATTCTAAAGGAGATCAGCCCTGGGATTTCTTTGGAAGGAATGATGCTAAAGCTGAAACTCCAATTCTTTGGCCGAGTTGACTCATTGGAAAAGACTCTGATGCTGGGAGGGATTGGGGGCAGGAGGAGAAGGGGACGACAGAGGATGAGATGGCTGGATGGCATCACTGACTCGATGGATGTGAGTCTGAGTGAACTCCGGGAGTTGGTGATGGACCAGGAGGCCTGGAGTGCTGCAATTCATGGGGTCACAAAGAGTCGGACACGACTGAGTGACCGGACTGAACTGATTCTAGATGCTATTATCTAAAAGCATATTTGACCATTTTAAAGACGATGGTAAATAATATGCCTGCAATGCAGGAGACCCCGGTTTGATTCCTGGGTTGGGAAAATCCCCTGGAGAAGGGAATAACAACCTCCTCCAGTATTCTTGACTGGAGAATTCCATGGACAGAGGAGCCTAGCGCTACAATCCATGGGGTCACAAAGAGTAGGGCACAACTGAGTGACTAACACTTTCACTTTTTTTCATCACATTATATTAGGTTGATATATATCTTCAGTCTCAAGATTTTTCTTTAATTTATATATTTTGTTGCTATGAACCTTAAGATTTTTCTTCAATTATTTGGTAAATAAACCAAATTTATTTGGCCTGTAGAGTTTCCCATATTCTTGATCTTGTTGATTGCACCCTCCTTGTTTCATTTAATATATTCTTTTGTAGCTTGATATCTGGAAACTGGGAGTTATATCTAGAGGCTTGGTCACATTGAGATTTGATTTTTCAGGGAAGAAAAATTCATTGGTGGTGTGTACTTCTGTCTAAATATCTATCTGGTTGCCTCAGTTTTTTGGTGTTAAGATTGAGCAGTGGGTTCAGCATGATTATCCAGTGTACATTTCCCCATAATATTTTCTTCATATAATGGTTTTTGTACTTTTTTATGATCATTGCTTATGCTCATTATTTCACTAGAGGTTGCAAAGTGGTGAATATTCTTTCATTCCTTCATTTGTTAGCTGACATCCCTCTATAAAGAGATGATTCCCCTTGTCAAATTATCAACTTCCTCAAGGAGCAGCAGATACAAGAAAGGTAAGATACATACTTGATTCTTTGTCTTTATTTATCAGTTGCATAAAAGTAGGTTGGCTTTCTGGAATCCTCCAAATGTCCCCAGTGAGTTCCCCTGCCCTGTCTTGAGGGAAGACTGCATTATGAACTCATAGATTTAAATTTTCGGGGGTAGTAGATTTCCAGCAATTGCAGAGGTTTCTTTTTTGATGCTCACATTTTCTTATCAAGTTGCCTCCTGAGTCCCACTGATAAAAATTCAGTAGTCTTTTATTAGTTTCTTTACGTTTTGAAATGCCACAATATTTTAGGCTGATCTTTCACATTTTCTGCCTCAGATCTGAAATTAGTCATTCCTCCAAAGAGTCGTGTGGGATGGTTTTCAGACCATAGTCTTGGCGGTAGTAATGTTCATCAATACTGGGTTGAAAATTGTTTCTACAAAATAATATATTGATTTTTCAATAGAAAGTGCATCATGAATTAATAATAATTCTTATTTAAACTGAGGATTACTTATTTTTGTCATTTTCAATAGAAAGTGCATCATGAATTAATAATAATTCTTATTTAAACTGAGGATTACTTATTTTTGTCAGATTTCATTGATTTTATTTTTTTATTAAATTATAGTTAATTTCCAATGTTTAATTTCTGCTGTACAGCAAAGTGATTCAGTTATATACATATCTACATTCCTTTTAAAATATTCTTTTCCATTATGGTTTATCATAGGATATTGAATATAGTTTTCTGTACTATACAGTAAGACCCTGTTTATCCATTCTGTGTATAAAAGCTTACCTCTGCTAATCCCAACCTCCCAATCCACCCCTCCCCCAACTCCTTACCCCTTGCTAACCACAAGTCTGTTCTCTGTGTCTGTGCTTCTGTTTCTGCTTCTGCTTCATAGATAGGTTCATTTGTGTTTCAGATTTCACATATAAGTGATATCATATGATATTTATCTTTCTCACTTCACTTTTAGTATGATAATCTCTAGTTGTGTCCATGTTGCTCAAATGGCATTATTTTATTCCTTTTTATGGCTGAGTAGTGAAAATTCTGACTTTCTAATGATAGTATTTAGTATATCTTAGCATGTATATATTAGTTTAAAAATAATGATAAAACTATCATTGTGAATTACATGATTACTGAAAACACTTTAAGATTGCTTTGTAGTTCTTTTTGTCCTTAGGNGGTAACCTAATCAGGATGTGAAATCAGATTGCTGTTTTAGTCCCTTGAGATAATTAAGGGATTATTAATTAATAATTAAGTGATTAAGTGACAACTAGTTACTAGGTTTGTGCAGTGACAACTAGTTACTAGTTTGTGCAGTATTATTAATAATGGGTGTTTCTCCTATTGTGAGTGAAGTTGAACATCTTTCAATGTGTAGGAGACATTAGAATTTCTTTGTAAACTCTGTTTTCCCATAGAGTTACTGGCCTTTTTATTCTTTATTTTTTGAAACTTTTTATATTTGAGGGCTATTTGTACTTTGTACTGTAAGTTGAAAGTGATTTTTCCCCAGTTTGATATTTGTCTCCTTACTTTGTTCATGACACCTTTGTTATGTTGAAGCTTTTAAATGTTTGTGTTTGATTCTTTTTTATTAGATATTTTCAAATTGATTTTAATTAAGAATTTGTATGTTTTAGATATTAGCTATATGCATGTTTTAGATTTTTATTTACTTATTTTTATAATTATAAAGTTTACGTGTCATGGCGTGAATATTATGAATATTTCTGTTTATGCCTTATGAGTTTTGTGTCATGCTTAGGAAGGCCTTCTCAACTTCCAAGATGGTTTTTAAAAATGTATCAGAATATTTTTGACTATAGGCTGTAGAATATCAAATTAAAGGTTGTGCATATATGAAGAATATTTATTTTGCATAGCAAAATAAAGATCTGGCACTAGGAAAGTCAAAGCATTAATTTTGTAGCCCAACAATGTCATCAGGGACTCAGTCTCTTTACATCTTTTTGTTTTGCAATCTTGAGCGCAATAGTTTATCCTTGTAGGCTGAATCTTCTGGCCTCAGAGAGCCACCACTGTTCCAGCTATCACATGCAAACAATTACAGACATAGGGAAAGGAGGTACCTCCTCAGATTTCAGGTTTTGAGAATATGAAAATCATTCTCAAGAAGCCCTGTGGCAAGTCTTAAGTCTGAATTGTGTCCTGTGCACATTTCCATTGTAATCACTGGCACTGGAATTTAAATTGGCAAAATGACTTAATGAAGATTTAACCCTGGGACTTGAGAAAAGCCTAAGGCAAATGATCATGAGCAAGAAAGAAGGAAGGAATCACTTGTGTGGTTTTGCAGATTTACTTCTAACATATGAATCTTTGATCCACCTAAAATATATGTTGGTATAAATGAGCTAGGATTAAGCTTATTATTTTTTTCTTGAACAACCAGTTAAGTGTCTGACTTGTTAAATAATTTATGTTTTTAATCAGCTGTCTTTGGACAGTTTCTAAGAGGAAACATTGAGGAAAATCTGCTGACACTGTGAGAATTTGGGGTCAAGGATTTTCAGTCCAGGATCTCATATAAAACTTTGTGAGACAGCACTTTCAAATCACTTTCTCACACGTACCAAATCCATGGTGTAGGAACCCGATTTATGATATTCTCTCTCCATCTAAAATCTAGATAGACAATATGGAATACAACTTTGAAATCTGAAATCATCTGTTAAGAAGTCACATGATATGCTAGCTTCAAAATAATCGAATGCTTAAATGTGTGTGTGTTAAGTTGCTTCAGTCGTGTCTGACTCTTTGCGATCCTATGGACTGTAGCCTGCCAGGCTCCTCTGTCCAAGGGATTCTCTTATTTGTTATAAAACTAACTAAATGGCCACTATGTGTCTGCCATATGCCATACTGTACACATACAGTGGAAAAAAGAGTAAGAGGGATAAGAGTGTTTTTAAATACAGTTGTTAGGGAAGATTCCACTAGGAGGTGACATTTGAGTAGGGGCATGAGACAGAACAGGCTGTATGGCTATCTAGGGAAAAATCAGCCTGGGTGAAGGAACAAAGTGCTGAGGCCCTTAGGCAGGACTCTTCTTAGGACTGATGGGCAGAATAGGTGAATTGAAGAGGTATAGAAAGATAGTGGAGTCGCTCAGTCGTGTCCAACTCTTTGTGACTCCATGGACTGTAGCCTACCAGGCTCCTCCATCTATGGGATTTTCCAGGCAATAGTACTGGAGTGGGCTGCCATTTCCTTCTCCAGGGGATCTTCCTGACCCAGGGATCGAACCCAGGTCTCCTGCATTGTAGACAGACTCTTTACTGTCTGAGCCACAGGGAAGTCAAATTGAAGAGGAGATGAGATCAAAGAAGTGAAGGAGCTTACAGGCTTTCTTCTAGGGCCTTATAGACTGTTGTAAGGATGTTGGCTTCTCATATTGTCTTCTAGTCTGTGACATGCCTTTTCATTCTCTTAGCAGTGTGTTCCAAGAACAGAAGATTTAATTTTAATAAAAATCACTTTTTTTTTCTCTTAAAAAAAGGGGTATTGCTTCTTTTCTCAATGAGGTTGAGACAACTCTGGTGATGAGGGAGAGAGAGGGAGAAATGAAAGAAAGGGAGGGAGGAAGGTAGGGAAAAAGGAAGGGATAAATCTGAATCATGTTTTCAGAGGATCATCCTGGTTCCCATGTTGAGAATGGACTGGGGAGTCAAGGACAGGAAACCAAGAGATAAGGCAGGAAGCTGTTGTAATGATTCAGTTGAGAAGTGATGTGGAACAGATGAGAGGTGTTGCAAAGGAACCAGATTCTGGTTTTACTATGAAGGTAGAGCTAAGAAGATCTGTTGATGGATTTGGTATGAGGTATGATAGAGAGGAAGAGAGAGGCAAGGATGATGTCAAGGCTTTTGGCTTCAGTAGCCGAAAGGATAGAGTTACTGTTTGCAGAGGTGTTTCGTAGGCTGTGAAATAAGCATTCTGCTCTGGACGTGTCAGGCTTGAGAAAGCTACTCTGCACTCAAGGCACAAAGTTTAGGGTCATGTTTGTGCATTTGGAGTAAGGCCCTGAGTCACAGGAGATTTTTAGGGGATGAGTGTAGATAGAGCAAGGAGTGGGTCTGGATATTCCATGATTTAAAAATTTGGAAGATAAGATGGAACCAACAAAGGAGGCTGAAAAGGAGCAATTTCTGTAAAACAGGTTTTACAGAAGAGAAAATAATGTCCCCTAAACTAGGATGTGATTTAAGGAGGAGGGAGTGATCAACTGTGTTAAATGATGCTGATGCATTGTTTGCTTGAGTGGCGTGGAGATCCTTTGGTGTGCGTGGAGATCCTTTGGTGGTCTTTTTATAAAAAATTTATTTTATTGAAGTATAGTTGACTTGCAGCATTGTGTTAGTTTCTGCTACACAGCAGAGTGATTCAGTTATACACATATATTCTTTTTCACATTTTTTCCATTATGGTTTATCATAGGATATTGAATATAGTTCCCTGTGCTGTACAGTAGTAGGACTTTGTTGTTTATCCGCCCTATATATGATAGTTTGCATCTGTTAATCCCAAACTCCCAACCAACCCCTCTCCCCCTCCCTCTACCTTGGCAACCACAAGTCTGTTCTGTATGTCTGTGAGTGTATTTCTGTTTTGTGGATAAGTTCTTTTATGTCATATTTTAGATTCCACATATAAGTGATATCATATGGTATTTGTATTTCTCTTTTTGACTTGTTTCGCTTAGTATGATAATCTCTGGGTCCATCTATGTTGCTGCAAGTGGCATTATTTCTTATTTTTTATGACCAAGTAGTATTCCATTGTATGTATGTACCACTTCTCCTTTTCCATTCATGGATGTTTAGGTCATTTCCATGTCTTGGCTATTATAAGTAGTGCTGCAATGAACATAGGGGTGTATGTATCTTTTCAAATTATGATTTTGTCCAGATACATGCCCAGGAGTGGGATTGCTGGACCACACGGCAGTTCTATTTTTAGCTTTTTGAGGAACCTCCATACTGTTTTCCATAGTGGCTGCACCAATATACATTCCCTGACCCTTTGGTGGTCTTGATAACTCATTTGGAGAAGCAGTCAGTACAGAATCATCTTATCAGAGCAGGTTCAAAAGAGAATGGGTGATGGGAGATCATGAGTATAAATGATTCTTAAGCAGATTTATGTATGATGAAGATGCACCCTCCCTGGTTTGTTGCTGTCTGTTTATACAAGATGTTTTTCCTCCCTTCACTCTCTTTTGAATTTCTGTTTATTGGCTGTTCATCTTTGCCGTGGTTCTGGGATACTTCATACCTTGTCTTGGCTCAGGCAGGGAATGACGGGTTTGGAAAGCCTAACCTATGTGATGACAAGAAATAGGAAAAGACAATGAGAGTAGAAAGTAATTATGTGGTTAAAATTACTTTTCTTAAAATCATTTCTGTTTTTTATCAGAATGTTTTTCCAGTAGTCATGTATGGATGTGAGAGTTGGACTGTAAAGAAGGCTGAGCGCCGAAGAATTGATGCTTTTGAACTGTGGTGTTGGAGAAGACTGTTGAGAGTCCCTTGGACTGCAAGGAGATCCAACCAGTCCATTCTGAAGATCAGCCCTGGGATTTCTTTGGAAGGAATGATGCTAAAGCTGAAGCTCTAGTACTTTGTTTGGCCACCTCATGCGAAGAGTTGACTCATTGGAAAAGACTCTGATGCTGGGAGGGATTGGGGGCAGGAGGAGAAGGGGACAACAAAGGATGAGATGGCTGGATAGCATCACTGACTCGATGGACATGAGTCTGAATGAACTCCGGGAGATGGTGATGGACAGGGAGGTCTGGCGTGTTGCTATTCATGGGGTTGCAAAGAGTCAGACACGACTGAGCGACTGAACTGAACTGATGATGAATAATCTTTGTGATCCCATGGACTATAGCCCACAAGGCTCCTCTCTCTCTGGAATTCTGCAGGCAGGAATACTATAGTGGGTTGCCATTCCCTTCTTCAGGGGATCTTCCCAGCCCTGGGTCTTCTGCATTGCAGGCAGATTCTTTCCCAACTGAGCCACCAAGGAAGCCTGAAGTGACTTAGGCCTGGTGTTAATTAGCCCCAAATTACTGTTTTTGTCCCTCTGTGAGCCTTCAAGACAGGGCCAATTAGTTTTGCTTTGTTTTGTGGCCAAAAATAAATTCCTGACTTTGATCATGCATGTTAATCACCTCTGGGGATAACATGAGAGAGCTGTATACAAACCATTACAAACTCATCCACATTTCTGGAGAACCAGCTTAAAGTGTTTGTCTGATTAACGAGTGGCTGCTGGCCTTCTCTGCTCTGAAAGTTCTCTTTACAATGTGAAGTTCAGTTCAGTTCAGTCGCTCATTCGTGTCTGACTCTTTGTGACCCCATGAATCGCAGCACACCAGGCCTCCCTGTCCATCACCAACTCCCGGAGTTCACTCAGACTCGCGTCCATCGAATCAGTGATGCCATCCAGCCATCTCATCCTCTGTCGTCCCCTTCTCCTCCTGCCCCTAATCCCCCCCAGCATCAGAGTCTTTTCCAATGAGTCAACTCTTCACATGAAGTGGCCAAAGTACTGGAGTTTCAGCTTTAGCATCAATCTTTCCAAAGAAATCCCAGGCAGGGCTGATCTCCTTGAGAATGGACTGGTTGGATCTCCTTGCAATCCAAGGGACTCTCAAGAGTCTTCTCCAACACCACAATTCAAAAGCATCAATTCTTCAGCGCTCAGCCTTCTTCACAGTCCAACTCTCACATCCATACATGACCACAGGAAAAACCATAGCCTTGACTAGATGGACCTTAGTCGGCAAAGTAATGTCTCTGCTTTTCAACATGCTGTCTAGGTTGGTCATAACTTTTCTTCCAAGGAGTAAGCGTCTTTTGAAGTAAACTGGGGCAAATCATTCTGACTGGACCTGCCGAACGTCAGGTGCCCTGGATGAGGGTAGAAAATAGTAGCCCCCTTTGATTGTACAGCACTGCCTGGTTTACAGACTGCTTTCCTATCCAGTATCTCAATGGATCCTCATAAAAGCCATGTGATGTCACCCAGGCGGATGATGCTCTCAGTATCTTGCTGAGGAGGAAACAGAGGACTCCACTTCAGTGAGGGCGTTGCTTTAGAGCATAGAGCTGGGAGTAGCACCTAGGACTTCTGATTGTTTTATTCAGTCAGATTCCACTGGCCAAATCAGCACTGTTGTACTTAGTTGGTGATCAGAACCTAGATCTGCTTCCTCGTGTAACGTGTTCCTGGTAAGATGAAGGGAAGGAAGGGCAGCACTTAGCTCTTGTTGTGGTCCTTGAACAGCCTGAGGCTTCCCTGCCCTGGTTTCTGAAAGTCATCAGCTCTAAGCTCTGCTCTCTTCTCTTGGGCTCTTCTGGGTTAGATTGTCTGTTTTTCACTGGTTGGGTCTCAGCATCTGATGGGCTTTGGCAAGCCTCTCAGGTTGTGCTGGATGATTCCACTTCTGTTAAAAGCAAACGTAGCTCCTTTTAAAACTGAGAGATTAAAGCATTAGAGAAAATCCAGGAGGCCCTTCATTTTATGTTCCTGAAATTAGATAACTTTTCTTCCATTTTCCAAGAATGTTCCAGAACTAATTTTAGAGAGTGTAATTTACATATCAGTGTCCCTAGTCAAAACAAATGAAATGCAGCTATATGTTATGCTTGGATAGGAGAGCATTAAAGGGGGAAATTTGGAGCTGAGGTGGTGGAATTGATGAAGCTGAATTTTTTTCTGCCATGGATCATGCCTCCTTTAAGATGTTGTTATTTAAAAAGGCATCATTGTGAGATTGCTAGTATCCTCAAGCGGCAAACCCATATAGAGTGTGTGAGAATGTGTAGAATGTGGGGCACTGGTCTGATTACTGATTACACAGTATGGTGCATTTACGCATGCCAAGTTTCATTATTCTAGGTGAACTTCCGGTTTTCTGGCTCTAGACACTTGATGGAATTACTAAGTGGATATGAGCTCTGAGAGGAGAGAGAACAGATGGAAACACTCAACATGTGGCCTTGAGGCCACAGTCAGCATCACAGGTCAGTCTACATGAAGGAAAGACAAAAAGACACTGGGAAAAATGGCTGGCAAGTCCTTGCTTGTCTTACTGGGTTCTCCTTGCAGACCAGTAATAAGGATATATCCAAAAAAGTCATGTGGGGCAGGTGAGGAACGAGAAGGGTAAGAGGTAGATGTACTTGGGAGGTCTCAGATCCAATGGCTGCCTTGAAAGTGGTGAACACATGTGGTACTGATATAACCACTCTCATATGCTCACGATAACAGACAATGAAGTAAACTATTCATGGAGGCAATATCTATCACAGTTAAAAGGTACATACTCTTTGATCCAGCAGTTTCACTCTGAGGTATTTATCCTTTTCTTGTTGGTGTGCACAAAAGCTCATTGCAGAATTGTTTGCAAGAGCAAAGCTGGAATTAGCCTCGGTGTCTAAGCAGTTGGTAATTGCATTATATTCTCTTGAAGCAGTGAATCACAGTGCAGCCATTTGATAATTATAGACTGAGATGGCATGTCTTTCAAGGCATATTAAATGAAAGTGTGAGTCTGTGTGTGTGAGTAGAGGCGGGGGTTTCATGTACTGTAGGTGTGTTGGTCAGGATCCCATCGGGAAACAAAAATTTCCCCAGCTGGTTCAGATGCTGAGACTGTAACGAATGGACTGTGTATAGAGATATGGGCAGAGGCATTTAGACACCAGCCCCAGTGGGAGAAGCCACTGCCTCCTTATAATGGAAACGGAGGCTCTCCACCCAGGTCTCCTTTCTAGGGCTGATGCACCTGTTCCCAGGGGCTATCAACTGCTGTTGGCTCACAGCTGTCCGCTCACTTGGTTGCCTTCAGCCATCACAAGGGACAGCTTCTTTCAGGTTACACTCTCTCCCAGGGATGGCCATGGCCAGTGACTATCTGATGGAGGCCTACAAAAGCCCAACCCCCTTTTCTCAATTTGGGGCATTTCTGAAGGACCACCACAGGTCCAGAGCTCCCTGTAGCATCATTGGAGGTCTCACTGAACTGTATTTCATGTTAACTTCTGGCCAGTCCTGCTTTCTTCCTTTCCTTACAGTTATGTCTCCTAAGATGCTCCTCATTAAGCTATGCGCATGTACCTCCCCATCTCAGTATGTTTCCAGGAAGCCTAGATTAAGGTACATCCTTGGAGCTAAAGGGGCTGAATGCTGGAGCCTGGAGTGTGGGTTGCATGTTGGAGCTTTAGGTGTGGAGGTGTGCAGCTACCATCAGGGACAGGGGGCCAGAACAGGGAAAGAAGCGATACCCAAACCTCTCTCTCTTTCCATCCTCCAGCTTCCTTCCTTCTGTGCCAGTCATTGGAGACTCACCTGGAAACCAGCCAGCAAGGGAGACTGGGTAATGAAGTACGTAGGGGCCACCTCTTGGGGGCAAATAGGACGTAAAATGGCTTGAGAATGGGAGTGGCAAATGGAGAATAAGTAGCAAAGTTGTTTAGTCGCCAAGTAGTGTCTAATTTTTGTGACCCCATGGACTGTAGCCTACCAGGCTCCTCTGCCCATAGGATTTCCCAGGCAAGAATACTGGAGTGGGTTTCCATTTCCTTCTCCAGGGGATCTTCCCAACCCAGGGATTAAACCCATGTCTCCTGCACAGGCAGGTGGATTCTTAAATGCTGAGACACCTGGGAATCCCAAGTAGCACAGCATCTTCCATTTATATAAATGGGAGGAATATGTAGATATATATACATACCTGCAGGAATATATATATATATTCATAATATATATGCATATAATTCATGTATATACATAAGATATGCTTACTTATGCATACATTTCTGGAATGATCTAGAATAAGATGTAGTGACTGTTTCTGAAGGTTAGGGCAACTGTGCAACTAGGATGTGAAGGAGACTTCTCCTTCATTCTTTTCTGACCATTTGAAAATCTTTCATGTGTGTGCACATGTATTTAATACTGTATTTGAAAAAAGTTTAAAGTATTGAACTTCTTGTAGGGAATTAAAAGATTGGAGTTGGTTCCTTCTTTTGTGGATGGTTATAAAGGTTACTAGGTGCTTTATATTTATTGCATGTGTGAATTCAAAGAGGAGAGGTCTTTTCCCTCCAGGAATTTACAGCCTAGGGTAGTGTAGATGATGAGGGGACCCCTTCTAGGGCCTAAGAGTGGGCTCTTGTCTAACACTGGAAAATGAGTTGTCTGAGGAGACACATACTGACAAACCAAAAGACTTTGTTGGGAAGGGGTGCAGGATCATACGGTTTGAGAAAGGTCTCTAGAGCAGCCACCTGGTACTTGGGATACTGTGTCCTGAGTTGGATCCTTTCTTTACTTCTTACCAACTATTTGAACAATTCCAAAGTCAACCTCTCTGGGCCTCTGTGCTGTGAAGGTTAGATTGAAGTGGTGTGTATATGTACCCTGATAAGCTTTCTTTTTCTTCCCTTCTTCTGTACCTTTCACCAGTAGGTGACCATAATTGTCTTTCTCATTCACAACTGATTGGCAAGTATCATGCTCATCAAACAGCGCCCCCAGTCAGCCACATGAATTCAAAGAAGAGTCGTCAGGTGTTAACTTGACCCTGCACCTGCAAGGTGGTACCCTTCACCTCCTCAGCGCAGAGTCTCATCCCCTCCACATCACTTGTGTAGAGAGATGCTGCTGAGACTTACCTTTCTGCCAGGCATAGTTTTGTGTAATCCCTTCTTGGCTAATCCATACCTCCCATGTATGAGGAGTAGCATTCTGTAGTGAGTAAGAACATGGACTTTGAATTTCGATACACCTCAGCACTGATTTGCTGCGTGATATTAAGCAAGTTGCTTAACCCCTCCGAGCGTCTGTTTCCTCCTTTGTAAAGTAGGGATAAATGAAAGTACTCATCTCTTTGGAATGATGGTTGAGGTAAGGTTTGGAAATACCTTAGCAGGGATCCTGGGGCCTCATGAGCACTCGATAAAGGGTAATAACTGTGAGGTTGGCCACAGCTGGGGTCCTATCTGGAAGGCACGATGTTGCTCTTTAGTCATGGCCGCCCTGCTTTTGTTACTGTGGGCTCACATCTGCTGCTTCCGCCTCATCCAGTGGAAGCCCTGGGAGTCTGGGGGATCACTTCAAGTGCTGTGCACGTAGATGGGCAAGCCATTTCCTCCATACCTTCTGTCAGCTCCACAGCATCTATGACTGGAGGGCTGAGAGAGCCCTGGGGGAGTTCTTCCTCTCCACAGTACTGACCGCCTCACTGTGCTTGCCAGGTGTGGGGCCTCTGAGTCTCTTCCATCTCCCCCAGAGGGCACAGTAATCCAGTCTCTTCAAGCTGACAAGGGATTCATCACTGGGGAGCAAGGGCAGAATCTCTGTTCTTTCAAAGATCAGGGTTAACATGGCTTCATTTCTAAGACCTTTTGCTGCAAGGATTATTTCAAATTTACAGTCTGAGAAGTGAAAACTTAACTGTCCTGTGTCCTGGAAATTTTGAGCCCCGTGACAGCTTGCAGATATTACCAAACTGGACTTGAGTCCATTGGCTGACATGCAGCAAAGCCAGTCTGCTGACAGCAGATGTAGGGATGGAAAGTACAGTGTTTATCGCATGTGCCAAGTGAGGGGGTGGGAGATGAGCCTCAGGTCTACTCCACTTGGTCTTGGAGTGAGGAGGTTTTTGTTTTTGTTTTTTTAAGGGAGAGGAATATGGAGGCTGGGATTAATCATTGTGACATTTCTGTGACATTTCTTAATCATCATTTCAGGAGTCAGGATGTTTCTGGTTTAGGATACTCTGGCTAGGTGGTCCATCACTCGTGGGCCTGTTAGCTCATCTTGCCCTGTAGAAGGGACCTGAGTTTGTTTGTTGATGATGTCTGTAATAGCAGCTTTAGTACATTAATGATGTTATCGGCAACCAACAATTTCAATCATCTAACTCTTGATTAGTGCTCAGCACAGGATTGAGGATAAGAATGGGAATAAACTTTTGGATAGAGACATTAATCATGAACTAGGTTTTAGGGGGACTTGGTTTCAGAGAGACTACTATAGGTGAGAAACTGAACAGGGATTTGAAGAATCAGACTGAGACCTTGAAGTACAGACTAAAAGTGGGGATTTTCAAGAAAACAAACTGAGATTCTTTCTTCACCTTGCAAACCCTTCAGAGATTTCCTGCTCCTTGTTTTTGCCAAGTAGCATAACCCCAAGAGGGAAACTGACCTTGAAATCTCTTAGGGAGAAGTCAGCCTCCTTTCTGGATGTGGAGACTGATCTGAGGACACCGTGTGGCGTCCCGACGCTGCTCAAGAGTCTTCCCATTTCTTACTTTCACCAACATATATGCAAAGAACATACGTGTAACATGTATCTATGCATTTACTCCCGGTACTGCGAACACGGAATAAAAGGCTGGTTAAGATTTGCCCTGCCACCCATGAACTCACGTTCTACTTAGGGAAATCAGCATATAAACAGAGCGCAAATTGAGAAAAATCAGGATGGAGCTAAGTGCAAGCTTTATAGGTGTGGGTGAGATGCAAAATATTTGACAGGCAGAGTCACTGTGAAGTCTGCATTTCTCAACAACCAAGGCAGGATGACTACAAGGAGGCCAAATGGACACGGGGCATTTGTCTGCAGGGGGCTAGCACCGCTCCCAGGACTGTCAACTCTCCTGTGGATCCAGGGTCAATCTGGGATTGCTGGGATGGACACAAGGAAATGAGGGGCTTATCACGAGCTGGCTGGGTGGCAGGCACTGCAAGACTGAGGGACTTGAGCAGCCAAGGCAGTGAGAACTCAAGGAGGAATTGGGGGACAAGTGCAGGGTTACCATTCCCCTGGTATTTCAGTATTTCACAAACAATACGGTTGTACCAGTGCCTTGCTCCTAGTGTGTGTTAATTGCTTGCTGGTATCTGACCCTTTGCAACCTCATGGACTGTAGCCTGCCACGCTCGTCTGTCCATGGAATTCTCCAAGCAAGAATACTGGAGCGAGTTGCCATTTCCTTCTCCAGGGGATTTTCCTGACCCAGGTATTGAACCCAGGTCTCCGGCATTGCAGGCAGATTCTTTACCATCTGAACCACTAGGGAAGCTCTTGCTTCTAGAGCAGCAATATGCAGTAGAAATACAATGAGAGGCACATATATAATTTACAGTTTTTTAGGAACTAAATGGGAAATTAATTTTAATATTTGATTTCACTCAGTGGATCCAAAATGCTATCATTTCAACATGTAACTAATACACAGTGTGCTTGATGAGATAGTTTGCATTTTTAAAAAAATCTAGTGTATATTTGGAAATTACAGCCCTTCTCAGTTCAGAAGGTACCCAGTGGGCACACGTGGGCACTGTATGACAGCACAGGCCTAGAAAGACTTTGGGGAAAGCTGTTTTCTTTCTCTCTCTCTCCGCTTCCTGGATTTTGGGGAAGGTGACCTCCCAGTTGTCTGTGATTTTCTGCAGGGTCTTTCCAGGGTTTTTTCCCCCACCGTTCAGCTCACCTATATGCACACACATCCCTTAACAGGTGTAGAATTTATGACAAGAGGCTTGGTGGCTTTTTCAGTTCGGAGCTCAATTACATTAATTACCTGCCCCATTGCTTAGTGCTGGCTTCATTAACAAACTGGAGCATGACTTAATTGCTGTTTAAGCTTTGCATTTTCAGATGTAATTTACCTGCAGCCTGAAACTTGGGCATCTGTGGATTTAGACGTCTAACTGGGAATTTGCTGCATGCTGAGACCTTCCTTGCTAGGCCTCCTGAGCTGGTGTCCTTTTCAGTTCAGCCACCTCAGATGAGTTGTTTGCTTTCCTTTTTCCCTACTGCTCCTGGCAGGTGACGCCCAAAGCTTCAGAAGCATTTCCTGTGTTTCAGCGCCACCTTGTGGTTTAGAGGAAAAAGTCCTGAAGTAGACCGCATCCATCTTGGGATCCTTGAGCATAATTAACAGCCTTGAAGGGCCATCTGGCTTTTGTTGTCTCCTTGAGTCTGAGAGGAAATGAGATTTGTTATTGGATATGGAACATCTCCTACAGGCTAACTTCCCGCTGAGAAATCAGGCAGTGTAGTGGGTCCAATTTGAACTAAGCAGAGAGTCACACAGAAACATAAATCCGGGCTGCTACTGTTCTATTATTTAAATTGAATTGTGTCCACATTTCACAGATGACTTGGCTTAGCCAGGGAACTTGGCATCTCTAGCTGCTGTTACTGTAAAATGTTGAGCTCATGTTTTCAGTTGCTCCAAGTCAGGAATTAGCCCCTGGCCGTTGATGATACACCCTGGAAACTGCATTCACTCGACCTGCAGATGAATTTTACTAAGACTTATGGGTTTGGCCAGGACTGGTTGAAAATAAGTGGCATTAGAAAACAGAAAGATGGGGCAGAAGCCTAACCTCCATAACTTCACTTATTCCCTATTATCTGGCACCCATACTCCTTTATCCCTGTATCATTTACTTCTGGCAGAAAGGTATGACCATTTGCAATTTCCTTACTGGTTCAGAGAGAGACCATTGATTGCCTGTGGTCACACCATTAGTCTCCGGCAGATTCTTCCTGAGTAACTTACCACTCTTAATAATTGACTGCTTCATCCCACAGATTCCTGTTAAAAATAAGTCTTCAGTTTTTTTTTTTTGGTAGAGATATGCTCATACTAAAGAGCAATAAATAGAGTAGATATCCCGAGGCCCCAGTCTCCAAACACCATAGCCTTAGGGAACACATTTAACTGTTGTCACCCATTCAAATCCAAACTCTACTCTTCATTAGCTGTGTAACTTGGGCAGAATGTTTACTGGTGAGATTTCTGTGCCTCAATTTCCTCTTCCCATTAAATGAATTTATGAACATGTAAAGGCCTTTGCTTGGACCTGCAGAGAATTCACTGACGTTGATAGCTAGGGCTAGGACTGAGATGAGATAAGTGAGGAACAAAATGACTCCGAAAGTGGGTGCCTGATGATGAAGATGAAGCTCACACTGACATGGTGTTTGCCTTAGTCAATCTAAGGACCATAGACTGGGTGGTTTATAAACAAGAAAAATTTATTTTTTGTGGTTCTGGAGACTGGAAGTCTGAGATCAGGGTCTGTCTGGTTTGTGGATGTCTTGTTGGATCCTTTCATGGCAAGGAGGGAGAGATGGCTCTCCGTCTTCATATGAACATTAATCCCAACATGGAGGTTCCACCCTCACGACCCAGTCACCTCCCAAAGGCCCCACCTCCTCTTCCCAGCACATTGGGGGTTAGGGTTTCAGCATATGGATTTGGGGGAGACATCCTCAGAGGAGGGCACAAACTGCACAGTGCAGTGTGAGGCAGACCGTCAGTGCGCTAATCGAGGATCAGACTTGGCGCCATTCATGGCAGGCCAAGATAGTTCCAGCCTCCTGACGCACCTTGAATCCGTTCAGCCCTTCAGACTGAGCCTCTTTTGTACACGGACAGGTAAACAGCACCGTAAGACAGCAACAAAGACAGATCCAGTCCAGAAGGGGCCATTTCCCAGGATATTTGGGGCCATCTATTTCACGTCGGCCGAGTTAAACGAGACTGAAGGGCAAAAGGGAAAGATGCAGTGAATCATCCTGGATTAGATATTGGTTTGAAAAAAAAACCGGCTAAAGGAAATTTTGGGGTCAGTTCAGAAAATTTGAATGCTATCTGGATTTTAGCTGATATAATAAAGATCGTTCATTGAAAAAATAGACAATAGTGTATAGTCTCATGTCAGCTAAAACATACATACAAATATATGTAGAAAATGACCCCAAATGACTTTCCCTAAGGTGTAATAGGGGTGATCTCTGCATGGTAAAAATGTGATGTTTTTAAGTTTTTCTTGTTTGCTTTTTATTATTTTCCACTATGCATAGATCATATTTCTGTAAATAACAAGTTGTTTTAAAAAATTATTAAACCAAATTGTTAAAAGAAGAATTTTTAAAATTGTTTAAGGCAAAACCAGAATTTAAAAAAATCTTTAAATAATAAGTCCTTTAAAATAAGAGAATGAAAAAGCCTTGCCTGTTTAATTCTTGATTTTGCTGAAATCTGGCTTGATCTGGAAAAATAGCTATGAAAACTAGCTGTATTGTTTATTCTCACTCCCCTTTTCCCTTTAGGAGCAATCATTGAAGCTGCTGGAAGTGGCCGCCCTAAATATTTTCTGTGACGGTCACACAGTTGTAATCAATCTGGCTACTTCCACCCAGCAAAGGCATTTTCTCAGTAGGGTTCTTGGAACATATTTTAAAGCTTAAGAACATCCAGGGCAAGGTATGTTGAATACTTTTGCTTTTAACAGCTGGAAAGAACTGCTTCTCCATATCCCTGCCCAAGAAAAACTGAGATCCTGATTAAGGAAATGATTACTCCAGGACAGACAACTGGTTAGAGGATGGGCACACAGGCTTCCTGACGCCTGAGCCTCGGTTTCTTTCTTCCAGTAATTTGTTTGTCGTATATTTACTTATCATCTCTTCTTTGTGGGTGCGAGGGGTACAGTGAAGCAGGTGCCACTCCTGCCCCCCTCTTACTGCTTTGTTTCTTGGGGGAATGCCCTCCTCTGGTTCAAGAGATCCTTGTCTTTTGGGTAATGAACTGAAAATCCAAATGTGCTTATATGAATTTTCACATGAGAAATAAGAGATTCTTAGTTCAACAGCAAAATTCAATGGCAGGGGCAAGAATTTTGCCCCTTCCTCCATTTGCTGGGAAAGTCTACAATCTAATGGTTATAGGTGAGAGAATAGATGAGAACGAGTTCTCTGCAAAATCAGGGCCTCTGTCTGAACCACAGTGTATCTGCCAGAAAATGTACTCTACCACCTTCTCTGATACTCAGATGGTGCTCTTAAGAGATTTAGGGACTCATTCTTCTGTCAACTGGTCATTTTGCAAGTATTTCTTAAATGACTCCTGCAGGCAGAAGCCACAAGTCAGGTGTGGCTGGAAGGAGAAAGGTTGGACTCAGCATTTAAATTTGGATCTTTTCTACTTTTCATAATGAGAGAACCATCCCCAGAGGGATGAAGCTGGTCATGGAAACAGATTGTTCCAAAAGCAACATCCATTGTTTGAGCATCAGAGGCAGGACCTGAATTCTCACTCCTATTTTCCTCGGGAAGACTGCATTTTATCGCTTTGTTAAAGTGCATTCCCTTCTTTATTTACAATAAATATACATGAATTCATACTGATCTGAGTGAAGGATTGAATAATTAAGATATGAGGGCAAAGAGGCAAATCTCCTCTGCAGAAGGATTCCAAGTAATCTATAGAGATTGTTGTTGATGTTGTTTAGTGGCTAAGTAGTGTCTGACTTTTTTGTGACCCCATAGACCATAGCCCTCCAGGCTCCTCTGTCCATGGAATTTGCCAGGCAAGAATATTGGAGTGGATAGCCATTTCCTTCTCCAGGGGCTCTTCCTGACCCAGGGATCAAACCCTCATTTCCTGTATTGGCAGGTGGGTTCTTTACCATCGAGTCACCTGGGAAGCCTGATTTATGGAGATACTCCCCCCCTCAATAAGGTCAAGTCTAGCATCCCCCTCTTTAACTGCAGACTGTGCATGATAACTTCCTTGCAAAGTGAACAGTATGGAAAAAGAGAGGGAAAGAAAAGAGTAATTGTACAGTGGAGAAACCTAATAAATACTACTAATTTATCCAGATGATCAAGTCAACATCAGTAGTCATATGTCATGTTAATACTTTGTCAAATTGCCAACATCCGCTGGATCATCGAAAAAGCAAGAAAGTTCCAGAAAAACATCTATTTCTGCTTTATTGACTATGCCAAAGCCTTTGACTATGTGGGTCACAATAAACTGTGGAAAATTCTGAGAGATGGGAAATTCACCAGACCACATGACCTGCCTCTTGAGAAACCTATGTGCAGGTCAGGAAGCAACAGTTAGAACTGGACATGGAACAACAGACTGGTTCCAAATAGGAAAAGGAGTACGTCAAGGCTGTATATTGTCACCCTGCTTACTTAATTTATATGCAGAGTACATTATGAGAATCGCTGGGCTGGAAGAAGCACAAGCTGGAATCAAGATTGCTGGGAGAAATATCAATAACCTCAGATATGCAGATGACACCACCCTTATGGCAGAAAGTGAAGAGGAACTAAAAAGCCTCTTGATGAAAG